>JANRMT010062799.1:3532276-3597563 GCA_026402145.1 Polypterus bichir lapradei
TCTGTCTGTCTGTCTGTCTGTCTGTCTGTCTGTCTGTCTGTCTGTCTGTCTGTCTGTCATGGAAGAAACACCTGAGGAAGACAGGCACCATTTATTCAGGCACCAGTGGGTACATGGATTCATGCGTTGCAAGGCAGAAGAGCCCAGATTACCCTTTTTGGTCGGCTTTTTTTTCCCTCCCTCTTCCCCTTACTTATCAAAACAATAATATTATTTACCTAAGCATTTAATTTTATTAAGCAAATGGGCCATCTGTTTTTGTTTTGGGACAGATGGACCCTAAAGAAGGAAAGATCGTCTTTCCTGTGTCTAACAGACACGTTCCTAAAGAGGATGTTGTCCTAGGTTAACTTACTGCACCCTGTCTTATGACAGATGCCTGTATGAATAACCTGCCATTTTAGCAAAACTGCTTTGTCAGCTTTTAACTCTTAGTATTTTGCAAGCAGTTAATTTTTCTTTCACACTATCTATCTATCTACGTCACTATCTACGTCCATTAGTTTGGATTTTTTGTATCCAAAGTGAAGCATGACCTATAAAGACAGAGTAATATAAGGGATTCCCCCTCCTTTCATCATTTAATCTATCCAAGTGGATATTTATTTTTTCTGTAGTCAGTGTGTCGAGTCACATCAATATGCAGAAAGTGGCGGCCATTGGACACACTGCAGCAGACACATCGTACTTTCTTCTGTGATTTGGTGTGTTGATTTTGTAAGAACCAGTTCGGAAAGTGCCACTTATGAACTCTTGCAGTGATAACAGGGCAACTAATGCTAGCCCAGCACTGGGACATAAGTGGAGCATTACTTGAGAGATGCTCTTTATTTTGGCAAAATGTAAAAGCTCACTAGCATGCCTTACAATCAGGAAAGGGCAGAAGAGATGAGCTGGGAAAAATGGACTTTTCTCATGTTAAAACACTCATGGGAAAGTCTTCTTTCATTTAATGTCTTTACTTTTTTGTTATAGTGTATTTCAAACTATTCCACTCTTCCTATCCATCTGTCTACAGTATAGTCTGTGCTGCAACAACTTATCTTGCTATGAACGTAAAGTAAGAACTTGACTGAGCTTTGGTCTGAAGCTCAACAAACACCATGTCTGGATGAAAAGTTCTGTGTTAAATGCTTGCTACCTTCAGTCTCCACAAAGCCAGCTTCAGGCCCCTGAATCACCAAATGCACATGCTTACAGATCAATTAGCCACTGCACGCCACATGTCACATGCTGACAGCTGGATTGGCAGGCCTTTACAAAAATTCACATTGGCCAGGCTGCTACACAGGTTGAGCAAGACAAATGAAAGACTGCTGCACATTCCCTCCCTCCGATAATTAGATGGGCAAAAATCTAGAATGTACTTTTGTGACACTGCTTTAGTCAAGCTTTACTGACAGCCGCAAAGTCAGATTGATAAACCAAGTCGCTTCAAAATATTATTAACAACAGAGCCACGAAAGAGAGGCCGATTAAAATTTAATAGGCGCCAACCCTGCGGTGATTTGTGGAGAAGGCTGAGCTGTAAATAACTGCAGCGTTTACTCCATATGGGCTAAAACGGCAGGAATTCGATTAGTGCTTCTGCCTGCAAAGTGAAGGCTGTAAAGAGAACAGGCCAAACAAGGCACTTACCTCCGCGGTTTGTGCTCCTCTGGGTTCAGCTGCTCAGAATTTCTTTCTTTTCAATTCCAATTATTGATCCATTTTCTTAACCTTTATTTTTCTAGTAGGAAGTCTTGAAGATCCAAAGATAAGTTGCTGTCATGGGTATAGCTGAGGAAGGAGGATTTTGGGTTTGAATACCAGCAAAATAGATATCCTGAAAGTACCATCTGATCATAAAGAGAATTACTGTATGATTCATTGACTTGCTCATCCCCCCAGAATGGATTCCTGGTTATACAGGTTGTTACTGTATTACATCACAATGCTTGATCATGCAAAGACATCCCTTTCACCTATAGAAATTCTTAAAACTTGTGGCACCACTGTCTTAAGTAGGAATGGCTGAATGATACCATGCTGTGTAACTTCCAGCCTCCACATGGTAGCAACAGGGAGCTCTTGCTAATAACATATCACCACAGCCTTCGAAACACACACAACACGGCAGCATCTGCAACTAAAAACAAAATGGTTGCATTGAAACTTTCTAAAAAAATGACAATAGAAATACTAGCATGACCAAAATAAATAAAATATAAGCGCATAAATAAATTCAGCACCTTCCAAAATCCCAAATCATAATAGTGAAAAATTGTTGTTGATGCTATTATGAAACTT
The DNA here is from genome assembly GCA_026402145.1 of Polypterus bichir lapradei. Classification (NCBI taxonomy): domain Eukaryota; kingdom Metazoa; phylum Chordata; class Cladistia; order Polypteriformes; family Polypteridae; genus Polypterus; species Polypterus bichir. The sequence continues at coordinate 3,534,566 of JANRMT010062799.1, forward strand.
GCAGGTTCCATCTCCCACACGATTCAGACAACAAAAGTAACTAAAGGGCTACCCCTTCGTGTCACAAACAGTAAGATTGTTAACTGAGTGGAAGAGAATAGGAATAACATCAGAATTTGAGGGATTCTCCACAGAAGTGGTTAAAAAGAACAAGAACAATGGTCACCATGTAATAAACAAATGCAATTCTCTAAGTTCAGAAGGGCAGAGCAAATTCAATGTCAACATGAAACCAGTTAGATCCAGAAACTCTCCTAAATGATGTATATTGCTCAAGACCAGTCTATCACAAAATTGGTTCTGTTAACACCAGAATTACCAATGTCTACGAAAATGCTTGTAATCCCTGACCACTTTAAACTCCTTCGCACCTCTCCATCAGCATCTTTATTGTTGTAAATGTGTTGATCAAAACAAACAGCAAGCAGCCTGCTATCCCATCCCCCCACAAACGCAAAAAGGGCAGAAGGTTCTCTCTTCTTAAGTCTGTTTACCTGCATGTGAGTTGCCTGGAGTTGTATAGGGTAAATAATATATCATCATTTGGAATACATGCATTTCATGTGTGTTCCGTGTCTACAACAATCTATGTAAGCACATCATTGAAACAGAAATGTTTTTCATATTATAGTAATAATTGACAAAATGTAGACATGAAGTGTATAATGTGTGAAGCCTGAAGTCCAAATATCAAATAAACACTTTCACAAAAGGTACAAGTATAACAAAACAAGTGTGCTTTTATTCAAGAATATAACTGCAGAAAAAGAACTCGCATTAGGGTGCGACATTGACACACCCTTAGTACGACTGTTTTGGTGGCGCAGCTGTAATAACTGCTGCCTCATAATCAAGACGTTTGTGGTTCGATACTGGACACCTCCATTTTGAGAAGTGAGCTGCTCTTATTCTTACTGTTATAGAATAAAAACATACATTTAATCTGAGTCTGTAACAGCCAGTGTAAATTTATGGTACTTGTAAAGGTTAGTGTTTTTTTTTTTTTTAATGTGTACTGAAGTGACTTCAGCTGCAGGTGGAAGCTCCACATAACTGTTGTTACGGTTCTGCCTTTGTCCAGAAATGGTTTCATAAGCTTTATGACCTTAGTCTCTGAAAGTCTTTCTCCCGTGGGGTGACTGCAATCTTTTCCTGAATAAGATCAAACACAGTTGCGTAGGGTGTGACAGGACCAAAACAAATGCATTAAATTATTGGTACAATATTGGAAGGATATATAGGAAAGCCTGCAGTGGGCTGGCGCCCTGCCTGGGGTTTGTTTCCTGCCTTGCACCCTGTGTTGGCTGGGATTGGCTCCAGCAGACCCCTGTGACCCTGTAGTTAGGATATAGTGGGCTGGATTATGGATGGATGGATATAAGAAAGCACATATCTCATGGTTCTGTAAATCCCTTTGTAGTTAAGTTGCCTTATAGTTCATTCTGGTTCGTTTTAGCAAAATTAAAACTTAATAGAGGCAGTCTATAGTTTTAAAAATTTTATATTCCATGACAGAGCCCATCATATGGAGGTTGAACCAAACTGAAACAGAAACAGCTGTGTAAAGGGAATAAATCTGGGCAAAGGACACCCGAGTTAAAAGGGGAGGTGGTGGGTTTAACCTGCAAATTTTACACCATGGCAAAAATATTTATAGCATCAAGACAAAAGGTGGTCATCCTGCACCATCAAGGCCTCTCTCAAGCAGACAGGGAATTCCAGATGCAGTCCATCCTCTTCTGCAGAAACGCAAACAAATGGGAAAGACTGAAGACCAGAGAAGTTCAGAGAAGTGTCTAGAATATTTGCAAAGTACTGTGCATGTATAAATATAGTGGCCTGTAAGGGGCACATTAGATTCCAAAAACCACGCATAGCTAGCCACAACAGAGGCTCTGGTTCAAACAGATTGTTTTTATTAGGCACAGTGTGTCAGTTGCATCCAGAAACACTTCCAAAAGTGGTGCCTTTTCAGATAAACCAATAAATACAGTTCTTATCCTTTCAGACGAGATTTGCTCTGCATCACTCACGACTCTGACTTACCTGAGTAAAGTAAGGAATGGCTGCATTTATGCCAGACCTGGGAGTACTTCATTTGCCAGACCATTGCATGCAGGTAGCACTTCAGTGTCTGACCGAACCTCCATTAAAGAAGAGAGTCCTTTTACCACAGCATCTAGGAAATCCAAAAGGGCCACTCTTCAGAACTGCCAGAGGACCAATGCTACTATCATACTGGGGAATGACTGTTCATGGGCGTCAGTCTCCTTCTGTCCATCTGTTAGATCCCTTTTAGGGAATAGGAACCATCCTGGCTGGGTTGACCATCCATCCACACTATCCATCCATGATGTTCTCCCATCTGGGTAATAGGACACTATTTGTTATATTTCAGCCAGGCTTTCTTCCCTGGCTAGGGTTTAGAGTCATGTTTGATATCTCTCATGTTCAATTTTGACTTTTTGATTTATTTTGATTATTTGTATTATTCTATTGTGTTAAGTTCCATGTGTTTTGTGGGTGGTCCCTACCAAGAGGCTGGGCCATCTGCCAATCACCACCAAGAACTGCCCTCTGCCCTCTAAATCCGGAGGCTCTCACAAAGTACCTGGTGGTTCACTGTGTGAATGTGTTCTGGAGTGGTGAGTTCATGTGTGTGTTTTTTGGTGAAGTTTGGATACTTAATGATTTATTAGTTTGTTGAGCTATTGTGCTGTATTTTGACTATTCTTGGAATTTTGTATTAGGATTTATTTGCCTGGCTGCCAACTCTTTGTGCTTTGTGTACTGTACAGATATATTTACAATACAGAGTTTTTGTGGAAAGAAAAAACCTTTTTATTTTAAAAGTTTTGGTGCTCACTCTTATTACTAGCTGGGGTTTGACAGTGAAGTTCCCCTCTAGTTTTACTGGTATTATTGGAAGTTCTTTTGGGACATATTGGGACTTTTGTGCTTTGAGACTCCCAGTCCATGACTATCCATGACTATATGTATCACAATGCATATTGTGCATGTACAGTGTGTGTGTATATGCATATTTATATATACCGGGTGGGCAAAAGTAGGTTTACACTTGTCAGAATGCAAAACACAGAGTTTATTATTGTATTATTTATTTATTAATAATTTTAATTGTATTATTTGCTGCCTTCTTATTATTTTTATTAGCAAGGAGACTACAAGAATGTGTAAATAATGAAGTCTGGCAAGCAATTTGAAGGTCTTACGAGACTGTGCTATTGTGACCTTCTTTTAAGTTAATAAAGTTATTGTAATAATGCTAACCTGGAGGTCTTTTACCATACGGACAACTGTAAACATACTTTTGCCCACCCCTCTATTTTCACATACACACTGTTTGTTACAATATCTTTAATAAATCAATTTTGTATTTCTAACACAGGAGGTAGCATTTTACATGTCCTGAAAAGAAGGCATCTCGGAGCCTGTTTATCACACTTTTCAGTCTGCTCTTCAGCATAGCAGGATGACGCGTGTACCTGTATAAGTTTGTGAGAACAGATGGAGAAATGCGAGGTGCCCTCAGAAGTCTGCGGAAGTCAAGGCGCTTGTTAAGTAATTCTCCACTTACGTTCCAGTGCTGGACTAGCACAAGTCGTGCTATTAACACTGCAAGAGTTCATAAGTGGCACTTTCCAAACTGGTTCTTACAAAATTAACACACCAAGTCACAGAAGAAAGTATGATGTAGCTGCTGCAGTGTCTCCAATGGCCACCCCTTACTGCATATCGATGTGACACGACACACTGGCTACAGAAACAATAAATACCCACTTGGATAGTTTAAATGCTGCATAGAAGGGAAATCACTTTGTCCTGCCCTCTGCCTCAAATGCCCTGTGTGAGTCGACAGTCAGATAAACTCCCTTCCAATGACCACGCAGACACGAGTTTCCAGTTTGCTTTCATTAATTAAGCCAGTTGGAATAGGGTAAAACTACAAATAAATTGTAAACACAGTAATGTGAGAAATTCTTACATAGAAACTCACACAATAAACTTAATGGCAGAATTACATATTCTTTACAGATAAATAAAAAAATAAATAAACATTCACTTGAATGACAAACATTATCCATGCATACTCTGGCAAAGCTGGTTAGAAAGTCTGAAAAAGGTACGCTCACAAGTACTTTTATAATGCAATGAAAACTCCGATAGCAGCAGTAAATTGCTAGAACATGATAGACATTTTTGAATTAATATCTCCTAAGATCTGTAGCGCCAATAGTTGAGAGGGGTCCAGAACCCTCCATGAAGGAGCTGACCATAGTTGACTTTCCTGAATGCTGTGACCAGTGAATGCCCACTATGTCCTCATTTCATAACTGTGGAGGTTAATTTTCTTTGAAATATCCTTGAATAGAGTTCACTGCACACATTTTTGAAAACCGAATAAATCCTCTTTAAAGGCATCTGTGAATTTTCAATTTTGTCTGTTTTAAAACATAAACTTTGTGGGTGTTCTCAGGTACTGACTTATTATTTCATAATTGTATTGAGTGATGTTATCTCATCTTTTTTGTGTCCAATGGCCACTCCTTATAGCAAAACAGACCCACAGTAAATGTTATTAAATATGGCATAGTGGTCAAATGTGCAAATGAAGTCATATCAGGTAAGTTAAACAATCCTTTTAACTAAAAGAGTAAAAAAAATGTAAGTAAGGAAAGCAGAAAATCATTTAACTTATTGAGAAATGAATGTGGCTCAGTAAGCTGTTATCCATTCATCCATCATCCAACCCGCTATATCCTAACTACAGGTCAAGGGGGGTCTGCTGGAGCCAATCCCAGCCAACACAGGGCGCAAGGCAGGAAACAAACCCCAGGCAGGGCGCTAGCCCACCGCAGTAAGCTGTTATGAAGACATTAAATAAAAGTATTTTTGGTATTTAGAGTGCATTAAAAACAACCTCACAGCTGCATTATGTGCTGATCATAGTGATTTAATATTTCATTGACGCTATTGTTTATTGACAGAACACCACAATGACCTGTCACGCATTATTAACAAAACAGTTGCAGCCAATAATTTAGCTTGATTACCCAACGTACAGCTTTACTCTGTATCAGGTATTTCATTAAAAAAAAAAAATAGTTTAAGAAATATAAATTAGAAGCACCCATAGACCTGCCACAACTAAAAATATTATAAAAAATACAGTTAGGAGAACAGACAGAGAAAAAAAGTAAAGTTAACCTCAGAGAAGGACAAACAGCAGGCAGTTGAGGCGGGGAATATCACATGAGTTTAAGGGGGCAGAAGGTGTAAAATAACTGTAGCAGTTCTTTAATTCCATTGTCTTAGTTTTTTTTTAGTTTTTAAAATGTAAGTTAAATCATTTAGTTTTAATAAAACTAAAGTAATCCTAACTCAAATGTTAATAATGAGGCCAATGCGATGCAATTGGAGGACCTGGCCCAGGTGTCTTTTGATCCCCTAAGGTGGCACGGGAGGAGATTCTAGACCAGATAGGTAGAAATAGGTGGTCACGGTCACAAGGTGTAAGGTAAAGGGTGCACACTGTCTGGGGGTATCAACCCCAGATTTGAAAGTGTCAAACCGTTGTCATTCCCTTGCAGAGCTAGACATTTCTCTATAGATTCTGTGGTGGTAGGCAGGGATGAGGAGCCCCAACGGGCCACCTCTAATCCAGTTTCCAGAAAGAGAAAGGTAATGATAGTTGGGGACTCAAACATTAGGGAGATTGAAGCACAGGTTTGCTCCAGAGACAGAGAGTCTCGCACGGTATGTTGCCTTCCAGGTGCACAGATGGGAGACCACTATTAAGATTTTAAACAAGGACCAGAAGTAGAAACGTTCATCAGTAGTCAGGCCAAGTTTGTAAACCAAAAGTGAAACCAATATTTGTCAAACTTGAAAACAAAGCCCACAAAAAACAGATGCATGGGGAAAAGATGCATATTATTTTTTAATAACGTCCAAACAAAATTAAAACAAAAAACAAATGCCAAAGTCAGATTCATTGACCATAATAACCATAGAAACAAATTCCATGCAATAGAGAAAAAAATGTAATGACTCAAAATATTTTGAGTATATCCATCCATTTTCCAACCCGCTGAATCTGAACACAGGGGTCTGCTGGAGCCAATCCCAGGGCACAAGGCAGGAACCAATCCCAGGCAGGGTGCCAACCCACCGCAGGACACACACACACAGCCCAATTTAGAATTGCCAATCCACCTAACCTGCATGTCTTTGGACTGTGGGAGGAAACCCATGCAGACACAGGGAGAACATGCAAACTCCATGTAGGGAGGACCCAGGAAGCAAACCTGGGTCTCCCAACTGCGAGGCAGTAGCGCTACCACTGCACCACCATGCAGCCCTTATTTTGAGTATAACCTATTCTTATAAAAGTATGTGATATGTGATGAAGTAAATAAATAAAAAACAAAAATACTCCAACTAAGTTCCCAGACTCCAAGTGTATGTTTCATTTGTTTCTTTCCTACAACAAATTAGACTCCATCAGCTAAAATCTGTGCCTGTCACTTACCCAAGCACATTCCCTCCTGTCAAGAGTAGAATTCCTTAAAAAGCAATAACATGTATTTATTTAATTGTTTGTTTACGTATTTTTTTTTCTTTTTTTTGGTGGAGAACATTTTCAGTGGACTTCTAGGCACACAGCCTGCTTCCTCCACCTGCTGTTAGTCAAGGTAAGGTGATAGAACCTGTTAGACGATAAGGAGCTGAGCTTGGGGACTTCTCCTGGCTGCTCATCAGAAAACTGCCTTTCACAAGCCTAGATGGAAAAATAATTGTGCCAGCTATAACCCAAAAGGTTTGGTTTATCTGCACCTAAGAATCCAATAGGAAAAAATGTCAACACTTTCCGTTATAAGTTCATGATTCCAACAGTTCCATGTTCTCTGTTTTCCATTGTGGGCTCTTCTGCAGACTTATTTTTGCTAAGGGTGAAGCCCTAAATTAAGAAACGAGTGCCCTTTATACCAGGGAGTAATTTTAGTGCATTACACCGCACCTCTACAGTGATTTTCAGTCATATGTTTCATTTACATAATCGTAGCGAGTCATAGACAGTTATGGCCTGTACATTGTTTTATTGTGCTATCAGATCACCTGTGACATGAGTCTAAAACAAAAGGTACCAACTAACCTTTTAAGTTGTTTTCTTAATGGGAGATACAAAGAAATATCAAACCCAACTGAGTAACGGTTATCTGTGTAATTTATTACCTGTCTCACTGTCCGTGTTGTACCCCGCATATTCCACCTTAGGTACCCTCTGTGGTTGGCTGATCACTGACTATGCCTGTCTTTATGTTCAACCCAGTTTACCACCAGTAGAAAGCTTTGCAGAAGAGTCTTTGCATGCCCTTAAGGGACCACAGTTAGGCAAGTAATGGATCATTCCCTTTAGCTATCACTTAAACATTATGCTTATTACATCAATTCCAATAGAAATAAATATAAGCAATGCATAGAATTATACAACCAGTGTGGATCAAGTCTTCATTCAGTCCCAGAAGACTTCCTTTCTTTAGCTGCACATTTTATATCTTTAATCAAATAGCTCTGTGAAAGTGTCCATTTCAATTTTTACAAAATAGCAGAGATAGAGAGAAAGGCGCTCTCTGCAAAAGTCTATTTTTGCAATTGAGCTGAGCTCTTTACAAAAGTGTCAGAAAAGAACCAACTGAATTGAGAGAACTCTGTAAAGAAGACAGACTTTCCTCACTCCCTACTCAGGCACAGAACTCCTAATTTTCTTTAACAGAGTGTTCCAACATTTTATGATTTTGTCAAAACACACAAATTGTTACTGAATTATTACCACTAAGCTAGAGGTTGTTTTACCACAGGAATCAGAGCTACAGTATCTGTCTTAAAATGTTATGAATCTTACTCTTCTTTCAGCTTGCCCAGAATGCACTGCACTGTAGTGGAAAGAACAAAGGCGGGTGTTAACTTGAACCCTTTTGATAATATTCTACATTCTGCTTGTTCGTTACATGTAATTTTTTTTTTTTTGTGTGTGTAATCAATTCGTGAATCTGCATTAGTTTCTTCATTTAAGACTTTTGCTTTTGTAATTTATGTTCTTTTGCCTTTATTGTCACCATTTAGCATGGGTATGGTCTGTACCATTTTGTGCTCTGGTTGCTAGGGCCACTGTTCATCTCTGTAGATGTGTTTGTGGAGTTTGTGACCTCTGACCAATTACTCTTGAAGATGAAATGTCAAAGCTTATTAACTATAAAAATTGAAAAATGCAAAACACAGAAGTCATCTAAAATAATAAAATGAAGTCCAGAATCCAAAGAATAATAAATATAACAAGTAGATGGTCCATAAACCAGAAAATCAAAACAAAACTGTTCTGTCACCTGAAGGTAAAGACATTTCTTTTTTGAATAAAAAATCAGGAGATGAAGTGTAGTCAAAAAGCCAGGCCAGGTTTGATGCCACAAAATCAATAAACTGTAACATCCAGCCTCATACCTTAAACCAAAATTCTTCATCAGTAAAACATGTGCAGAGATCATTAACTAGGAAAACAAGTTAAGAAAAGATGCATGTGCAAGTCTTTTCAAATCAAATCTGCAATTTCACACACCTGGGGAGTGTACTGCGCTGACATTTATACCTTTTCTGGCAGTAAAAATTCCTCAAAGTGACATTCAGGTGGGAAAACTAAAAAAAATTTAAATTATTAAAACTAATCTGAAACAAAAAGCCTTAAGAAACCTTGGAAAGGTTAAAGCAGCTGATTATACCAGAGAACTGACAAAATTCAAACAGAACAAATGGAATCCAGGTATGGAAACAAAACCACACAAACAGGTCTTAAATAGGCCGTCTGCAGTCCCAGCTGCTGCATGAGGGACCCTGTCCCCTTTGGCTGAAAAACAGAATCAAAAGAAGTAACATCGATTGCAATAGCATAAATGTTTAAACTCTAGAACACATTATATGAAGATAACAATGGGAATTAATGAAAACATTAACAATGAAAGAAAAAAGAAGGCAAGAACAGAGCACTGATATCCATAACACAAATGGCTATTGTTTTTTATTATGTATAAGAAAAATATGAGGTCCCAACTCAGCAAATTTAGATAACAAAATTAGCTTCAAAGTCTCCAGTTGTGACTAGCACTTGAAGGATGTTCACACAAAATTGCCTTCTGAGATGTTTGCATTTTCATGTTGCTTGAATACAGGACAAATAATGCCTAATGGCAGAGAGTTTGTTAAGGAGAAGGACATCTTGAACAGGGGCAAGAGGAAGAGAAGAAAGATGGTGGTAAGAAAAAGACTCTTCTTCGGTGGAGAAGGCACCCCACCAGACAGATAGGACAAGAGATTTGTAATGACGGCAGGGATGGAGGAGCCACAGGTTATTGTTTTCTTGGTTTCTTTGCAAACTTCCCAACTAGGAACCTTATATTTCAAATAGCACATGAGTGTGGGCAACATTTTGCAGTCTAGTTGGATGAAATCCATCAATTGTGTATTTGCTAACAAATCAGTGTTACTGTAAGCAGAAAGTAGCAATATGTATATCAAACAAACCTTTGACCCTGATTAACTCTTCATATTCCAGTCTAAGTAACTAAGGACGTGAAGTTACAGAATGTAACTGCATATGATAAGTATAGCTTCCGGCTCACAAACATACATATTCATGGATATGAGCTTAGAAAAAGAAAATGAACCCTACTGCAAGTTTGAAAATAAGGGAATGATCAGTGCTTCCTTGTATCCATTGTGAGCACGGGTCCGAACACTATCAGACTAACACCAGCACTTTACCAAAACACACGTTTACTTTCAAATAAATAAAGTCCACCCAACACACAGTGCTCCCAGCACCAATCACCCTCCACACGGGCCTCTCTTTCAGTCTCCGTGGGCTGCCTTTCCTCTCTTCATGGGAGCTTTGTCCTGCTCCCGCTCCCAACTCTAGCTCCCTGATTGGAGTGAGGCGGTCCCTTTTATTTCCACCCGGATGTGCTCCAGGTGCCTGACTGACGCTCTTCTGGCAGCACTTCCTGGTGTGGCAGAAGTCCGGCCCTTGCACCCGGAAAAACTCCGGGCATCCCTGGAAGGTCCTTCCCAGGTTTGGCGGAAGTGTCGATTTCCCAGGCTCCACGACGCTCGGGGTGCCCCCTGGCGGTGGCCATGCACCCCAGTGGGTTTGAGTCTCCTTGCTTCTTCTCCATCATCCCCTCAACCTCCAGGGCGGTTGCCCCATCATGGCCCTGGAGACATATAGACCACCTCCTGGTCCTTCCAGGCATCCCGGCCGGGTCTGACCCCCAGCCTCCTGTGACACCATTTACTAAAGCAACTTCATCTAATTTAAGGTTGTGGAATGCTAGAGTCTGTTCTGAAAGCATCAGGACACTGTAGGTCGGTAAAGGGAATGAATGAACAAAGGACCAGGGAAAGTTTGTGATCAGACAAATGTCAGAGAAACAGAAGGACTAAATTATAGAAATCCTCAGACCAAAAGTCACAAAACCAAATTTGTTGTCCACCAAAAACATTTGTAACCAATATATTTTATTACCATCTTGATTTTCATTATTTATATGAGACTCCTGTTAATCATTGCATAACCAACACAGTCACGTGTGTTACAGGACATTGCATTGAACTGTGGTGGCATATTCATTTTCAGCTTAATCCTGGTTGGATGCAAAAACTCCTCATCTTTAGTGTTAGCATGCTTTATTTTCTAGTGAGCCCTAGTGTGAGGTTTTGGTATTCAGGTTTGTTATGTTGTGGAATCACACCACGGTCCATCCGAGTTGCATATGTTGCACTGGTGGTCATCCACAAACCTGCAATGTCTGGATAACAAGAGCCCTCAGAAGTGGCTTCTCTGAAGCACAAGTTAAAGGAGAACACTAGCTGCTTGCACCAGAACATCAGCACTCACTCAGCCCTTAGTGTTTTATAGTGCCGACTATGTCAACTGTTTTATTTGGGGAATCACACCATTATCCAGCCAAGTTGCACATTTTGCACTGTGTTAACTGCCTTTGGTCAGCCTCAAATCTTTGATGTCTGAACTACAAGGGCACTAAGAAACAGCTCACTTTTCTTTGCCACAAGCAAAACAAGAACTTCTATGCTTGTGTGTGCTGGTACTGCCCATTAACACAGCACTAGAGTGCTGTCTGGTGAGACTAGTTGACCTTTTATCAGTATTTTTGACTTTGTTTTCCCTGTTTTGATCCTTGTTCAGTTTTTATTCCCTGATATTGTGAACTTTGTTAGCCTTTTTTTTACATTTTGATCATATTCTAGTGTATTCTCATTTATAACAATCTTCATCACCCTGCGTGTCATAACAGTATTGCATTGCCATCTTGTTTTTAGTTGGCAATGTTATTTTGGGTTGTTCTTGCTATGACTTAATGCATAGTTGGGAGACAGCCATGGTCCTGGGAGACAGGCAGGATAACATAATTGGCGGGATGATATTTAAAATGGAGGCACAATTCTCTCTTTGTACAAGACTGTGGAAACAATCTCACCTAAAACATTTTGTGAGTGCTTCTTTGTAGTTTGTTCAGACAAAGTTCACTAAGGCTTTAGTTATTATTTTGTGTACTGAGTGTTTGTTTCCTAATTTTGATCCCTGCTAGTCCCATTACAATCTCATCTCCTGGTCCTTTACTTTCTTTTGACCTTATGGCCTTGCAAATACATGTTACCCTAAAGTACCACTAACACAAGTTTTATTTTTGCTTTTGCTTTTTGATCCTAAGTGAGGATTCCTGGATGTGCACACTGCCATCTTTTATACGTGGGACATTTTATAATGTGCCTTAACTACCAATGGACACAGCTACAGCAAACAATATGGCTGTGAGCATAGAAAACCAGTGTAAGTTGGTGGCGGCTGTAAAAGACGTTGACACAAAATTACATCACCAGCATAATGCTAAAATGAATAACTGCACTAATAATGAATATAATGACAAATAGTTCCACAAGTTACGACTTAGTGTCAACACGGCAGATACAAGGCAGAAAATAGGAACAACAGTAACATGATGTGATGTGGGCACAACACACAAAGGGGGTGTACACTAAAAAGATGAAAGAAACAAACACAGACAGACAAGAATATGGCAATATTCCTAAGTGGCAGACAATTGTAGGTTGGAAATGGACAGGGTTTGTAAACAAAAGGGAAAAAACAGATAAAAAAGTGAAAAAGATTACTAAAAATCACTGGTCTAAATCCTGAAGCAAAAGTAAAAAAACTAAAAACAGATGTTTTCCTAACAAAAGTAAAACACCAGGCATGCAAATTTAATTTTGAAATTATCTCAAAATGAGGATACTAACCCTGCTATGATTCCATGTTTTATAGTTGTGGCTGATAAAATGTGATCTGTCATGTGAACGGCAATGGATGTCGCAACATGAAAGCAATATGGCTGCAGCTAAGCCAAGACCTGACAATAACTCACTTGAAATAAAGGGCACATGTCTGTGTATCTGTGTGTCCGTCCGTCTGGCATGTCTCTGTCATTCCAACAGATGGCATATTACATACATTTGTAGTAGTAAAATTCATTGCATCTGTAATTCCAACAGATGATTCATCACAAGTAAAGCATTTTATTACTACAAATGTTTGTGCTGTGCCATTTGTTGGAATGACACTTATTTCACTGCTTGCATTACAAAATATATTCCAATCAATTAACACTGAGGTCTTTGATGATTATTTATATTTCAGCTAATCTTGTATGAGTAGCACACCTAGTGATCCTATGAATCTATAAAAACAGTCATAAAATGGTGACAACCAAAACAAAAAATGGAACATAAATTGGTGTTGTCAATGTTAAATTCTTTCAAGGCAGGTTTTGACAAAGGTTGACATCAATGGATAGATAGGTGTCACAAAAAGTTGTCTACAGGGATTTGTTTGATTGTATTGTCTTTATGGCAGCATAGACCTCAAAATAAACTGTGACTCACATACTTTAGGCATTTGTTCTCCTTACAGTATGGCATCAATACTAGCCATCGCTCTCACTTGCCAAGTAGACAAGCCATTTTTCAGAATCGTGTGAATACAAGAAATACAAACCAGACTGTGCCATTTGTAGAAGCAGCCAGAAAGGCAGCATCATCAGGGCAACATGCATGGTGGACAATACGACTTACAAGGCAAGCAGTTGGTTGCTTTTATTGGTATCTTGCAGTACAAAATTATCTGTAAAACGGTCATATGTTTTCAGATATTTGATAGTTGTATGCATGGCCAAATTAGAGTAATCAACAATAATTACGACCTCTTTCATACAAATCTCTCTCTATTATAAAAGAAAATCTTGAGACAAGACTATTGCCAAGAGAGTTTTTCAAGTCCTGCCCTCCTCTCAACCATTTCAGGTTACAGCCCACGCCCATGGTATTCTCACCTCTCATTTGTGTTAATGCTTTTGTCAGACACAGTTCCTGTGCTCTCAGCTCTTATAAATTTTTATGTTTTCCTCATTTTAAGTTCCCAATACAAGAAGACTTATTATGTCCAAATCTTATTGAAGAATTTCATCCCGAAGGGTTATCAACAGAAGAAATGAGTACACGGGCAATCCTAGCACTGAGAAACGATGAAGTCAAATGAATCAACGTGAAAATTGTCGATCGGTTATATGAAAAATTGGTTAAATGCGTATCAATACACTCTGCTGAAACAGTTGGTGGTGATTGTGTGGAAGATGAAAACATCAACTTACAATATCCCGTAGAATATCTACAACTGTTAACACTGTCTGGTCTTCCACCGGCCAAATTACTGTTGAAAAAAGGTTGTATTGTAATGTTATTGCGTAATTTATGTCAGATGTATTGGGCTATGCAATAGGACAAGATTAGTTGTATTCAAAATTGGTCAAACAATTCTGACATGTAAAATTTTAACAGGCGACAAGAAAGGTAATATAGTACATATTTCGTGGATAACATTAGACACCAAAGGAGATCTTGATATCCCTTTCGTATTAAAAATGTTTACAGTTTCCCGTTAGAATAGCTTTTGCTATGACAACTAAAAAATCACAGGGACAAACATTCGAAAAAGTCGGTTTATTTATTAGAGAGAAAGAAATGATAATCACTCATGGGCAGTTATATGTTGCGTTGTCACAATGTAAGTCCAAACATGGAATCAAAATTCAATGCGATATTGACGAAAAGTTAATTAAAAAAATTGTTTTTACTGAAGTTTTACAGTAAAAGTGTAAATTTAAAAAGTATTTGCATGTTAATTTCAAATCCAAACAGACCAAAAACATAATGCAACTATTACCTCTAACGCAACATGGAAAATAATTTTCTTTCAATTTATTACTTTTTACTGTATTTTACTATGGTTAATTACTCACTGTAATGTAAAATAGTTATATTACGCATATGTAAAGATTCCCATGAAAATAACAATCTGTTTTTGTACATCCGCTTCCCCATACGTGAGCGGAAGATCCGCGAAATGGCTAACGCGTAACGATAACAGAAAAATACAGAATATTACAAATTATTAACTGGAGAAAAAGCCATTAAGGCACAGAGAGAATTCTGCTCTAGGACTGATTGATTTTAAACTCGGCATACCCAGTTCAGGGTCATGAGGAGCCAATGCCTGTCTCAGTAGCACTGTCACAGCGTAGCTATCATGTCTGTCACAGGGTACACAGATCCAGTGTCAAGTCCTCAGTTAGCTTACCCATGGAAAAGCCAGAGAAGGTCCAATGCAGCGTTATAGAAGACATGGACTGGCTGACCAGGATGGATGGAAACTTCCCTGTCTGGGAAGCCTTTATAATGAAAAGATAGAAGGAGACTGCCTCTCAGGGCCCTATGCACCCACAACACAATAGGTGGCAGCACTCCTCTGAACCTCCCATCCACTCACCTGCAAGGCTGCATATGGGAATTGTAGGCCCGATGGGTCTCTGTGCTGATTTTCTTAGGAGCTCCCAGAGAGGCTTGCAGCTTATAGGAGGGCTCTGTCTGACCCAGAAGTGCATCCTCTGTGCAGTGGCACTGGATGTACTCCTGCTTCTGGCATAAAGGAACCCAGCTGAGTTCATCGGGGTCAGGGGGGAAGGAGGACAAAGTAAGCCTAGGTAGAGTGGAGGAGAAATATTGAAAAGAAAGAATTGGCAGGCTTATAGTTGAAGAAGAAGAAGCTTATGTGATGGTGTTTCTTTAAAATAAACATTTATTTGAAGCCATGTTTAGGACTCTGAGGCCTAAACTCTATAGGTTACAGCATAAAGAAAGAGAAAATGTTGGCTCCACGTACACACAGACAGACGGACTGACCCAGTGCCCAGGCTCAGATTCTAAGCCTGGACCCTGGATATGTGCATCCTGTAATAAATATTTTTCAAAAGTCTAATATCACACAGCGGGTTTATGGCCTGCCTTGTGTTGCAGCATGTAACCAGGCTCAAGAAGATAACTGAAAATATTTGATATAAAGCCTTATGTTGATCCTGCACTCATTTGCTTAAAGTCCCTTTTCTACTTCATTCTAGTTTACCAATGTTTCCTCCTACACAAGCCTACTCATGGCCTGAGTACATTTTTGCCATTACATGCATGGAAAACAAGAAGGCTTAGAAGTTGCATACCCACACAGAGTCCAGTACCGTGTAAGAAAATAATACACCATAAAATCAGAACAGTGATCTGCAAGTCTATCTTTTCATATCGTAGCAACTGCCTACTGAGCGCTTGCCGGAAAAGTCATTTCCAGTTACCTAACCCTGTAGCACTCTTTCTCACTTTAGCTCCACTTTCTTTGGTAGGGTCGAACAGCAGCAAGCTTCAGATGAGGGTTTATATATGTAAGGCAGTAGGCCTCAGTTAAACTGTCACCTGTTAATCAGGTCTGTCAGAAGTGCTATGTAAATAACCGAGTGCTTTTCTGTACACAAGATTTAGAGATTGTCTTTTCCAAGGACTAATATTATTGGCATTCAGTATGGTGTAATGGATAAGGTTTTGGTCATTGGACTTCATACCCTGACTTTGTGGGTTTAAATTCCGCTACTGGCATGGTGTGACCCTGAGCAAGTCACTTCACTTGCCTGTGCTCCAATTGGAAAAGCAAAAGAAATGGAACTAATTGTATTGTAAATGTTGTAAGTCACCTTAGATGAAGGTATCAAATAATATGTAGTAATAATAATGTTATTATTGAGTCACTGAACTTGATCACTCTTAAAATGTCCTTGAGGGTAACATTCCTGCATTAGGTCAATTCCTGCTTTCCTTAGTGACTCGGCTTTTGCTAATGGTCAATATTTTACAGGAAAGTTTATTCTGTTGAATTGAAATGAGTATATTATTTGAATATATTATTATTATTATTATTGATGTTTATGATTTCCTTTTATTTATGCCATTCACTCAAGTACAGTATTTCTTTTTGTGTTCCTTTAAAGCCCTCAGGTGTCAGTGTAGTGAGTTTACATTCTGTAAGTGCTGGCACCCTGTGTGTTACATTGATGTATTAATGTGAAGAGTGAGGAGCAGTTCCCCTTTAGAAATTCAAGTGCCACTCCCTTATACCACCGATTCTCCCTTGCAGTTTGCAGCCATGTTAACAAAGACTGGGATGGGTGTGTTGGGGCCAACAGAGTGATGAAACAATGAGAGGTGATATGCAAGTAATAGTACTGGTAGTCAACAGCAAAAAACAGCACTGGCTAACCGTTGAGGTTTGGGTCTTCCCTGAACTTTGCCCAACTTCCTCTTTCCATTTTAAAAAGGTGATCACGTCTCTTTTTTCATGTTCGTGACAGCACAATGTTTTAATTTCTTCTTCCACCCTATTGGTCTTTCACTTCTGCCTTATCCATCATTTGTCAGCAAAGATCATGTAAATTTGTATAATATTAATAAATATTGATAAATAGAAAACATGGGTCATCTAATTTTATTTTAGTTAACGTCACGAAATTTCACTCAAATTTATCAAGGCATTTTTGAAATTTTGGGGTCTTTATTTTATCTTAGTAGGTTTTTTTCCCCTAAATATCAATATATACTGTATATCAAAATGTCCTTTCATAACAGATACAAACAGGCCTGGATGTGCCATTCTGCCAAACCTCAGCTTTTTAACTAAACAGTACAGTGTGTTTTTGTTGGTGAGTGAGTGACTCAGTCAGTCAGCTTTCAATTTATATGAACGTACATTGAGATGGGTGCAGAATGTAAACCCAGGATGCAGAATTCATGAGGCAGCAATTGTGTATGTGTGTTCAAGTGTGTTTAGCCCATAAATAGCCATCATGTGTTAAGATGTCCAGAAATGTGTCCTGTTTAAAGTTGTATTCTTCGCATTTTGCATTTGCTTACCATTCTCATGCTGATTTGGTGAGATAGGCAATTTGACTGGAATACCCAGACTTTTGCATTTTCCTCAGAGTCATGCGCTTAGCTTTCAGTCCCCAGGGATGATGCACCTGTTCCCCTGGGGACTGGTTGTAGCACCATCTGCTATTGCTGTGGAGTCCCAAACGAGAGTGGCAGTCCTATTGACCTTAACATCTTGGGCTTTGGATTTGGACATTGGACATACCTTGAGAGACCCTTCACCTCTTTCTGTTTCCTGGTTCTCCTGTCTGAGGCAACCAGTTGCTACGTTGCTGGTGTTAATGCCATGAGCCTTGATGTTGTGCTTGCAGACATCCTTGTAGCACATCTGGGGTCTTCCTCTTGGCCTCTTGCTAGATGCCAGTCCACCAAAGAGGAGGTGCTTAGGCATCTGACCATCGGCTATGTGTGAAATGTGACCTGGCAAGTGCATATGTCTGCGCTTGAGATAGGTGAAGATGGAGGTGGTGCCTGCCGTCTCGAGTACTGTGGTGTTGGTGACCTTGTGTCTCTATGCCTGAGGCAGCAAGTGTGGAAAAAGTTAAGCCACTGCTCTTTTATGTGCGCAGCCTCCAAATCTCCCTGGATTACAGCACTGTGCTCAGCAAAAAAGTGATACATACCTGGACTTTGATGTTCTCTGTGAGCTCACTGTTGGCCCATGCTCTCTTGGTCTTCCTTGAAATGGTTGTAGCTGCATTTTGATGGGCATGTTGATGTTACTTTTGAGTGACAGGTTGTATTAGACCATTGAGCCCAGGTTTGATTGATGACTTCCAGTTCATAATCCACGATAGTGATCAAATTGTCTTCATCAACATCTTGGACCAACACCTCTGAAAATCTCTGATGTGTTGCATCTGCAGCTTGGTCTTTGCTTGAAGCCTTGACAGTATAAATGGTTTTCCCATCTGATATTGTAAGGAGATTTTGTATGTACCCTATCTGGTCTCTCCAAAGGCTTACCTAAGAAAGACCACAACTCAGCCATATAATTACCTTAAAGTCAAGCGTTTACAACAATAGAATGAAATAGTAAGTGGTTGGTGATTTACTAAGGGCTGGATGTAGCTAGATGGTGCGGTGGCACAGTGCTTAGCTCTTATGCTCAGGGAGACCTTGTTTAAATCTCTTCTTGGCCATTCTCTATGCCTGTCTGGGGTTATCGTCAGGTGCTTGAGTGTCCCAATCGCATCTTAAAGACATATTTTCCTAATAAATTGCCTCTGTAGGGGGGACTCCCTGACCTGGTTGGTTTCTGTTCTGCACTCCTGCTGCCAGGATGGGCTCTGATGCTATGAATGATGGCGGACTTGAATGCCAGGTGTCAATACTTTTGAGCTTCGGAGGCCCTGCCTCAATCCAGGAGAGGTCTACACTGCTTGTTTTTACGGGAAATTAAAAAATGCAACTTTTACAGGTTTAAATTGTTGAAATGCTAATGTGCTCTGTAATACATCATTTAACCTTTCTGCTGTAGATCCATTTTCATTAATTGCTGTTGACATTTTTTTTGCGACTTTAAGAGAGATTGTCATTCCCTGTTTTCTGATTTTTCCTTTCTGGTTGCCTTCCTTATTAAAAGTAGAAAACGGAAAGTCTCCCTTTGATGTGTTAGGTACGGTTTATTATCTTTTTTTTTCTTTTTTTTTTTAAGAGAATACATTACTAGGTTGAGATGAAAGGAGGTTGGAGAGGATACACTTGGGACACAGTTTATTAGACAATGAAGCCCACTCATCTTTTAGAAGAGGAGGCATGAAAAGGAGAGTTCTGACAGCAACAGTACTGAACCTCCTCATTGCTGAATTAATCAAAGATGGCACACAGGCCTCACTTAAGGTTCAAACCCTTCAGTGAATTGCCGTGTGACTCAAAGAGAATGGCTTGATCTGCCACAGGGCCTGAAGTATTCAAATAGGCCAACGATTGTACCATGTGACATTGTTGTTGTGGAGGTACAGTATATTATATGACAGAGTCACTGAGCCAACCCTGAGTGATCGATCTTCTGTTTGATGCTGAGGACGGTGTACATTTTGTAGCTAAACTGAATTCATAACTGACTGTAAAGCAGCTTAAAACAATGGGAAATGGCAGAAGGACGCTACATCAGATCTCAAGGCCATGAGAGATCACTTCACCTACTGCTGGCCCAACTACAAGGAAATTTCTTTTGAATGCTATATAAAATATTTATGAGGTTGGCTCTAAAGCATAAGTGGTCCGGTCCCATGTCACAGTAATCTCACAGTCGACTTTAACTATAAACTGTAAATATTGTCTCCTATTTTGAATATTTTGTGCATCTCACCTAGGGTTATCTGTGTAAATGTTTGCCTCTGTTGAGTTTGTTTTACTCTAAAGATTCCATTGGCTATATTTACTTCTGAATAACACTTGTGATTATGATTTTGAATTTTTTATATGGGATCGCCACCATTTTCATGGCACTATTGTTGATTCCTTTTAAACAGATCGTCATGGAATAGGTGTTTCCTCTGGGTTTATAGCACTGTCAATCCCAATGCAGTGGGATTTAAGGTCACATCCTCATTCGACTGCATGAATTCCAAAATACTTTCATAAAAGTTTCTGTGTTTTGTTTTGTTTCTCTGCTTTTTGAACTCTCTGCGGGCCTCTTTGACTTCGATTTTAGTTTAAGATAGTTGGCTTTGGTTACTGATAGTTGTTCTCCTGGTTCTGACCCTCGCTTTCAGCCTTTTCACTTCATTGTTTTTTTCCAATTGCCCTCCGAAATCTCATGCCCACAGGGAATGATAGTAAAAGTATTGAACCAGCTAACTAAAAATGGCCTCATATGTCCTCTCTGTGTCATTCACTGTTGATCTGTATTTATGAAATAGGCAGAAGGTGTAATATTCACTAAAAGGCTGTACTTGAAAGCATAAAGTGAAATTCTGAGTGAGTGCCTCACAGTTTTCATCGGTTCACACAAGTGTGCCTTTGGTTAGATCACATGCCCAAGCGGCCAAACTGTAGGCACATGTGTGTTATCTCATAAAGTATGTTGCTATTATACAGTACTTGTACCTGGCATTTGTAATGAAAATGAGTGAGAGATGGGTATAGTCAAAAAAAAAAAAAAAGATTCACAAACTGGAAGTGAAATCGATCTTTCATTAAGGCCAAAAAACACTAACACACAAAGTGAAGTTGGATAAAGACACCTGAGAAACAGCAAAGTTTACGCCAAAGGATCATTCTCTAACACACAGGATATCCTGATCTCAGGTAATACAGAATTGCACGCATCAACCATTATATTTTCACGCTGATGTCACAGGGTTATCCTTTTGGAGCTCTTGGCGGGGTGGACAGACGTAACACCCTTGTTGTCCATAGAGGGTTATTGGTATGTTCAAATTCACAGACCAGGGTGGGGGTCTGAATCATGTCTCTTTATGCATATTCCGTGAACTTTGAGGCGAGCATGTCCCTTGATGTATGAACTGTCCACACTTTTACATTCATCAATGGCACCCTGTGGATAACTTTGCCTATGCAGTATCCTCAAAGTTCGATGACTGGAGAAGGGGGGGGTGATAATCCCACTTGATGTCCGGAGCATGTGCCTCTTAACTTTATTTAATGTCACCCCTCAGATTACAGCATCCTAGGCAGCTGCCTGCATTGACTAATGGAACGACTAACTCTGATCCTGGAGGATTATGGGTAGACTTGCCATGCCAACTATTGATTCAAACGTCAGAAAATGGCAGCGTTCCTAAGTATGCAGACTTGACATTACAGAAAAGGGCAAAAATATTTTAACTTTTTTCAAACACCTTCTGGATAAAAACCAAATTGATGGGCAAAAATACAGTAGATAGTTGTTTTCATACAAACTGAAATCACTTCAGTCTCATTTTTGTCTGGCTTCCTGAGTCACCCATCTGGGAACTCCCCCTACATATATGATACTGTTTGATTTGTCTTGATGTCTAGTTCTAAGCTTTTTGAGGTTCCACTCCGGTGTATGGCCCTCTGGATCCAAACCCCCCTCATTTTTAGACCATTTTTGTACCATGTTTTGTATACCAAATGACACCCTTATGACAAAGAGGAAATCAATAGGTGTCTTAGCAGAAATGATCAGACAGATTTGAAGTTGTACATGCCACTTCATTTGACCTCAGGGGATACAAGGGGTCAAAGTTACTTCTTTTCATAAAACTTTAAGACAATGGAGATTAGTAATATAGGCATGTGGAGTGTCGTTTTATGCTATTTTGAAGTTACTGATCACAAATGTAATGTTCTTGATGTTTGATTCATTACCGGTGTTCCCGCCTCTCCAAGAGCCACTCCCAGAGGGTGAATATGTCATATTTCTACTGCCAGCCATCCATCATTTTTCTGTTTGTTTCCATGATCTAGTTCCTTTGGTCAATGCTGACAGCTCATGGCTGTAATTGAGGGTAGGAACGTAGATCATCCAGTCATCGAGAGCTACATGATTGTGGACACTGTTCCAATCTGCCTTATGATCTCTCGCTTCTTTCTTTCCTCACTTGTGAACCAGATTCTGAGATACTTAAAATGCTCTTCTCGAGATAGCACCTCATCCCCAACCTAGAGATCTTGGTCCACCTTTTCTGGCTGAGAACCAGTATCTCGGACTTGGAGGTGCTGATCTTAATCCCCAGCTGCCTCACACTGGGCTGTAAACTGCCTCATTGCATATCTAAGAGGCCAGCAGGAGCACATCATCTACAAGAAGCAGAGATATGATCCTAAAGCCACTAAACTGGACACCCAGCACTCCTAGAAATTCTGTCAGTAAAAATAATGAATAGGGTCAGTGACAAAGTGCAGCCCCGGTAGAGTTCCACACCCACTGGAACTTACTGACTTACTGCCGGAGATGCAAACCAAGCTGTCACTCCAGTTTTACTGGGACCGAGCAGCCCGCAACAGCTGGTCTGGTACCCCATAATCCTCCCACAGGGACCCTGAAAGAGACGGTCAGATGTCTTTTCCACATGTAGACTGTTTGGTCATACTCCCATGAACTCTCCAGAAGAATTTTTCTTACAATAAACATTTAAACTGAACAACACATTTTAATATTTTAAATATCTGATGATGCTGTTCTTGTTTATTATGTAATACATTCTCCATCATGAAGTATTTCATTACATTTCTTACATATACTCTGTATTAAGATGGGTTATGCTAATTCAGTCTCTTTTATCCATTTCAAATGAAATGTACAACACAACAAGGTGTGAAAAAAGTGAGGGGGCCCGAGTACTTTGTGAATGCACTGTGAACTTCCTGCTCGCCGGTTATATCAATATGTGGGCAGCCTAATTGTATTGTACCACGCAGCGATGCTCAGTACAGAAAAAACCTTTAAAATAAACGCAGTCCGCTTACTGGGCCAGGCAGGTCAGTCCAGCGCCTCTCATCTTAGCAAGTATCTGAGCTCATTCAGGTTCTCTCTCTGCCACGTGGTAACAATTTGAGTCATGGCAGTTTGCATTAAAACATGAAAAAGTAAACAAATGTCTTTTTCTTGACTAAATTCCTCTTTTTTTGACATTGATAACCGTTACCTGTATGGCACTGTGTGTAGCCTTTTTCACAGGGTCCTGCTTTCAAATTGTATTCCATTGTGGCTTTCCCCCTCCCGTGTATTGTAGTCATGTATATTTTCAAGCGCCTTATAAAGGTTATCACTGTGAGAGGCTCCTTATAAAATGAAGACTGATTGATTGATTTTTCTGTCCTAGGCTTGGGAACAACGCTACCTTGCAGTGAATAAATACATAAGAAATGAATTGAGCTGCATTTCCAATAAAAAGACTTGCTGGTTGTTTGTGACTTCTTTAACAAATGCAGCAATTTTCAAGGCAACACAGAGGGAGAGTAATCAGGTTGGTAAAGCTTTCATCGCGTTTTGTTTACAGGGAAGTTTGAACCAATTTCAGATATCATCTCATTTCCTGAGTGAAATTTGTTTTAATGTGTTTGACGTGCACATTTATCAGGTGTAAAATAAAAGCACTTATTAAAGATTTTGGCTACCTACTGTACTGCCTAAAAGAATATTTGTTCCCAACATTTTCTGTATTCGGAATCGAGAGTTATACAAACAATGACCGTCTATCTCTGGTTGGACTTTTTTGTTTATTTACTAGACAGAGTCTCTTTAAAGTGGACTGCCCTGTACTGTGCGTGTTAAGGGAGCAATTCTGTCATCTGTTTGCAAACATCCATGAATTGATTTGTTCAGCATGTTTGTTATTGCCAACTGTCGGAAGGAAAGGTCATAAAGTCCTGGGGATTCAGCGATTAAGAGTCTTCAGCAAACATTACACCTTCAGGCAGATAATCACAGCCAGCAGAGCGCCACACTACTTTTGTTAAAATTGATGTGGTCAAGGTTTGCACCTTCAACTTAGTAGCTTCTAGCATTTTTGCGTTGTGTTAACAGACCCTACCTGACAAATGACAGCTCTTTTCCTGGTTGGATTTTCTACTTCCATTGTCTTTACTGACAATCATTTGGTTTTTTTTTTTACAAGCAAATCCTTGCACAAAACCCAGTAGAAGTTGTCAATAAAAGAAAAGTTTCTCAGCTAACAAAAATGTATTTGTTATTATTCTACAAACTAGGAGTGCTAAAGTACAATTTTTGGAATGTTGGACAATAGAAAATCCAAATACATTGTTAGTTTCCTTGTAAATAGTGTATAGTTCATAAGTATTTAGTCAGTGAAATAATTGTCATTAGTGTGGCTTTCAACCGAAGTGTGCTAGCATTGAAATTAAATAAATGATATGAGCTTTTAATGTAAACATTCAGCATTATACCAAAGGGATTTGCACTGAAAACAGGAAGAAACCACTGTATGTTACTTTTTGTTCATGTTACAGTATGTTTTATTTTACATTTTAGACAAAGTTCAACCTGCCTGTCTATCTATCTGTCTCATTCAATATTTATCTCTTTAGCTCTGTTTTATGTAATGCCTTTCCCATTTTTCCATAGTGCCTTTACTGTCTACCAGTCCATCTCTCTGTCTGTTATATAATGCTTTTCTTGTTCATTTTTTGGTCCGTCTTGTAATACTGCCTTACCTATTTATTTTTTTTCCATCTATTTATTATAGAGTGTCTTGCCTATTTATCTGTCTGTTGTATTCATTGCCTTTTGTTTCATATCTGTCTGTCTGTTTTTACTATGTCACCATTTTGTTTGTCCTGAGCATTGCTGTTTTGTGATGTGATAAGCCATTGATGTGACTCACGTAGTACTCTTCAAGTTAGTGCTCTGAGTCAAATGTTTGCCAAGATTGTGTATTCATTTTTAAAAATATTTAACTTACCATATATACTCATGGATAAGTTCACCCTTGGATAAGTCAGGACTTGATTTTACCGTATAATTTCTGGTATTTTATAATGTTGGTTGTATAAGTTGAATGCGGAAAACTCACGCTATTGGTACAAGAGATTATGATATGCTAATGCCCACCTGAGAGAGTAATCACGGAGCACACTGCCTTTTTTTTCTATGTGGGTGCCTACATGACCATACGGTAATACCCAAACTATTCTGAAGCAACGTTTACACTCACCCTCATACACCTTTTTCGTAAGAGCATCAGAAGAAAATATGATGCTGGTTTTAAAATAAACATTGTTGAAGTAGCGAAAGAAATTGGTAACTGCGCTGCTGCAACAAATTTCAATGCGTCTGAGAAACTGATGCGAGATTGGAGGAGGCAAGAAGATGTAAAAAATATTTTTTAAAATTTAAGTGTCGCATTTTTGAACGGGCATATAAGTCAGGGTCTGATTTTATGATTGATTTTTCGGGTTTCAAGACCCGACTTATACGTGACTTTTTGACTAACATTTATCTCCTGACCCCTTTTCCTTTCCTTTGTGTCCCACCGCTATTTTGTTTCTTATCAGAAGCAGTTTTCCATGTGTCTTGGACTGTGTTACTGTAATGTCTGCAAGCAGACTGGGTTTGAGAGCGAGCCAGGAGAAAAGAGGAAAACAGGGCGAGTACTAGGAGGTCAAAAAGAATGAGTATCAAAGGCAACACAAAAGACATAAACTACAGCCATAAAAGAAGGGCAAGAGGTCTTTAGTAAAGAGAGTCTGAAAAAGCGATTTGATAAGGGGTTTGAATCTGCAACTCACATGTGGAAGTGCATCATGGAGGAGCTTTTAACCTGTCATGTTGTTTCATGTCCTCAGAGGACATGCCCTTAACAAGCATGTTTTCCCTAACAACAGAAGCT
The DNA here is from genome assembly GCA_026402145.1 of Polypterus bichir lapradei. Lineage (NCBI taxonomy): Eukaryota > Metazoa > Chordata > Cladistia > Polypteriformes > Polypteridae > Polypterus > Polypterus bichir. Next base: position 3,560,299 of record JANRMT010062799.1, read on the forward strand.
TCAAAATGGTAGCAATCGTGAAAACAAAATATTATTGGAGAATCCCCACCATTGTATGTCAGAATCGGACTCAGAAACTCAAAAAAAAGTAAAATGACTGTCAGATTAGCAGAATTGATACTAGAAAAAAATCAAATTCTGATTGCAATTCAGAAACTCAGTTCAAACAGTTACAAACATACAGTGAACTTTAAGTTAACGGAGAAACAAATGCAGGCTGGCCAGATATAAAACTATAAATCCTGCTCTTTTAATTAGAACTGTCTTATGAAAAGTAGTTACTGATGCTCATATCTGCTCCTCATCTACCTCTGCTATAATCTGTCACTCTTAGCCCATGTCTCCTATTGATCATGTGATCATTGAGCTCAGAGTTTGTACATGGAGGGATAGTCGACATGAGTGCAGTCACCATTTGTGAGTTGGTTATTACAGAGTGAATCAATTCACTGCCATGCACCACCTTAATTTGCAAGCAGGGCATCAGCATGAGAGCACAAAATCACATCCTGCATTAAAACCCAACGGCAAACCCAACCCAATTAGTACCCAACGACATGTCGTGGAGAAGCAAACTCTTTTTTAATGTTTTCACTGTGGTCTTTTGTTTATTTTCCCCTTATTTACTTTCTCGTAAAGTACTGTAATCATCGAAAAATTCCATTTTGAGATTTTGATGAATTTCAGAGTATTAGACCTTCCTGAGTCCAAAAATACCATTTTTAGAATTATGTCTCTGTATCTTTGTCTGTGTGTGTGTAAACACGATAGCTTGAGTACGCGTTCACTTAGGTCAACCAAATTTTGCATACAACTATTAGGTACAAAACATAGATTTCTATCAACCTTTGGGCTATTTCCACTAACTGGAAGTGGTACTTTACCTTTTATTCATGTAGCTGCAGAGTCCGATTTATTCAACTTTACTTTCATAATAATTGTTCAATATATTCTTCATTTGATTTGTTGTTGATAGTTCTTTAATGTACGTAATATAAAAAATATAATCATTGTCGTGCGGTTTACTCCTCAAATATCCATCCCCATATCTGAGTATACGAGAAAGTCGAGGGGAGACCACTCACGATATTTTTTTGCTTTAGAAGTTTGGGGAGTACAAATTTAATATTTAATAAATTGTAGTTTCAGATGTACTTTGAACAAGCAAATTATAACTTAGGTTTTTTCACGCTGCCAGGTTGTTTTCTGAAATCTTCCTCTCCGCTGATTTCAAAGGTTCCTGTGTATCATTGCTGTGTTGATCGCCCCTGTGGGACAGCCAGAGGTCGCAGTGGGATGTAATTGACTTGGCAGTATAAAGTCCAGTGTCTCTCATTCCTTGGTTATTGAAGGTTCTGTATTCTTTAAAACAAAGATGTTGTTGCAGTGGCTGAGAGTAAGAATTTCTCAGATTTATTTAGGACAGACAACCTATAAACATGTTACTTTCAGGTTTCATATCTTAGTAACATTTGGCCTGGTTACTTTCAGTTTCTGCTTGATCACACTGCAGGTTTTGACCTCCATTTTGACCCTTTCTACGATTTTTGCCCCTCACATCTCCTTCTTTTTCTGTGGTAAAACATTTTCTCTTTGCTATACTCGTATCTTTTTAAAGCAGAAACTTTCACATTCAAAATTCTTGTCATGTGTACAGAGTAAAGGCAAATTCTTACTTGTCTGACTAACGTGCAACTTATGGCACTCTCTTGCACCATGATCTGTGTAGAAATTCCATAGGCTTTTTACAGAAAACAAAATTAATGGTATATGAAGAGGCTTATTTAAATTTTAATTACTGACAGATTCCATTTACTGTATGACAATCGAGTTGAGTCTTGGATAACAGCTGACAGTGGAATGGTATTATAGAAAAATATTACAAAGTTACTGTACCTAACATTATTATTGACTTTGCCAGAAGTGTTCTTTCCATTGCAAGAATATTAATAGAGTTGTACTACAACCATAACAGTCAGTGGAGTATTGTGTACTGTTTACAGTTACTCTGTAAAAATCACAAGACTTTTAGTGCCACAACTGACCCTGGCAGTGCCACATAGTGTTTAACTGAAGAACAATTAAAAGAATTGTCCTGTACCTTGAAGAATCCTGGGCCAGTGGTCATCACTGGAGTACCAATTCACTCATCATAAGAGAAAAGGACTTGATAAAGATTTGGAGCAAACCCATTTAATTGAGTGGCCAGACATGCCAAATATATTAAAAAGTAAAACAAAAGTGACTTCTTCAGTCAGTGTTTCATGCACAATGTTCGTTGTTCACAGTCGTCAGTCAAGTGGTGAACAAGGACTTCGAATGTTGGGGATTTTATATGTGGGTTGTGGCGGAAGTTGTCCAGTCAGATGACCTCATGTTTAAAATCAAAATAGGGGAAGGCATTACTGATAGCACCACTTCACGTGTTCCAGTGATATTACAGTTTGATTCAGAGGCCTGAAGATGCCCCCTAAACACTGACACTGCTGATATATTTCACTGTATATATGTGTATATAGTTTTGGCTTTGCAGGGCCATTTTCCTTGGCAGTGCCATGAATGTTTGGCACCTTTGACTCAAGTCAGGACTCAGTTTCCAAACTTTGGATTCTCATTATCTACTAGCTCTTCCCGGGGGAATCCCAAGGCGTTCCTAGGCCAGCCGAGAGACATAGTCCCTCCAGCGTGTCCTGGGTCTTCCCCAGGGCCTCACCAGTTAGACATGCCCAGAACACCTCACCAGGGAGGTGTCCAGGAGGCATCCTGATCAGATGCCTGAGCCACCTCAACTGACTCCTCTTGATTCAGAGGAGCAGTGGCTCTACTCTGAGCTCCTCCCAGATGACCGAGCTTCTCACCCTATCTTTAAGGGAAAGCCCAGACACCCTGCCGAGGAAACTCATTTCAGCTGCTTGTATTCGCTTGTATTCTGCCTGTCGATCTCCCGCTCCATTCTTCCCTCACTCTTTCACCCCTATGCCTGAACATCGTGTTTGTTATGGACAATCCGTGATGAGCACAGAAGTCCAATAACAGAACACCACTTGGGTTCAGATTTGGGGGGCCATTCCTCCCAATCACACCCTTCCAGGTCTCACTGTCATTGCCCATGTGAGCATTGAAGTCTCCCAGCAGAACAAGGGAGTCCCAAGCAGGTGTGCCCTCTAGCACCCCCTCCAGGGACTCCAAAAAGGGTGGGTACTCCGTACTGCTATTTGACACATACGCTCAAACAACAGTTAGGACCCATCCCCCCACGTGAAGGCTACCCTCTCGTCTACTAGGGTAAACCCCAATGAACAGGCTCCAAGTCGGGGGCAATAAGTTAGCCCACACCCACTCGGTGCCTCTCACCGGGGATAACTCCAGAGTGGTAGAGAGTCCAGCCCCTTTCAAGGAGATTGGTTCCTGAGTCCAAGCTGTGTGTTGAGGTGAGCCTGACTATATCTAGCTGGAACCTCTCAACCTCGCACACTAGCTCACGTTCCTTCCCCTTCAAAGTGGTCACATTCCATGTCCCAAGAGCCAGCTTCTGTAGCCGAGAATCGGATTGTCAAGTTCCCTGCCTTCGGCCACCACCCGCCTCACACTACACCCAACCTCCTTGGCCCCTCCTACAGGTGGTTTGCCCATGGGAAGGAGGACCCATGTTGCCTCTTCGGGCTGAGCCTGGCTGAGCCCCATGGGTGCAGGCCCAACCACAAGGCACACGCAATCGAGGCCCACCTCCAGGCCTGGCTCCAGAGGGGGGCTCTGGTGACCTGCATCCGGGCGAGCGAAAACGCCATCCAAAGTTTTTCTTCGTCATAGGAAGTTTTCTCTCGGCTGGCCTGGGAATGCCTCAGGATTCCCCCAGAAGAGCTAGTAGAAATGGCCAGGAAGAGGGAAGTCTGGGCATTTCTGCTCAAGCTGCTGCCCCCGCGACCCAATCTCAGATAAGCAGAAGAGGATGGATGGATGGATGGATTCTCATTATTCTGAAACCCTTTCTATTACTGTTAGTGGTTTTTAAAAGGTGTTTCCTTTAAGATTTTTTATTTCTTTGTGTGCCTCTGCCTATAATTTGCATTACAGGCTTTGGTATTTGCTTTTCTCATTGCCTCCTGGTATTGTAGGCCCCAGCCTGTTTCTTGACTTTACATCTGACTATCTCTTCATTAATTTCATTTTCTGGTTTGTTAAGCTCACTATTATACCATCTGGCCCTTGATGCCTCATGTTATGGTCATGATACTAATATTCTTAAACTTTCTATGCCTCTTTAGCATAATGTTTACCCCTGAAAAAACAAGTTAAAATGTTGATTTTTTTCAACAAGAAAAAGTGTTATCACATGTAACAGAAACGTATAAATAGCAAAACATAAATGCCATAAGAAAGGTTTGTGTAGTGTTCACTGCCATACTGATGCAGATTTACTACATAACCTTCATGTGACATGTTTTGAGACAGTCAACCATGCTTAGCCCAATGTCCCAATTGGAATAGCACAAGCCTTTCTCTTTGCAACTTTTCTTATATTTTTCTGTTGCTTGGACATAAGATGGTAGAATGTCAGTGCCTGATCCACTTGATGGATTTGCCCCTTGTATTTTTGCAGTCTATCGCAGTGTAAGGCTTAGTGACGTCCACATTTCTTCTGACATGAACATTGACACTTGCAGTATTGTGAACAGTGCCTAGGGGGCTGATGTATTGCTTGTTCTTGCACTTCATCACTATTTTTTTACCATTTTGTCATGCAGCTACTGTTGCAGCACGTGACTGAAGTCATAAGGCATATCACAGTGTTCCACTATCCATGTCAACGTCTGATGAACAATTCACATTGTCATCACTATTGCATGATTTGAGCAATGGTTCAGTTTCAGTTTGTTCCAAAACTGGTTTTAAGGCATTTTGTTTGACGTTCTATTTTTAGTAGATAGCTCCACCCCAGTTATGAATATTGATGAGGTACCATAAAGTGGCAGAATGCATAGAACTTTTCATGATATGTTGAATCATGGTGTTATTTCAGCCACTTAATGGCAAGAGAATACTGAACCAACTGTTATTCATGTTAACTGTTGTGAGCTCTGGTCCGAACACCATCAGACAAAACACCAGTTCCTTAAAAAACACACGTTTATTAAACTAGTAAAGTCCGCACAACACACAGTGCTCCCAGCACCAATCACCCTCAACACGGGCCTTTCTCTCAATGTCCGTGGGCCGCAATGTCTTACTCCAGCTCCTGACTCTAGCTCCCCGACTGTAGGAATGTGGCCCCTTTTATAGTCACCCGGATGTGCTCCAGGTGCTCGCTGACATACTTCCGGCGGCACTTCCTGGTGTGGTGGAAATGCCGCATGAGCACCCAGAAGCACTCCGGGCGAAAGTCCTTCCTCCACCTTCCCAGGTGTGGCGGAAGTGTCGATCTCCCGGGCTCAACGATGCTTGGGACACCCCTGGCGGTGGCCACGGGCCCCAATGGGTTTGAGCCTCCTTGCTATCCAGGGCGGTTGCCCCCTTGTGGCCTGGGTGACGTATAGACCACCTCCCGGCCCTTCCAGGCATCCCGGCGGGGTCTTGGCCCCGGCCTCCTGCCACACCTGTCTAACTCTAAAATAACTGTAATTACGTAAAACCCTAGTCATGTTTAGGGTTAACGGCAAGTAGGTTAATCGAATTCACTGCAACAGAGTTTGCCCTGACAGTTTTGTGGACAAAGCAGGAAACCATCAATAGGGACTCAACTATGCAAAACACAGGAACAATTTAAAGTTGCTGATTAACTTAACACATACACAATTCAAGGATGTCGGATCAAAACTGGAGAACCCAGAGCAATACTTAATTCGGACATGAGCAGAACATGTGAAATGAGCCCATGAGGAACTTGTAGACTTGGGTGTGACTGTCAATTCTAATGTAATGTGGGAGACCTTCTGTGACAAGACTCTAAAGGTTGCTGAGGGTTGTGTTGGTGTTGCCTGTGTTTCATCTTGCAGGACACCCTGGATATCATCAGGAGGAATCACAGTGCACGGCTTGATGGCAACTCCGGCCTGTACTGGGAACTGAGAAGGACATCTGCGAGGTGTCTGAGAGCAGATAAGGAGGCATTTGTTGGAGGAATCTGTGAGCAAGTGACATACCATCTATGGTCTAGTGACCCACATCCTGCTTATAGTGGAATAGAAGCATTATGCACATCCGATTCTGTTCCTCAGAGAGTTGAAGACAGGGTGGCTGATGGAATGATCCTTACGGATTACGCTGAATTTATGACCCACTTGGCTAGTTACTTTGAGCAGCTCTTCAAAGTTGATCCTCCGGCTAGGATGTTGGATATCTCTGGGTCCATGGTTATTGAGGCTAGTCACTGAGATTGGTGAACCAGCTGATTTAAGGGAAAGCTGCAGGGATCTGTGTGAACTTCTCCAGGCTGGTGGTAAGGCTGTCCTTCTGGTATTGCAAACAATCTTTGCTTCCATCTGGGAGAATGGCATCATCCCAACTGACAGGAAAATGGGACTTGTCATCCCTATCTGGAAAGGGAAGGGTGATCGCCTGGATTGCCACAACTACAGGGGGATAACACTGCTCGCGGTGCCGGGTAAGGTCCTTGCTAGGGTTGTCCTCAATAGGATACATGAACACATGATCACCTACCAGCGACTGGGGAAGTCTGGTTTTACTCCTAAGAAGTCTACCATTGACCGCATCCTGGAACTGAGAGTTTTCATCGATTGCAAATGTGAATATCGGCAGAGTTTCTTTGCAGCCTTTGTCGGTTTTTATAAAATGTTCGACTCAGTTGTCTGAGCTGCCGCGTGAGACTTCACAGGTTGCTGGATATCACGGCCGGCCCGTACACTGGTACCGTGAGTGCTGTGCAGAGTAGAGGCAAGACTTCTATGTTTTCCCAGTTAATTCTGGGGTTCATCAGGGGTGTTTTCTTGCTCCTACTCTGTTCAATGCTTGTATGGACTGGGTGTTGGGCAAGGTTATGGGGTCCAGCTGCTTTGGGACATCTGTTGGTGAAGAAGGATTCATTGATCTTGACGTTGAGTCAATGGAGGCTCTGATCGGGGCTCACAAGAGACTGAGCGAGGAGTCTGAGTGTCTGGGCTTCCGTGTGTCCTGATAAAAACCAAGTATCAGGCCTTTAATGAGCTCTTGGGCACAGCCATCAGCAGTGTGTCTGTCTGCACAGAGAGTGTCGACCTTGTCGAGAGATTTACTTACCTGTGCAGTGACATTCATGTCTCTGGTGACTCTTCCTATTAAATCAGTAGACAGATTGGGAGAGAATGGGGGGTTCATGAGGTCATTGGAAAGAGGTGTGTGGCACTCCTGATATCTCTGCAAAAGGACAAATGTCCAAGTCTTTAGAGTCCTGGTGCTTCCTGTCTTGCTATATGGTTGTGAGACATGGGCGTTATCCAGTGACCTGAGATGAAGACTGGACTCCTTTGATACTGTGTCTCTTCAGAGAATCCTTGGGTACCACTTGTTTGACTTTGTGTCGAATGAGTGGTTGTTCATGGAGTCCTAAATGAGGCACATTACCTGCATTGTGAGGGAGCGTCAGTTATGGCACTACGGTCATGTGGTGCAATTCGCCGAAGATGATCCAGGTCACAAGATCCTCATTGTTGAGGACCCGAGTGGCTGGACCAGGCCAAGGGGATGCCCACATAACACCTGGCTGTGGCAGATAGTGGATCATTTACAGAGGGTGGGACTGGACCGTGTGTCTCCCTGGGGTGTTGCCAACTGGGATTCCAAGCTGTTTCGTCGTGTGGTGGGTGCAGCAATGCACTGACCTGGCTATCAGTCACTTCTTTTGATTTATTGTGTGCAAGCCATGTAACCTGCTACTCATGAAAGTAACTCATTTGGAAACAATTGCAGTAATCCAGTGGGTACTACAGAAACCCTGTCAACTTAATCATGTCATGAGTCTGCATGAGCCAATTAACCATTCAGCACTCCAATTGTCGAAAAATGGAAGCAGTGGCATTGGAATCTGCAGTAAGTAACCCTCTTTGGGCTATGTTGTAAATTAATTTTTCTGACTTTTAACAGAAAGTGAACAGTTACTGGCAAACTGTAATAAGGTAAGGTCCAGTAAATGCAGTCCCTTGATTCACTATTTCTGATAAAACATTTTAATGGTTTATTCATGTCAAAATAAAGTAGCTCAACAGTTGTGACTTGCTTAGTGCTTCTAAAACAATATTGATTTGAGACTTGAATTTCCCCAGGGTGCTCGCTTTTCTCCTACCTGCTTGCATATTTACAGTTTGTTTTGTTTTTTTGAAAAAGAAGAAGGCCAGCCATTTTTAGCATCACTGTTAAACTTGGCTCTCACTGGATTTCTGCATGGGGTAATAATTTATTTGATAATGTAATTAGATGTTGCTTTGATTTGTGTTTCTTAGTAAATATTCCAGACAGAATCCCTTTATGAAAAATATCTGTTGCACCATGTTGGCTTTATTCTTTGATTTGTAGAGCCCATGAGTAAAATACAAAGCAAATGTAAATAAATGAGTGATGAACAAAGGCATTTCCTCTCTTCTCTTTTGGGATTTTGCCATCATTACAATACACAGTGCATGATTCTCCCAAATACTTAAAAATAGTCATTTTGGAATCACAAAAGCTCCTTTAACAAGCGTAGAAGAGATAATCCTCAACTTGAGGGAAATTCAGTGTAAAGCTGTAAATCGGAGAAAGGCACTGTGGTCTACAGTAGTGGCCAAGGTCCTTGGCTGCGGATATCATGATTCTTGCAATTAGCTTGCACTTGATTATTGTACCAAAATAAATCAGGAGAAGACTCTGGGGTTTTAAAGGGTGAGGCCATCTCAGAGCCAGGAACTGGAAATGAAACGAACCTACTATAGCCAACAAGTTTGTGGGAACAAAAGAGAGTCCAAGTTGAGCCTTTATTAGATAGTAGTACAGTCTAGATGAGAAGAGGCCATTCAGCCCAACAAAGCTCGCCAGTCCTATCCACTTATTTCTTCTAAAAACCCATCAAGTCGAGTTTAGAAAGTCCATAAAGTCTGACGATCTACAACACTACTTGTTAGCTGATTCCAAGTGTCTGTGGTTCTTTGTGTAAAGAAAAACTTCCTAATGTTTATGTGAAATTTACCATCAGTTTTTTATTTTCTCCAGTTCCCTTGGGAAAATAATTTTTCATATCTAAAATGTACATTTTGGTTCATCTGGTTGTGATAATATCAGATTATAACGCAGATAAAAAATGAAAGAAAACATACATAGACTTAAAAAGGAAATATCTGCAACATATTTAGGATCAAAACAGAGTCTCATGTCACTACTTGTGTCCAGAGAGTTTATTTGCAGGTCACTACAGTCCATCTGAGCACAAACGTGTAAACAAAGAAGATTGCAGCTTGCTTTTAATATAGAGTCTTCAAATGATGACAGGCCACTGCACAACTGTTACGTTTTAGCCAAGTTCCTTTTTAACAGATTTTTAGTTCATGTTTGAGTCTTTGGTTTCAGTTAATATTGTTGACTTTTCAGTTTCTGTGTGTTTATGATTGTTGTGTTATGTTCTATGTGTTTTGTGGATGGTTCCCAAGAAGGTGGGCCCACCTGCCCATCACTGCCACTTCTGTGCAGTTCATTCTAATGCGCTTGGGAGTTGATGAGTGTTTCTACTGATTTTTCTGTGCTTTTTGTGAATTATTGGAAATTTTTTATCTTTTTGTCTGTTTTTTGAGTTTGCTTTCTGGATTCTGTTTTGAGACTTGCTCATTGGATTGCTTTGTGTTTTCAGGCAACTCTTTATTGCGTTTTATGCTCCATTCTTAAATTATAAATGTCTTTTCTTTTATAAAGATCCTGTGCTTCCCATTGTTTCTGGCCAGGGTTTGATGGTGTGGCGGGCAGCAGGCTCCCATGCCCGGCTGGGACGCCCCTTCTACATATGTTCCAGGGGAGCAACCATGGGCTTCTCAGTACCTCCCCCGGGATGCTTGGTGGCAGCCTCCCTGGCTGACGATGGTGCCTCAGTTTCCCGCAGGGCTTCATGGGACATGGAGTTCTCCACAACCCTGTTGCGATCTGGGGTGGCCACCAGGTCGTGCTGCATGGGTCCCTGAGCTGGCCTGGACAACTCTACAGCCCTGCCAGAAGTGCAATCAGAGGCAGGTGATCAAGCACCTGGAGCATGTCCGTGTGGTCTATAAAATGGGCCAGCAACCAAGACTCAGAGGCCAGAGTCGGGAAAAGAGGACGAAGCTTCAAGGGAGGAGTGGTGGTGCCAGAAGGGTGTATTTGTGGTGATTTGATTTGTGCTTACTTGGACTGTGTTGTGGCTGGGGGGTTCACGGGGAAGACGTGCCCTCTAGCTGAAGAAAATAAAGTCTTATTGTGTTTTTTATATGTGCCTCAGTGTGAGTCTGTCGGGTCAGGCGCTATACAGCATCCTTATCTCAATGGTAATATCTTCTTCTAGTAGGCATTTTGAGATACTATTGGGACTTTTGTGCTTTGGGACATATGAGCTCAGGACAATAATGGCTTCTTAAAGATGATGTGGTGGTGTTTTAGGTATTCTTTTTTTGGGGTTTAAAGCAAACTAATCAGTGCTGTGTGCTTAACACTGCAGTTAGGGTTTGTTTTTGGTTTCAGCTTTTGACCTTTGCTTTGTTTTTTAACCACCGTTATTTTGTCTCTAATGCTCTGTCTTTGTGTTCCATTTCTCTGAATTTTGGCTTGGACTCGTTTCTTTGCCTGCCCTCTTAAAAACTTCTCATTTCCTTGTCATCTCATTCCTTATTTAAGCCTTGGTTTTTTTTTTCTCATGCAGTCATTTCACCAGACCACAGTTTGGTGAGAGTCACCTTACCTGCCTGTGTTTACAATGTGGAAATACAAAAATAGAGGAGTTGTACCAGTATGCTGGTTTGAGATCCTATTTACCTTTTTGCGAGCAATCACCCCAACCCAGGATGGCATAGCTTACGACTTTTCGTAGTGCTGAAGGGTGCCATTTTTGTTATAAACCAGTAAATACCAAGAGTAACGGTAAGGAACACAGCACAATACAGTCAATCAAAACAAAACTACACAGCCTTCCCTGCCCTACCTGAACACACATATCAAATAACATACAGTGTGTTGACATTCATGTTCTGCACACTTTATTGTGTTGTGGTTTTAGTAATAGATAACAGGTAATAAATTTGCCATTTTTGTCCATCAATCTATACTCAGTAACCTATAATGACCAAGTTAAAACATGTTCTCAGAAAGGTTTCCAAATGTATTAAAAATCAAATATTTAAATCTGCCCTTCACCGACATAATAATAATAAGCTACATTTATTGAGCACCTTTCACAAGCCCAAGGTCACTTTACATCCATCCATCCATTTTCCAACCTGCTGAATCCGAACACAGGGTCACGGGGGTCTGCTGGAGCCAATCCCAGCCAACACAGGGCACAAGGCAGGAATCCAATCCCAGGCAGGGTGCCAACCCACTGCAGGACTCACACAAACCACACACTAGGGCCAATTTAGAATCGCCAATCCACCTAACCTGCATGTCTTTGGACTGTGGGAGGAAACCCACACAGGCATGGGGAGAACATGCAAACACCACGCAGGGAGGACCCGGGAAGCGAACCTGGGTCTCCTAACTGCGAGGCAGCAGCGCTACCACTGCGCCACCGTGCCGCCCTAGGTCACTTTACATACAGAGTAAAAATCTAAAAAAAAATACACAAATGACAAAAGTTTGTAGAAGAGGAAAGTTTTCAGTTGAGATTTAAAACTGCAGAAAGAGGAGCAATCTCAGAGAGACTGAGGAAGAGAGTTCCAGAGTTGAGGGGCTATAGCACTGAAGGACGAGCCTCCCATGGTGGAGAGTCTGGTGTGTGGGACAGTAAGGAGATTACTGCTCGAGGACCTGAGAGAGCAACAAGGAGTGTAAGGAGCTAGAAGCTGAGTGAGGTAGAGAGGGGCAAGGTTATGTAGGGCTTTGAAGGTGAGAAGCAGAATCTTGAATTTAATCCTTGATGGAACCGGTAACCAGTAAAGCTGGGAGAGAACAGGGGAGATGTGAGCAAAACACTTTGTATGGGTGAGGACTCTAGCTGCGGAGTTCTTAATATACTGTACTGTAGCTACTGTATAGATTTTGCAGGTAGGCCAATGAAGAGAGAATTACAGTAATCAATATGAGATATTATGAAACAATGAACCAGAGTTTCAGCTTCATTAAAGGACAGAAATGGACGGAGGTGGGCAATGTTACGGAAATGATAGAATTAAATTTTGTAAAGAGACCTAAGGTGTAGCTCAAAGTTAAGTGATGAATCAAACAAAACACCACGATTTCTGACAAAAAGAGCAGGTTTGACAAGTGTAGCATCAACACTTCTCAACAATAGAGAAATTAGATGCCTTAGAAAGTTGGCATTTTGTACCTACCAGTAACACTTCAGTTTTATTGGCATTAAGCTTGAGAAAGTTATTTTCCATCCATAGCTTAAGATCAGTGATGCAGTCAGTGAGTGTGCTGGGAGTTGAATCTGTAGGGGAGTCTGTACTAAGATATAACTGTGTATCGTCTGCATAACAGTGGAAGTTAAGGCCCTGTCTACGAATAATCTGACCCAAAGGAAGGATATAAAGTAGAAAAAGTAATGGCCCAAGGACTGAACCCTGATTTATTCATATGTGCATGCTAAGTTTGGCACACAGGAGTTTAGCAGTTAGAATTGCCAACCAAGCATTGGATTAGATAGCCAAAGACAACTGGAGGATGGTATAGTCAGCTTAAACACAGAAGAGTACTTCTGTCCTCTGTCAGTACAAAGTCTTCTTTCCTTGTTAGGAGAATGAGAACCGGCATGTAAGCACTATGATATTTCTGTATTTTGTGGAGGAGGAGTTCAGCCCTTTCCTGCCCTTGTTTGGAGACAGAGAGGACCAGCAAGTTGAAGAAGAACAGTATAAAAGGCTTGGACAACAGCCAGACCCTTTGAGGCACGAGTCGGCAAAGTTCCAAAAAACCTCCCAGCGTGGGGACGAGAAATGGCAGACTGTGTTGATCCAGATTCCCTCCTGGATAAAGTCTATCATATGCCTCCCGTCTGTAACTGTGTTAACAGTCAGTAAATGTAAGCTAAAGTATATTTTTTCTCATGTGATTCTTGTACCGCCATAATCACGATGGGAGGGATATCACCTTTTCTGTTATATTACTATATTGTTTAGTTACTTAATATGCTGCAATTTCAAAAGAACACATTTCCAAGAGAGCTAATGCCTCTTCAGGAAACAGTCTTGATGATGGAGATGACAGGTCAGAATAGGTGAGTAATTTAGGTGTGGAGGGGAAACTGTTAGATTTGATGGATTTTGGTATTAAAGAAACATAAGAAAGCCTGGCACTGTTCAGCTGTATTAGGGCATGCTAAAGGAGGGGGTTGGATGAGTTTATTAACAGTCCTAAAAAGAGTTCTAGGCCTAGTCTTAGCACCATTTATGAGAGAGGAATAATAGTTGGAGCAAACAGTATTAAGGGCATCCCTATATTTAAGTATGTGCTCAGTGTAAAGCTGTGAATAAACTATGAGGCCCGTTTTCTTATAAAGCTGTTCAAGACGCCGGCTAGTGGCTTTCATAGCTCTGAGCTCATCAATGTACCAGGGACAGGAGCGGGAGGCTGGAAGTTATCTAACAGTTGGGAAACACAGAAGAGGGAAGACTATGCAATTCAGAAAGAGATGAAGACAGAAGGGAAGCAGCAAACAAATCAGAATTAACAGACCTAATGTTGTGATAGGAGACAGACTTTTTCTTGACAGATGTAGTGGTAATAATGCTAAAGTTACATTCAATAAGCTTATGATCAGAAATACCAGAGAGTGAACCTGAGACAGAGACATTATTCAAGCCATTTGAACAAAGCAAGTCAAGAATATGAGTATGAGTGGGGAAATCTACATGCTGTGTCAAGTCAAAACAATCCAAAGTTGAGATAAATTCAGCTGTAAGAAAGCAGTTGATATCAACATGAATATTAAACTTACCAAGTAAAATTACAACAGGGCAAAGAGATGAGATTACAGTAAGAAGTTCATTAAATTCAGGCAGAAAGTTCACCACAGAGGGTACTCATACCCTTAAATCAGTAAAGCCCCCGTGGCAGCAATTCCAGCTTCCAGTTGTCTTGGTAGTTCTCTACTGACTTTGCACACCTGGAATTTGGCAGTCGGTCCACTTCTTCCTGTCATATCCTCTAATGCTTTGTTAGATTAGATGAGAAGTGTCAGTAAACGGCCATCTTCAGGTCTCTCCTCGGATGTCCTATGGGGTTTACGTCTAGACTTTGGCTGGGCCACTTGAGGACACTTAGAGTCTTAACCAACAAGTAAAGTTACTTACCAAATAAACATTAAATACAAATAAATAATAGATGAGCCATCACTTAAACAATTTTATTAAATAAAAAGAGTTTCAATAAAATAAAGCGACAAATAATAAAAAAGAAATTAAAAGCAGGGAGGCCAAACCATAATAAATTGAAATTGAACCTTGGTCTGGACACTTTGGTGTTGTGGGGTCAAGTGTGTCAGGTACTCGGGACTCCCAGTGTTCAAATAGTGGTGTTTAGATTAAAAGAAGGGATTCCGAAAATTTCAATTACTACATAACAGGTTTCACTGGCTTTGGAAAATCCTTCCTGTTGAATGTCTTTAAAAAGCCTCCATAATAAAAAAGGACCATTAAATGAGTGACAAATCACGGATAATAACTGATAAAACTCCAAGGTACTCTAAAACAAATACCAAAGACATACACAAGGCAGCATTTTTCAGTAAAGTTAAGTGACGTGACCACTCTCTATAGACTGCGACCCTCTTGTTTTCTTTTTTTTTTGTCATTTGAACACGATCTCACACAGTCAAAGGTCCTTTCTCTGCATTTGAAAGCAGCACTGGTGTTGAGAGGAATTGTAGGGGAAAGAATGGATGTGGAGGCGTCATTGTATTTCATCAGGAATTCCCGCATGCATTTTTCATTATTCGTAACCATCTCAGTCTCCAGCTAAAGTCAATAGCCTATAACAAGTATAAAAGAAATGAAAAGGGCCATTTTTAAAGCAAGTTTCCTGTGTATAACTCTGAAAAAGAATCTGCAGAATCATTTTGACTTGGGTGATTATTATTTGGCATTTGAATGATGCTTAAAGAATTTATAAATAATGCTACAAAACTGCAGACAGTTATGTTTTACTTTCTAAGAGTTTGTGTTTTTACATAAAGGTGCCTCACGGTACAGGAGACTGAGGTTCAAGTTCCCATCTTTATGGATTTGCATAGCTTTCCAGTCGTAAAGTCTTGATGCTGTTGCTTGGCACTAGTCATTTTGGGGCAATTGCAACATCACATTCTCAGACCTATTTAATCAAGATCAAGGGCCCAGAGTCTAATCTGCAAATTATACTTGAGGTGAAATCCACAGTTTTGGATTAGTTAGCTTAATATGCACATCTTTGGCATGTGGGTGGTCATCAGAGTATCTGCCGGAAATCCCACGTAGGACTCTTTGTAGAGCAACATGTTATCAAGGTGCACTGGTTGACACTGGCATCTCACAGATCCAGTGTCTGCTCCATTTCCTATTGCACAGTTGAAGAAGACAGGATTCGTGACCAATGAATGAGGGGAAGAGATCTTCAGTTCAATCAGTCACTATTTCAGGAATGCATTTTTCTGTTTTTTGCTTGCGGTGAGGTTTCCAAAAGTAACTATTAATAGCGTTTTGGCAAAAATGCTTGCATTTTGTCCATTCTGAGCATAAAAATGGATAACGAACATGTGGATTATGCACCATGAGTTATGTGAAAATTGTTTTCCTTTGTTCACATGGTCATCCAGAGCTGCTGTCTGCTGGGTCCTGTTCAGTTTGAATCTTTGAAAGCATGAGATTACAGATTTTTCTTACCCATCATATGTTACTTACATCATGTAAGCAACACATGGAAACATGTCAGAATTGGCATAAAATGCCCTAACTCAAAGAGTTTAAATAATTTACTTCATGTGGTATAACTAAGGACATCATAAACAAGAATGACTGTGGCATTCAGATATTTAAAAAGTTAAAATTTCATACTCTTTGATTTTTCTAAAGCTGTTTAATCTTGAGCAGGGTAGCAGGGGCTTAAGGCTATCTCAGCAAGCATAGGGCACAAGGTAGGAACAAGCCCCGGATTGGGTGAACACACCCACCACACACACATACAATCGGGTCAATACAGTAAACATCACACCATCTAACCTGCATATCTTTGAACTGTGGGAGGAAATCCACCCAAACACAAAGAGAACATGCTAACTCAATGCAGCGAGGACCTGGGACATGAACTATGGTCTCCTTACTGCAAGGCAGCAGCACTACCACTGCCCCACTGCCTGACATAAAAATGTGTGCTTTGATATTCTCAGTAGTAATAGAAATGTGTTATTTTTCACCCTCTGGTAGAGGTCCACAGAGGGCTAGATCTCTAGTGAAAAAGAATAAAAAAATAACATCATATTCATAATTAGTGAATTTGAAATAGTCTAAAATGATACCCAACATGCTTACAATTGACATTTGTTATTTTTAACAGTCTGGAAGTGGTGCTTTTAGGGCTAGGACCACATAATACCATAAATATTATGCTGTTCATGATCAGCAGCATCAAAATAGCATATCTGGACACACTCTCTGTAGCTGCTAGTCGGAGCAGAACATGCGCAGCGTTTTGTTCACCTTGGGCATTCATAGCAGGTAGCATTTTGGTTGCTTAATACCTGCATCGTACATTCACTAAATATTTTCTCTTTCTTATTAGGCTACCCAAAGCCTAGACTCTAATGCCTAAAGCTACCTACAAAAGTGAGGTAGTGGTGCTAAGTCATAACTACACTTGGCTGCCTAGCTGATGTTAACAGTGTTGTCATGTGAAGCACTGCACATCGATGTCAGCTACACACAGTGTGTTAATAACATGAGAAACTCGGTTATTTTAGGCAATATGACAGCTTGTAGGGCCAATCAGATTTGTTACTGTAGCTAGACGGCTACTGTTCTATCACCTCGTGCTCCTGAAGTTGAGAACTAATGCAGTGCTCTAAAGTTAGCAAATGAAGAACGTTTGTCACCTGTTCTTATTAAAGGTAATTTTTTTGTACATTATGCTGAGTCCTCCAGCTCATTTTTTTCCTGCCTAATCTTAAATTCTCTGCTCTACCTTTTCTTTTCTTTTACCTTTTGTCTCCTAAATAAAGCAATATAATACAGTGAGCGGCTTTTTTAAGAAAACGGATGGACCGATTTTTTCAATTTTTCACTTGTGGGTTGTACCATTTGTGTAGGAGTCTCCTCCTTTTTCCAGATAACTACACACAAAGCGGGGTCATACCACTTGGGGAGAGGCCATCGTTTTATGGATTTGGGGTGTGCATTTATTAATGAATATCAAAGAGTTTGCAAAGCAGCTGCACTGGCCCACTTGCAAATCTTTTTTGTCACACTTCACACAATGCTGTGTGCAGTATAATAATCCGCTCCATTTCTGACTCGGGCTGCATGTCACCAATTCCCTTTACCACTGATGCTTTAAGCATAGATGTTATCCAGTTGCTTGATTTGAGCAGCACTCAGTTATTTCCTTTTTCTTATCCTTATGGATCTGTTTGTTGTCTTCCCACTAAGTTATCCAGATTTTCTTGTGTTTGTTCATTGGCTGCCGGTAACACAAATTCACAAGGCAGAACACACCAGTTTTTCACTTTTCACTTAGCCTAAAAATGCACAAAAGTTAAATTGAATTCTGTGGCCAACTGGAAGTCTGGTGATGTCATTTTGTTTCTCATGGGAGTTGCCATTTTCTAGGTGTTATGATTCAATAGTGAAAAGAGGGTGTGATGCCCCCGGTAAATTCTCCACAAGCAATGGCCAAACCTTCCCAGCCTGCCCAGAGTTGTACTTACTATAGGCAGTCAGAACGTCCAACTCAAATGGAGGGAACTGACTTTTAGACTCCAAAAAATCTCTTAAAGGCCCAAAATATATAAAATATACAAAAAAACATCCGAACTCTAGGAAAGACAAAGCCACAAAGTAATCTTTATAAAGACAATGCTTTATATGGCGATAACAAAAATAGAACAAAAGGCAAAGACAAGTCGCCTTATAGGCAATTCAAAGAGAAAACGTCACAAACTACTATCCAGTTGTCAGAATTCACAAGACAGAAGTAAAGAAATCCAAGAAGCAGAAAATTCAATATCTATAAATATACATTTTAAAGAACTTCAATGGACCACCAAAGTATTTTCTCTCAGGATCAGAACGTAAATGCTGTGGGCGGTCCTTGAGCAGTGGCATTACAGTGGCCCCGCCTCCTGGGGTTTCACCCACAAAGGTAAATAGGAGAACACTTATTTATACACAGAGAGTAAATAATAAACAATTTTAAAGAAGCAGTACAGAGTTAACGAATGATAAATAAAACAAACAGAAATAACAGAGACTGACAACTCAGTGCTACTCACTTCCTTCTATTCGAGTCTGGTTAAAAACAAAAGACTTCTTTGTCAATGTGTTGCTTTCCTGTTTGGTTTTCTGTTACAAAAGGCTGTTGCTTTGCTTTCTGACCTCACTTCTTTTGGTTATAATTCTTGACTTTTTTGGGTATTGAATGTAGGCTTGGCTCATGTTGAACACTTTCATCTTCTGATCTTTCTGCTTGTAGAAAGTTTTGTGTCATTTCTGCTGCCATTGCATGTTGGGTGATATACCTCAGGATCAGCAGTGAACAGCATCTATAAAGATTTGCAGCTTGTCGTGTTGTGAAAGCCTTTAGCAGCAGTGCAGACGTTCTCGGTCTTCAGGTGGGATCATTTAGCCTTGAATGAGCAGCATTTCTGTTACAGGAAGAAGTCAGCATTTAAATCTCCTCCAGTGGCCTCTAGTGGTAAGTGATGGAATTAAACTCATGAGTGCTAGAAAGCTTTGGTAAGGTGCTTTAAGGCTGCATAATATCATCATTGGACATCTGAATTCCACCCATCTCTTGTCAGATGACTTTGATAGCATGAATCAATTGGCCAGCTCCATCCATCCATCCATCCTCTTCCACTTATCTGGGGTCGGGTCGCGGGGGTAGCAGCTTAAGCAGAGAGGCCTAGACTTCCCTCTCCCCGGCCACTTCTTCCAGCTCTTCTGGGAGAATCCCAAGGTGTTCCCAGGCCAGCCGGGAGACATAGTCCCTCCAGCGTGGCCAGCTCCATATATTAGTTATATTAGTTAGAACACCTCTACAGCAGACATGACTCCCTGAGCTTTGGTGTGACAAAGAAGGAGGCGTTACAGACTTGTTTTTGGTGTGACCAGTCCCTTGGAGCTCAGAGGAGTTTCATACAGTGGTGTACCTACAATGACAGGGCTTAGTAACATCCCAGAGGCTCCTGTCTGCCCACACTGTCATGCAAGTGTGGTGCATTCGCTGTCTGATGCCAGTCTACAGCCTGACAACCTTTTGCCCACCAAATAAACCTTAATACGTTTTTATCTTCATTTCTTAATAACCCCTCCTTATTGAAGACAAGATTATATAGTATGTTTGCATCTGAAGTTAAATTATTTCACAAAGCAGGAATCTTTTGTTCCGTCTGCTGAACATTTATAATCTGGCACAACTCAAGTTGTCATATTGAAAAAGTACAATCTGCAAGCGGCTGCCTTACATGGATTAATGCTTCAATAAGTTGAAACGAGTTTGGGGAGACATTCTACAGAGCTGATCAAATCTTTGTTCAGTTCAATACGTCTTAAATAGGTGAACAGTTTTATTTTTGTGGGGTTGTATGCGTGACTTGAAATCCACCTGGTAAGTAGCACTGGATTCCCCACAATGCTGTATTGTAATTAGTGGGTACAAAAGTTGAATGACTGAATGACTTTGAAATGAGCAGCTACAGTTATTTCCTTAAATTTTCAGATGAACATTGTCTTTATTTTCCTAAGTGCCTGGTAATTAAATATTAAACACCATCAAGGACAGCCAGAGTGCCACACAGAGGCATTTCTGTACACCCAACAAAATCAAAAAGACACACCTACACCACTAAGCTGGAAAAATCCCACATACCCTGGGTGCATTATGAATGGGTTCATTATCAATTTTTGATGTGTTTTTCTGCAAGTCTACAACTTAGTTCTGTGGCATTTACTAACTACTCTGTGTGGAGTCAGCCTATTGCTGGCTGTTATTTTTAACAAATATTTTTTATGATTCACATGCAATGTGTGCAATGATTATTAGGGCCCTTTGGAACTCTCCCTGTGTCAAATGTTGTTATGAATTCTACCTGTCAGACCTCCTTTATAGCTGACGCATTCAGAGAATTGGCAAACAACCTACGAGGACTTGTCTTTGAGGCTGCATTTGTACTTGGAATTTCATTACAGAGAACCTCAACTAACACAAATTCAGCTTTATGTAAGTTCAGCTTCATGCAAACTGGTGGAAGATCATAAAAAGAATAAAAATAGTGGAAAAAGTCAAATCGGTGAAGTACTGTTGAACAACCTCTTTCAGTCCCTGTGGCACGAGTGTCTCTTGTAATTTTGAATTTTTCACTTCCTCTCATCTAAACCAGTGCAAATGTGTGATGAAACAAGAACAACTAGATGAAAGAAACAGCAAAAGGTGTGCTTGCTTAACATGGTGGGACTTGAAGAAGAAGGGATGTGCTCAGTGCCTAAACGTTTGGCGTTGATTTGCATGTACGTCCTGCAAAATTTACCAATTCAACATTGACTCAGCACAGATAAGCTGAAGAACATCTCACCACTGGCCCAGGCCGACTACCTCAACTTCAATACCTCACCAGGGGCTAGAAGCCTCAACGCCAATAAGGCGTCTCTACTGGGATTCGCTAACGTGTTGATCCATCTTCAGATTGCTTCCCTGAAAGAAGTACACTTCTGAATACCTGAGCGAAAGCCAGGAATGGCTTCTCCTGTCAGGCTGATGGCTTCCTTAGAAAGGGCTACACAATCAAATAGACACCAAGGGCTAATTGCTGCCAATGACAGCATATAACCTAAATGGACACCGTTTGTTTCATTAACAATCACCATTTATTACTCAATGTCAGTAAACAACAGGACACTGCAGCAAAACAATATTCAAACTATTACAATTATTAATTATGTTTCTCTGAAGGTGAAACCAGGTGTAAATGTTAGATGTGAAAACATGCAACCTGAGTGACTCACATCAGGTCACACAGTAAGCTTCACGTCAGGTGGCTGTAGCTTTGGTTGTTGCAGTCTTTGTTTTCTTAAACCAGGTGGGATACTTGGGAGTGGAGGGGTAGTCTGTAGGGGGCAAAATCTGATTGAGTGGTCTCTCTTTGGAAGTTTTTTCTCTATCTCCTACTAATACTCTTTTAAAACCATTTGAATTCATCGTGTCATTCATGCTGGCTGCTTTTTGTAAGATTTAAAATCAGTCAAACAACTTTTGTAACTGACACATTTCCATGGTCTGGTTGATTGTTGTTACTTTTGCAATATGTTAATTTTAGAGTCCCAAGCTTCCTTTTCACATATTCTTATGAGCATATACACACTAGTTACTTTATCTAAGCTTAAACATGTGCATTGTAATAAACAATGTCACCCTTTTAACAAATTTGTTCTTATTTTCCCGGGACTCTGGTGTACGTTTATTTTGTGTATGCCCCAGAATTTTATCTAGTCCTAAAAATTGTCACTTTTGGAATGTGAATATTATTGAGCTAAAGAGGTCATTTGTACCTGACTGCTATTTCAGTTACAGAACATCTCCCACATGAGCTCTGAGCCCATAAGTTAAGAGTCATTATCTAAACAGTTCTAAAATAAAAAAAATTACTGAATGGCAGAGGATATGCAACAGGTTTGCAAAGCAGAATCAATAAAATTCAATTCAGGCCAACACCAAATGCTTGGTCAATCACAGTGTGTGAGCAAAGCTCAAAATAAGAAACAAGTCAAGGTTCAAAAATCAAAGCAAGTCTCCTAAATCCCAAACGGATGTTCCTATCACTAGAACAAAGTGTTGAGGTTGTGCAGTGACCCTTAGACATGCTCATTGTCTTTGATGACGCCTAACAAGTACTGCCAGATCTGGTTATGTCTCTCTGCTTCTCTCAAGAAGATCAGACTTGGGAACTCCACTCGTTTGTCTTGGTTTCGACAACTTTGTGTTTGCGCTATCTTCAGTATCCAATCGGACCAAAAACTGAATTATGAGAAATAAATGGAGAAAAGACAAATATTCATATAAGTAAAGAGTAACCAAACTGAACTCTGGTGTCTGTCTGCAGGCATTTGAAGATAATGGAAATTCTTAGCCTTTGTCTTTCCCCTAAGCTGTCCACAGACTGTTTAAGAGAAACGTTGCACAAATGTGTTGAAGAGTCAAACTTTTGGCTTGTGAGAAATGTGCAGTAGGCAGAATGAGCTTCGTCAGGTTTACACAATAGGGGCTTGTCTGACTGATTCATTGTGATTTGTTCTTTTCAATGGATTCACATTATGTTGGATCGCGTGATCATTTTTCCTTGAAAGCTAGTTTTACTTATTGCTTTTTTTCTTTTTTGTGGCCAGTTGATGACATTTATTTTTGGAAACACCTTCTTACTACAGTGTTTATTTTGTGGTTGATGATATATCAAATGTTACCTTCAGTGGCATCTTTGCATTAATCTCCTTGCTATTTCTCCTGAGTGTAACTCAAGTTCAGAATTCTATGCAATTACGGTTAATCATGAGTCAGGCTCAGGATGATGTGTAGCAATCCGTTTTATAGTTTTGAACCTGAATAAATCTTGGGACAGGATAGCGTCATTCTGCAAAAATATTTCTATATTTTCTGCCACTTTATAGTAACTTATCAATCTTCATGAGTAGGGCAGAGACTCCAAAAAAAAACACAATGACAAAGGAAAAGCCATAAAGCCAGTTTTAGAATGAACGGAAGCTGAACCGTTGCTTGAATCAAGCGATAGTGATGATTATGTGAACTGGTTATCAGATGTCGAGACCGAAAAAGACTGATGCATATGGCGCTGTACGACTGTGGTCTTTAGTGTGCAGAACAGATACATAAAATATCAAACCGAGCTGAAAAATTCCAAACACAAAGACAGCATTCCGGTTTTATTTTTATAAATTTGTTGAGCACACACAGACACACCTCCTTATCCATTGAAATGCCTGTTAATGCCTGCTACTGAAGTGGATTTTATACTTTTTCTGTCTCTTCTCCTGCTTTAAATGGCACAGAAATTTGGGCAATATCCTTAAACGAGTTTGTCTGTTTTATTACTCACAGATCAAGGGCATAGAGAGGTTTCTTTTAAACCAACTCTGGTCCTGTAGCATTACAATGGCTGCAGGTTTTCATTCTAATCCTTTTTTAATTAGTTGCTGCTAATGAACTTTTTTGCCTTCATTTTAATTGACATTCTATTTCAGACTCAGACCCCTTAATCGTTTCTTTTTTCCTTAATTGGCAGCCAAATGATAATGAGGCACGAAACGAACTGCCAACACCAGAGCAGCTATCCTGTGTCCATTGTACAATATAAAGGAAGGTGAAGGTCTTAGCAATTTTCGTCTGCTCAAGTCCACAAGATATTTTGATGGTGCCCTCAGAAAAAAAGAAAATCAACAGTTTTGGAAATGTCTGCTATGGCAGAATGAGAGCACCAACAAGCCATGGAATTAAATAGTGGGCTTAATTAGCAGCAAGAATCGTCTTGGAATTAAGAAACTGGTTGGAGTTTGATGCCCCGACTTGTCTGGTCACCTGTTGGCTCACTAAAATCAAGTCCCATTGTTGTTTGAATGGCGTTTAAGAAAAAAATTAATCCAGTGTTAAAAAAAAAAAAGTCAATTACGATGAAGGGAACAAATTAAATTAATTAGCAGCAAAGACGGGTCACTAATTAAGAAAAAGGTTAGAGTGAAACCCTGCAGCCACAGTAGCACTCCAGAACCCCAGTAGGAGTCCCCTGTTTCTGACATTAATACACCAGCATAAAATTACACTTCCCGTTTTCTTTTGTAATGTGAAGTGATTTAATTATACAGATATTCACAAGTTATTCGAAAGCAGTCGGAAGGCAGAAAACGTAAAGCTAGTCACATTTTGAGTGCAAGGCATTCATCTTTCTGGTAAGTACCCATTAAGTGAAATTCCTGCACGTTTCTCCCCATCAGCTGCCCTAGATGAATGATCAGCTGATTACCAGCACTCGTCCGTCGCCTTCTCACTCGTTTGTTGGACGCACTCAAAGAAATGACAGACTGGCTTGGGCAGTAGGTAGACCTTTAAACGATTATACCACACCAGGCCATTCTCAGACCACTCACTTCACCCAATTCCGTTGCAGAGCCCACTCACACACACACACTAATGATATTTAAATGTATTCCTTTTCAAAGCCAGTATCAGCATTCTATGCTTGTTAAATTGGTGAGAGTTTTATCAAAATAAGGGGCTTTACCCCTGCTAGCTTCACTTGCCCAACCCACTGCCTCCCCCTGCGCTACACCCATGGTTGCTCCTCTGAAACCCCTCTTAAACGGTGATACAATGGGAAACATACAGTTTTTTTTTTTGTTTTTACCTCCTCTTTGCTCAATCAGCTGCTGGCTTGCTGCTGCTGCCTTGATGCGTGATCTGCATCTCGCACGGTGCTTCAAACGTTTAAAAGCCTGTATAGCAGCTGTCCTTTTGTCTCACTGCCTTGTCTCTCATCTCCCCCAGACATCCTCAAACACTATTTGATCTTTTTCGCTGCTATTTCACAGAGTAATATTTTCTGTTTGTTTGTGCTAATGTGATCTTTACTCTCGTTTATTTGAGACTTTCGAATTTTCCTGCTTCCATTATCTCTAACCTGCTCTACATATTTATCGCTCCAATGTTTTTGAATTCTTTACAATGTTCTACTTTGTCTTTTTCCAGCCCAGGGCGTGGTTAAATCTCTTGGCACAAAGTCTAGTCTTGCGGGATGTGAAAGTGTCTCTCTGAGAAGGTCTTGTCTCCCTGAACAGGTCTCGTCTTGTCCCAAGTTTTTTTATATAATAGAGAGACTTGAATTCACTTTGAAAGTGAGCACTGTGCAGGAGAAGCACAAATCATTCAAATTCCAGACAACAGACAGGGTTATTGATACAAACCCTGCTAAGCTCCTTCCGAGTTCATATGACACAGAAGGTGAACATCTCCTTTACATAACAGAGGTGCCCTCTTCAGGTCTGGTAGGCCACCCATCCTCCATTATATGTCATACCATTTTCTAACCTCGGGGTCTGCTGGAGCCTATCCCAGGTAACATAGGGAGCAAGGCAGGAACAAACTCTGGACAGGGTGCCAGTCTATCGCAGAGTAAACACACACATACTTGGGCCAATTCAGCATCACCAGTTCACCTAACCTGCATGTCTCTGGGAGAAAATTGGAGCAACTGGAGGAATCCCATGCAAACTCCACACGGGGAGGGCCCATGACATGATCCCTGGTCTCCTTACTGCGTGACAACAGTTCTACCACTGCGCCACTGTGCCACCTCTTCCATTATATGACATTTTTATTTTATTCTGCAGTGACTATGCGCTCTTAGACCTTTTTTGCTTCTGCCTTGTTCTTCTTCTCCATACAATATTTATTAAAATTGCTGCCCAGAGTTTTTTTTTTTTTGGTGCTAATTTATTATCAGCATTTTAAAGACCTGCCCAGTTAATGCATTGTTGAAAGTATAAAAAAAACAGTTAAGCAGAAATAACCTCATCCATCTTGGAAAAGTGCAACTCAAACAATAAGTCAGGAATATGCATTTAACGATTAGAATGACAAGCCCCATTTGTGAAGGAAACTAATGAGCAGCCGTAGCAGATAATGACTGCTCTCAATTAACTCCGCTTTCCATATTGCATGTCGACAGGTGACGCTCTCAAAATACAGACTGAAGAATTAGTCGTAAAAGCATCATCATTCACGCAGGCCTCTGAAGGATCATCTTTGATGGTGGCTGACGTGAAGGTCTAAGTTTTAAACGTCTTGACCGTGGCTTAAAGCAGTGTGCAGGGGATGATCCCACCTCAGTTCAGAATAGACCACATAAGGAAGGTGTGTTTAATTGGTTGGCTAAGTGGCATTGACATTGTCAGAAAGAGGGCAATGCCAGCTGTGTTGATGTAAAAGATGGCACCATTGTTGGACTGCAGGGTGTGTGTCAGGACCTTGATTGGGCTGTGTGTTGTGTCATTTCTTTTATGCTAAATTCATTTTTGTTTTTGTGCATTTATTTGCCACTTTTGGGATGTCATCGTGAAGCCATTTTGCTATCCCTTCCAGTCCACTCACCCAGCTACAGTCACCACCATTTTGCGCTTACTATTATTTATTTGATTTTTGCTTTTTTTGTGGGTACTGCCTTGTTGTAGTTGGTAATGACACCAGTTGTCAATCATGTTTTTCTGATGGGCGTGTACTGTCATCAATTTACCACTATAAAAGATGCACATCCAAACGTTATTTTATAATGGAAATGTTCGAAAAAGAATCATTATCACAAGATTCACAAACTGCTCTTTTGTTTGCGAATCCCTTTTCTCGTGGCTCTGCTGGCTTTTCTGATGCTCCTTATTGACTTTGCTATCCACTTAAACTTGTTTACACACTAAGTGCTCCAAACACAAATCTTCAGTTTGCCTCTAAGTATGAGGAAAGAAGGATAAATTTAAATAGATGACTTGATTGGCTTCTTCTTATACTTCTCATGACCCATGAGCTGTTGATGTTTTCTCAGTCCTGATATTTAGTCTCAGGTTTGCTGATCTCTTATTTCTCCTTTTTCAGTTCTCATTACCTGCTGATTTTGTTGTTCATTTTTTCTTGTTGGTGTTTTCATAAACTTTAGATTTCTGACCCAAAGTGTGTTGTGGGCATATCTGCAATGGGTCTCCATATGATTATGTAATAAAATTGAGTTCACCTAAATTTGAATTTTCTAGCAAGTGACATGTTATCTGTTTATTGTACAGTTTTTTTTTTTTGCCACTATTGGTTGGGAGCTTGCACTGATACCACATGTTGCTGCACCAATCGCATGACAAACCAGTGCAGTCCTATGAATAGAACCATTGAGACATCACACAGGGCCTTCATGTATATGGTATGAACATAAAATAAGTATTCTCCACAACACCACCACCCCAATGCAACTGACTTGAATGATGCCAAAAACACGTATAATAAAGTGGGAGAGAGGAGGGAACAGAATGCACAGGCAAGCTTGTGTGGTAAAGGGAATTAAGGATCTTTCTTCATGGTAGCTGGGTCTCTTCCTGCCTTGTTTATTCTGACCTTTGTGAAAGGAGCTATATAGGTGCCCGACCTGGCACAAAGAGACAGGGAGGCATGCGTAAAAATAAAACTAAGATTTATTGTCTTCACCTGTGAGGCACGTCTTCCCCGTGTCCCACAGGCACAGCACAGTCCCACAAAGCACAAAACAACAAGAAAAGGCACACTATTCTTCTTCCACTACTCCTCCCAGACAACCTCGTCCTCCACCTCCCGACTCTGGCTCCTTGAGTGGTGTTTGCTAACCCCTTTTATCAGGCACTCGGAAGTGATACCAAGTGGTTGATTGCTGAGTTCCGGCTGCACTTCCAGGTGTGGCGAAAACACTGCCCATAAGGGCTGAGGAGTCCCAGATGCAGCACCCCATGGTGGTACCTGCAGGACCCAACAGGGCTGCACCAAACTCCACTTTCCATGGAGCCCTGCGGGAAACCGAGGCACCACTCCAGCCCAGGGGGACTGCCATGTAGTGTCCAGGGGGAGGTATTGCACAGTCCATGGCTGCTCTCCTTAAGCATTTAGTGAATTCGTGAATTAGTAATTAGAAAACTGCATTTTTTGGTTGTTAGTATTTTGGCAAGCTCTTTGGACTGGTTTACATTTTGAGCTCTGCCCTTTGGTTTCTTAAAGATATGTTTGGGCTCGCCCTGGACTCTCTTTTGCTTTTTGATTTAGTCTTTAATCTCCCAATCTGTCTCCAGTCTTCATGGCAGTACAGGGCCAGTCCATTGCCAGGGCAGACTTGCACCCCCACATAGATGTAGCAGGTCAGTTTAACGGGAGGGGAATGCACAGGAACACAGGCAAAGTGACCAGACACGGATTTGAACCCCGTCTCTCTTAGAATTAACAAAGTGTTGTGTAACAGTAAATGACTGTGGGCAATAAATAAATGATGGCAGGATGGTCTTTACCCAAATTCCACCAGCTGCACAGGCATCAGCAGGGATTCACCAACAGAATACTAAATGCTTGTTTTCACTCAGCTATTGTAGGGTTTGGCATGGGTCCTGTCTGAAGTCAGGGGAATGAATTTTGTGCCAAGGAATGCATTTCAAGAATGTTCTTTTACCACATCGATCATCAGCATTGACAGACCATAGAAATAGACATGTCTAAGGGGGGCTCAGCTAGAAACAAAAATGAAGACATCCTGCCGCACAGCAGTGAAGATTTTACGTCCAGCTTTGAGCGATTATTCTGATTGCTGTGCAGTCCAAGATTCATACTGTACAGGTTTGGTCTTGCTCATCACACTAAGTGGGCAGCAGTAAGAGTAACAAGCCCAATTTGTGATGTTCAGGTAAAAGCAGGTTAGGATTACTGAATTTGCTTGGTGTTAGTGAATGGCACACTGATATCCCGCCTGGCACTGGCTTGTTGCATGTGTTCAGTGTTGCCTGAAGTGACCCTCTCTGCAACAATGAAACTGGACTAAGTAATCTCAGTAAATGGTGGTCAGAGTATTTAAGTGCACATTTTAATCTAATTTTGGGGCTTTGAAGAACTGGAGCCTGTGCCGGTGGCATTGGGGTCAGGGAAGCATCAAATCCTGAATGGGTCACTGTTGCAGTACATGCTTATGGATAAAGACCCCAGCCAGAGTTTCCAGTGAATCAAGCCTACTCAGTTTTTAGGATATGGGACTGAAAGTTAGGTTGTAGATGTTTGTGCCAGAGGGCTTTAAATTAAAAAAAGGTTTGTGTTGGAAGTTGAACCTCTCCTGGGGCTGTTGAGTATCTACAGTGACCACTGACCCACTGTGCTGTCCTCTTTATTTTAAATAAAATGACAGAATGTATTTGACTGCAGTTTTCCTTTATTCTCACAGGTTAAGTTCAGTGGTCTGACATGAATGAGACTTTCAAATTGGAGAGCTGCTTCAATATTCTTTGTCATGAACAGAAGATTATTTTGGTGTACTGCGACATCCCTGCATCTTCAAGGTAAGTGGAGGTTCACTTTGCTTGGTGTGGCACACAACTGATGATGGTGGCTAGTTGGTATTTTGTCATTTGGAGATCATTTATCTTCTGTTTGCTGTCTCTCCTGTAGAATCTCAAAGGTTGGAATTCGCCTGTATGCATTCTTTAATCTCCTGTACTGAGCAGTCAGACGAGTTACCCAACCGTCACCACTCGAAGCTCCACAAATGCAAAAGCAAGAAATAATCACAAGGATAAGATGTTAGCATTAATGCTTGGTGCTGTGAATTGTCTCAGTGGCCTTGATTTGCATATTTATGTGCACTGCAGTCAGCGCACTTGCTTTTTTTTTCTTTTTTAAGCCTAATTATTCTTGCTTAAGGTCTGAATATAATATTAGCATAATGCTACAGGAAACAAATCAACTTTCTTGTGCCAAAACAGCGTGTGACTCAGTCTTCACAGCATCACCGTTCTCACACTTAAGGTGTTCCTTTAATGAAGAATGAATGAGAAATGCCAAAATGATCAGGTGGGGCATGTCTTATATCTAACAAGACCACTGGAATTACAAGAAAACCTCATTCAGATTTCCATGAAGATGGAGCTTGGTGGTGGCTAGGTTCAAATGGAGTTTGTGCGTGCTCCTTTGTTCCTTGTGGATAATCTGGTTTACCTCCCACTTATCTTGGGAAGTTAGGTGACCCAGGGGCCAAAATCCAGACAGAAATGGTCAGACAAGTGTTAATCACCAAGAAGGAGTGGGACACCCTCCCACATCGAGCAAATCTGTACCACTATTCTTTCAAGACGAATAAGATTTCGGCCCCTGGTTCACCTTCAGCCTATAAGAAGCAGATCAGTGCTCGAGAGAAACTGCCAGATTGCAGTCGAGACTTTAGCACTGCGAGTAGAGACACACCATGTGCCCCCATATGCGCGAGGAGAGCTGTACAGCCATCTCAGAGAAGATGATCACAAAAGTATAAATAATTATGGACTTGCTTTTGGATAGGCCAACGGCACAAAATAATTGTTGTTCAAGTTTCTTGATAAATTGGTTTTTGTGAGTGCTTTATTCAGACTTTTGCTTTTTGACATGAATCTCTAGCTTACGATTTTGAGTTGTTTTTTTTTTAAATCATTTCAGGAGTTTAGTCTCCTTGTTTTGACCCCCTTTGTTTTTATAATTCACATCTCCTGGACCTTTGGCTCCCTTACAGCTGCCTGTTTCTGCACCTTAGAACAAGAAATCTACATAAAACCAAACATATGGCAGCTCAGCCAGTACTTGGGTGGGAAACCATATAGGAAAAAGCTTGGGTTTCTTCTGAGAAGGGCGTTGGTGAGGCCATCACAGGGCAATTACCCTCTGGTCTGCGTGTGGCTCCCAATGCAGTGATGTAGACACCAAGATACAAAAATGGGCTCTGTCCTTTGGATGAGTGGTTAAACCAAGGTCACGAATCTCTGGTGTTATGAAAGATCCATAGGCATCCTTTGTAACAGTAGTGTGTATTTCGATGTCCTCCATGACCTGGTCATTCTGGCCTCTAATGATCTCCTGCCTCTAATTCCCTACCTTTATCACCTAATGCCTCAGACCATACTGTTGCAAAATGGCTGCTGTTACATGATCCAGGTGGATGCTGCACATTGGTGGTGGTTGAAGTGGCTCCGCAGTTTTTAGAAAAGTGCTGGATGAATATAATGTCAATCCTATTCTTCTAGCATTATGACTTTGACTTTTGCCTTCTGCCAATATTTTTTGTGTGTTAAAGTTTTTGCTTCTTCCTAGTTTTCAGCATGATGTGCAGTCTGCCGCAGAGAACTCCTTTATAAAATTACACTTTAGCTTCTGACCTGTGATGGAGCAGAAAGCTGGTGTGATGGGAGCTGCTGCATCAGGACTCATTCCGTTTCAGCAGGACCAAAACATTGACTTTAAATGAAATGTCCTTTTTTTGAATGACAGCTGAGTCCTGAGCAGTGTAGTTCCATTGGTTTAAATTATTTCCTGTAGTTTCTAAGAAAAGGCACCCCGACACCATAATGGACAGCATTGCCGCTTGACAGCCAGACTCACTCAGACTAAAGCATTTGCACTTCTTCCCTCCTGATGCTCTCTTTTATTAGACTTAACATCTCTGTTATGATTTTTGCTCATCTCCTACATGTGCCATTCCAAATCTGGTTTTTGCCTTGCATCCACTTGTCCCAGGATGGACTCTGTCTCCCCCATAATCCTGTAGTATGGATAGGCAACTGGCATTGGTTCTTCCTTTATCCTGTTAGATTTTCCAGTGAGACCTCCAACAGTTATAACCTGCTTCACAGCATCTGGATTCCACTTTTAAAGGCTTGCTGACAGGTCTTTGGAGCAGTTTACTCAGGGAATTGTTAGCTGAGAGCTGTCCAGAGTTCACTGGAACATTGGCAGCTAACTTTACCTGTTGGCACTTTTGCTGCAGGCCTGTGGAAGAAAGGTCTTAAAATCTGACAGCTTTTCAGTGTCTGCTCCACCTTTTGTTCTTTCTATCTTGAGCTCTTTAACCTTTGCCTTGAGTCTGTTAGAAATGAATGTTCTTTTTCTGAGGGTAGTTAGAAGAGTGAATCATAACGCTAATGTATTCTGATTTGTCTCTTAATTAAAGTCCAACTCTGTATGCAGTGCAGAAGAGCTAATCGCTGTAGTAATGACTTCAGACCCCGGGCTTTAGAGCTGAACAATCAATTTGGGGGGTCCTGAAATAGCTTGGCATGTCAGACTTTTGAAGTTTTAAGTCAGCCTAACAGCAGTGATTGTTAGGAATTCATTAGGAAGCAATGCGCAGGTACGCTAATAGAATAAAAAAGAAAAAGACAATTGGAGTTGGACAAGATTGTGATTACAGAAACTCTCTACGGATGAATGAAAGGGAGTTGAGTGTCTTGTTGTGTATGTCTAATGACGGCATTAATGAAGACCTCCAGCACAAGGATTCTTTCAGTGCTATAAGCCTTTAATTAAAGGATGTGAAGCTCATGACCGGGCACAGCTTCTACATCTTCATATTATTGCTTCTTGAGCCCCAAAAGTAAACACTGAGTGCCACCCTGAACTGATGGGTGGGCCTGGGTCCCTGCCATTAATGTCTTCTTTTAGGATTTTTCAGTTTATTTTGGTATGTCGCTCTTCTCTTAGTTATAGACTTGCAGTGTTTGTTCATGTTTGCATCTATAGTAGAATAACTGAAATTCTTAAACCAAATAGTATTTATGTCCACAAACACACAAATTAGGCTAATCACTCAGTGAATCAGGGGACATTCCCTTTTGATTAACATGAACATGAAATCACGCCAGTATGTTGTTATGCAGTACTTGAGATGTGACTGGTTGTGAATGAAAGAGAAACAAACAAAAAGTCCAGTCAGCAGTGTTAATCTATACTAATAAAAGGCAAAGCTACCACTGAATGACTGACTCACTCACTCACTCACTCACTCATCATTAATTCTCCAACTTCCCGTGTAGGTAGAAGGCTGAAATTTGGCAGGCTCATTCCTTATAGCTTACTTACAAAAGTTAAGCAGGTTTCATTTCGAAATTCTACACGTAACGGTCATGACGGTCAACAACGTCTGCCATGTTGAACTTTCTTATTTATGGCCCCATCTTCACGAAATTTGGTAGGTGGCTTCCCTGCGCTAACCGAAACCAATGTACGTACTTATTTCAGTGGTATGATGCCACTGTCGGCCGCCATATTGAACTTTCCAATGGTCTTTGTTACTTATGGGCCCATCTTCAAGAAATTTGGTACGTGGGTTCCCAACGCTAACTGAATCCTACTTGCATACATATATACGTCCATAGCCTGCAGCTCGGTCACCGTGTGAGGCGGCGTTGGGTCCCCCATCCCAACACCTCCCACGTTGTTGGCTACCTGCCTGTATAAGGCTGTCCGTCGCTCCAGTCTCTACATTCCCTTCCTTGCTTCGCCACGGAATTCACGTCTCCCTGCTGATAACTACTGCCTTTTTATTTAATCCACGGCTTTTCCGCTGTTTTATTGTTCGTTTATTACGATTATAGTCATTGTGTAGGTATTTTAGACTTACTTTACATTGCTCAGGTACCTATTTCCTTTATTGTTCCAACCGTACCCCCATTAACATGTCTATCGAGGTGATCACCATCGATCAAAGAACTGTCACTTACCGAGTAGTTTCCATGCCCAAGGATAGCACCTGCCTTTTCCATTCTCTTTGTTACATATTGCACGGCCATATCAGGCTCACTTTTGATATCCGGGGGAACATTGTGTCTTATGTATTGAATGACTGGGACAGGTTCAAGGTGTGGACTGATGATGGTACAGGAGATAATTATACTACACAGGAGCACTAGAAGAGTGAAATGCTTAAGCCCTTCACCTATTTTTCTGCATGTGAGTTGATGGCTACTGCTGAATTGTTCGGTTGTCAATTTCAAGTGTACCGAAATGGCCAAATATTTTACACCTTTCGACAACCGCCAATGCCTCTTAAACATCTTAGATTCACAGGTGACGATTTCAGTAGTGGACACTTTGATGTTTATGAATGTTTAAACTCTCAAAAGCTGGATGTGAAGTTATAGATGAAACTGGTTGTATACTTACAACGCTTGACAGATGCCGAATGTCACTTCAACACAAGTCCTGCAAATACTGTCGTAATTGAAACAAACCATGAAACTCAAACCGATTGTGACAGCAGCAATCCAAGCTGTGAGATTTGAGACAAGATTACTTTTCACATGGCCAACTGTACGTTGCATGCTCAAGAGTAAGCTCAGCACACAGCTTGGTCATATTACAACCGGAGGGCCGAACTGACAGTGTGGCATACAAAGAGATCCTTAACAAATAATTATTGGTATATTTTCCCTCAGTTTAAAAAGGTTTAATTTTCTTCTTAATAAAAATTTTAAGGCAGTACTTCGCCGCTGCGAAGCGCGGGTATTTTGCTAGTGAGAAAATAAACTTTGGGGAGACCACCTTCTGTTTCAATGGACAAAGTCAAAGCAAGCCACTGTTGGGGCCAGAAATGTCATACAAGCTTCCACCCCACTTTACGAGCCACCCCTTTACAAAAATCTATTCATGCAAAGAACAGTCTTATAACACACTTGTTGGTCTTAGTTGAATTTTCTTAGTCTGGAATGATTTTCAAACTTGTGCTCCCAGCTCAACACCCAGTCCTCTTCACAGTCATCTTTGCAACCCCAATCTGAATCATTCCCAGTGGTTGTGGTGCTGTGGTCAGAGACCTCATGGTAGCCTGGCAAATGTGGGGAATGAGAGATTTACAGGCGCATTCACATGCTGTGGTTCACTAACACATGTTGCTCACATGTCTCCTTGAGTTATCCTAAGCACCATTCCTCCAAAAATGACATGAAATAGTCAGAGAAATCTAAGAAAGAAATTTAGAGGCCTTTCTTTTGTAGCAGCCTTTGGATGCTGAAACTCATAGTTTTCTAAAGAGTGATATTTTCATTTGCAACAGGGAGGCCTGGACACGTCTCTGTATGCTCCAACAAGCACACTTCTCCCATAGAGACACACCATATGGAGGTAAATGTCCAAAATAATACTTTAAGTTAACTATTTAAACACAAATACATACACTTACTGGACACTTTATTAGTTACACCTTGCTAGTACCAGTTGGACCCCCTTCTGCTTTCTGAACTGCTGTAATTCTTCATGGCGTAGATTCAGGTGCTCAAAATGTTCCTCAGGGATTTTGGTCCAAACTGACATGATAGCATCACGCAGTTGCAGCAGATGTGTCAGCTGCACATCCATGATGTGAATCTCTCATTCCAACACATCCCAAAGG
Source organism: Polypterus bichir lapradei (assembly GCA_026402145.1). Taxonomy (NCBI): domain Eukaryota; kingdom Metazoa; phylum Chordata; class Cladistia; order Polypteriformes; family Polypteridae; genus Polypterus; species Polypterus bichir. Next base: position 3,595,568 of record JANRMT010062799.1, read on the forward strand.
TGCTCTATTAGATTGAGATCTGGTGACTGTGGAGGTCATGTGAGTACATTGTTATCTTCAAGAAATCAGTTTGAGATGATTTAAGCTTTGCGACATGGTGCATTATCCTGCTGCAAGTAGCCATCAGAAGATGGGTAGACTCATAAAGGGATGGACATGGTCAGCAACAATACTCAGGTAGGCTGCGGCATTTAAACAAAGCTCAGTTTGTACTAAGGAGCCCAAAGTGTGCCAAGAAAACATCCCCCTCACTATCTGAATATTGCAGCAGAAATCGAGACTCATCAGATCAGGCAAAGTTTTTCCAGTCTTCTGTTGTACAATTTTGGTGATCCAGTGTGAATTGTAGCCTCAGTTGCCTGTTCTTGGCAGACAGGTATCCAGTGCGGTCTCCTGCTGCTGTAGCCCATTTGCTTCAAGGTTCGACATGTTGTGGGTTCAGAGATGCTCTTCGGCATACCTGAGTTGTAACGAGTAGTTATTTGTGTTACTATTGCCTTTCTATCAGCTTGAACGACTCTAGACATTCTCATCTGACCTCTGGCATCAACAAGACATTTTCGCCCATAGAACTGCCACTCACTGGATATTTTCCCTTTTTCAGACCATTCTCTGTAAATCCTAGAGATGGTTGTGAAAATTGCAGTAGATCAGCAGTTTCTGAAATACTTAGACCAGCCCATCTGGCACCAACATGCCACGTTCAAAGTCACTTAAATCACTTTCTTCTCCATTCTGAAGCTCGATTTGAACTTTAGCAGGTTGTCTTGACCTGAGTTGCTGCCTTGTGATTGGCTGATTAGATATTTACAGTGCATGCCGGGAAATCTAGTCTTGCAGGGCAGCCCTGCTGGAGTCACTGGGTGCAGTGAGAGGGCGCTGCAGGGGAGACAAGCTACCTGTTATAATGGACTTCTGTGTGACCTGGAAGTGCTTCTTTCAGGCAATCACCCTGGCACTGGAAGTACTCCTGGGTCTGTAATAAAAGGAACAGCACTCCCTTATCCAGGTGAGTCAGAGCTAGGAGGAAGAGAGGCAACAATCAACTGGAGGAGGGCAGTGCAGTGGTGAGAGAAATTGTAGTGGTGTGAATTGAGGAGAAAGAAAACAATACAATACAACAATTTATTTTTTGTATAGCCCAAAATCACACAAGAAGTGCCGCAATGGCCTTTAACAGACCCTGCCTCTTGACAGCCCCCCAGCCTTGACTCTCTAAGAAGACAAGAAAAACCTCCCAAAAAACCCTTGTAGGGAAAAAATGAAAGAAACCTTGGGAAAGGCAGTTCAAAGAGAGACCTCTTTCCAGTTAGGTTGGGCATGCAGTGGGTGTCAAAAAGAAGGGGGTCAATACAATACAATACACAGATCAGAACAAATCCTCAATACAGTATGAAATAAAAATTTTAGAAGTCCGGAGCAGAATTTAACAGTAGATGATATCACATAATATGATTTGGATTTGTCCTGGAGACCTCATTCATCAAGCGACCTCCCCCATTTGGCCATTCCACAGCTGAAATAGTGCTAATCCGATGAAAGGACCCCTCTTTCCCATGCTTTCTGCGATCCTCCATCAGGGATGACTTTACCTTAGGCAGGCAAAACAACTTGGCAGGTGGGCCATGGCACCAAGTGCCACATTTCAGTACCGAGAAGAGAAACAGAATAGGTGAGGGTTAGTATCAAATTATAACTATCATGTTACTTATGTTTTAATGCTAATGACTAACAACAGAGATACAGTCCGTACAGTTAATCAGCAGCTCTAGTCAGGATATGCCAAACTGAAGTAGTGAGTCTTCAGCCGGGATTTACCTGCATTTAAACACCTGTTTTTGTGCTTTCGTTACTGGTTGGAAGAGTTAAGGCAAATAAACCAACCATTTATTTTAACCCGGGACTGTGATTGTGTGTTTGTGTTGGGGTTTGTGGCTCACTGATGCCCCAATTTTCCATCACTATATATATATATATATATATATATATATATATA
>JANRMT010062799.1:3608168-3664254 GCA_026402145.1 Polypterus bichir lapradei
AGCTGAGGACCTCATAATCGTATACGTGCAAAAGAAAGTGTGAATCGCCTTAATATTATTTTGCCGTGGTGTAGAAAAGGGGTCCCGTGTTTGCACTTGTCTGGGCTATAGCTCAGGGGGAGGATGAAAAAAATTAAAAGTGCTCACTTTGACTTAAGGCAGAAGCGCAGTCAGCGTCTCAAATCCCGGCACAGCTATGCGCGCGCGCCGGCTGCTCGACTTTTGCTAGGAAGGAGAACCCAGTTTTTGTACACACGTTCCACAAATGAGCCACACGGGTTTACCGGTAATGTCAGTAAACATATACTCAGCCTCCCATCGGTTTTTAAAGGCTCTATGTTTAGAATCACCTTTTCTCTTTGGCATCGTGTGGGCTAGCTTGGCAATAACTTGTAGCATCATACGCTAGACTTGATTAACGTGGTAAGTGTTCGGCAAGGCAGCTGAAGCGCTGGATTATGGGATCTGTAGTTTACTGTGTTACCAGCGCTTCATATCCCCGGGCCATTAATAACAATAATACAGTATATAAAATGATCTCGCGGGCCGGATATAATTACACGCCGGGCCGGATGTGGCCCGTGGGCCTTGAGTTTGACTCATATGGACAAAATAGAACTTGAAAAGAAATATTTTTTGGAATGTGATCGCGCAATACAGATAGAGTTCACGCGCACTACAGTACATCGAGCCCGCGTGCTATTGTGGTTTTGCTTGTGTGTTTCAGTAAGTTACCGTCCCCTCGCTCTTACTTTTTTACCATTCATCTAATGAATACACTGAGTATGGCTTTACCAAAACAATCATTGATTGCGAATAAAGTATCCATTATTCATGAAGCTTCAATAGGTGATCTGTCTTTCTGCGTTAACCGCATGCGTTTTCATACGTCTCAAACTAAGGGGATGTGAGGTTAAAATAAATCGAGAAGCGCACGTACATACTTAGTGCATCCCCTCTCGGGAATCGAACCTCGGACGTGGGCGCTACAGGCGAATGTTTTACTATTGCGCCACGGCGTGTGGTTTATCTATTTGAGCGTAGCAGTGTAATTCGGTTTTTGTTCAGCACTCTTTGGAACTGTTGCTTTTTGTCTGCGCACTGCGTCAGTTCACGTGAGCCGCTGAATATGGTTTTATATATCACTCGCTCGCTTCTAATTGTTTCGCTGCCTTCTTAATTATATAATGCATGTTTTCTAAAGCGCGTTTTGTAGCTCTTCCTGGCTTTCTACGTAATGCGTGATTACGTGAGAGGCGTGATGATGTCATACGAAACTCCGCCCCTCAAGCTGAACTCCATTGCAGTAAATGGAGAAAAATAGCTTCTAGTTATGACCATTATGCGTAGAATTTCGAAATGAAACCTGCCCAACTTTTGTAAGTAAGCTGTAAGGAATGAGCCTGCCAAATTTCAGCCTTCTACCCACACGGGAAGTTGGAGAATTAGTGATGAGTCAGTGAGTGAGTGAGTGAGTGAGTGAGTGAGTGAGGGCTTTGCCTTTTATTAGTATAGATATATATATATATATATATATATATATATATATATATATATATATATATATATATATGTATTGCTCAAATCATTATGGAATTCATATTTTATCAGATTAAATATGCCTAATGATAAAGAAACTTTTTAAAAAAGTTTGTAACCATGGAGCCAAATTAAAAATGAAAGAAGATCAGAAGAATTCTGTTTAGACCCGAGCTTAAAGTTGGCCTTTGGTACGAGCTCAGAGTGGAACTTAGGATCAAGATAATCTGAAGAGTCAAACTCAAATTTAGATGGACACAGTTCATGCTCACTTCTTCCTGGGCTCAACTTTTTTTGCAAAAGTCTAAAAAATAGTTGTTGCAGGAAAGGTTCTTTTCATATGTTTTTTTTTTCTCCCTGGGTTTTGGAAATCAGAGAATTTGTTTTTCTTATTTTAATTAAGTTTCTTTTATTTTTATCTCAGGTCTTGATTTATGTTCTGTTGTGAAATAAAGAGTTCCCAAGCACACAAGCTCCTGAAAATGCGCAAAATAACTGTCAAACCCTGGCCATGTAGAAGGTATGTTATTCAAAAAAGATTGTTTAACAGAAAGCGCCTAAGAGCACAAAAAACACAGAAGGCAATGCCAAGCAACTACTTTCCCAGAAGTAAAAAAAAAAAAAGGTAGAAAAATCATCCATCCATCCAGTATCCAACCTGCTATATCCTAACTACAGGGTCACAGGGGTTTGCTGGAGCCAATCCCAGCCAACACAGGGCACAAGGTAGGAAACAAACCCTGGGCAGGGCACCAGCCCACTGCAGGTCGCACACACACACACCAAGCACACACTAGGGACAATTTAGAATCGCCAATGCACCTAACCTGCATGTCTTTGAACTGTGGGAGGAAACCGTTGTACCCGGAGGAAACCCACGCAGACACGGGGAGAACATGCAAACTCGACACAGGGAGGACCTGGGAAATGAATCCGGGTCCCCTAACTGCGAGGCAGTCAATGTGCCACCCCGTAGAAAAATCAGAATAATCAAAAAAATCAAAAGACAACAGGAGAACTTAGCACCAGCAGGAGTGCATTCAGTGAGCTGCATAGGACTGTGAGTTATTGCTCAGCCTGCAGTGATTGGCAAGTGGCCCCGCCTCCCACAAAACACAAACAACACAGCAGAAGATGCTTTGAAGATAAACTAAATGAACAGCACTCTACTATATAATGAAACACTAAGATCTATGTGTCTGTAGGTGTGTGTCCTGTTCCTCAGAGCAGTCTGTTTGGCTTTGGTGACACGTTCGAAAGAGGAAATGCGAGTGAGTTTGACACACAAGGAGGCGTGATGGCCTAGGAGCCATGCAGTGAGTTGCCTTCAAAGACAGAGAGTATAAACACGGACAGGATGCAAGTAAAGCAAGCAAAATAATGGCAGAGTCAGAGAAGCAGGCTTTACAGTAATGCGCTGGGCTAGAGAGGCTCAGACACACAAGGATACAGAGGTAAGTTTGTTGAAGGTACACGTAGGTCAAGCGATATGGAACAATTTTAAATGTATTATGTTACCTGTATTCAACAGGTAACACAGCTTATATTAACATAAAAAATTAACACAAAAGACAAAAATGAGATTTTTAAACCCCAGCCAGGTAGTAACCCTGGCTGAAACATGACATGTCCCAGTATTTGACTCCTAAACATTTCTTTTCTCCTGATCAGCCTCACTAAAAATCTCTGTGCTCCCTAACAGCAGAATGGTAATATTGAGGCCATTTCACCCATCATTCATGCTTGGTAGAATCTTTGCCCTGACAATCTTATGGAAGCTTTCTTTGGTTTATTTTACTCATTGTTATTCCCTCAGCAGTGTTCTGTGCACATAATCCTAGATAGCCCCACCGAGATGGGAGCACACAGCACGGCCCCCTGGTGCCCCCTCTTAAATGTACAATATGGTGTCTCTGTAAAGCTCAGCTGGCCACGCACACCATTGGTGAAACTGACATGATGATAATAGTAATAAATATTTACAAGAAGTCTATAATCAGAAAGGGCTTAACCAGAGAACAGACAGGCATTTATAAATAGAAACAAAGAAAAGGAATTAGAGTGGATAAAACCAAAATGGGCAGATTCAATAGCAGGAAAAGGGTCATTGACAGGAATCCAAACCTAAAGTAAAACTTGGAAAAACTCAAGGTGAACAAACAGTAAAACACCAGAAAAAAATCTCGAAAAGCAAGCGGAGCTCAGGTTAGCAGCAAATGCTCCAACAGCACCGCAAGCTGAGATTCCTTGTTTTATGTCCCCTGCCACGTCTTTATGTCACTGTTGGATAATAAATGTTGCTAAGCAACAAGCACACATGGGGAAGGGTCTTGAGCTAATGCCGGCAAACGAAAGGACTGAGGTGGGGTGCCAGCCCATTCCTGACAGGTGAAAGAAAAATCGAATTTTTAATAGAAAAGTAGAAGATGTTTTGTAGGTGTCTTGAAAAGTAAGAGCACTCTACAGATGTTTTCTTTTTGAACTGCTGTAACCCTCTTATCAGTTTCCTACAGGAACAGAGTGCCTATCTGTCTATTCATGTAAGTTTTTATTAAGTGTCATATTTGGGTCAGTGACAACTAAATGGCGACTTGTCGGCAGTGATAGTTAGGACAGGAAAAATGGCAAGACACAGTTTGATCTAAAGGGATACCAAACAGTACACATTAGTAAAGGGCTAATTAGTTAATATGTTTATATGTGAAAAATCTGCATTGAGTACAAAAGTGGAGGTGTTTTAGAAAATGTCTTTGTGTTTGCCACCTGTCACAGCCCTTTTATGACAGTGGAAATGGAATCACATACATCATCACACACGTCCCGCATCATGAGTACCTGCACTCAGAGCCAGGCTGACAGTGCGGTTTTAAAGACACTGGTTATGCCCCCAAACTTTTCCAAATCTCCACATCATGACATGCCATACATATATTTTAGAGTAAGCCGGCCCTTGATAAACTGTGCCTGTCTTCAGTTTGTGAGAAGTCAGCGTTCTACATCACATAGAACTTAATTATTCTAGACTACCCAAATGAATCCATGTCCAAGCTTGAATTGTGAGTGATGTCGTCATCAGGCTTTACCAGGTCACATGTTCTCATTTTATTCTAATATAAATTAAACTTATTTATGCCGCAGTTCAAGGTGCACAATAGTAGTAGTAGTAATAGTAGTAGTACAGGGGGCCCCGCAAGTTACAAATGAATTCCGTTCCTAATTTTGCATATAAGTTTGAATTTACACTGAAAATTTACATTAGGGGAAAATTCACCTAAACGCATAATGCTTTATTAATTCCATGATTTACAGTAAAAATGCATTATTTTACTTTAAATCACAACACACAGTAGAAACTGAAATGAACCATGTGTATATACTATCTGTTGACCTTGTTCTTAAACATCCTGCAGATTTTAATAATGACACAGTACTTTTTAGAGTTGGAAAGGCGTAATGATGGCTTGAAATCCCACCACTAACTGATGATTGATCCCCTAGCTCATCCTTGGAATTGCTAAGAGCGTCATCTCCCCCTCCCTGTATGCAGTTGTACTTGCTGAGACAACAAAGCATTCTTAGGATTCTGGGAATTAAAGCCAGTTGGTAGTTGAGGAGCTTTCTTGTGACTGAACTTACTGTGTGTGCTGCCAGTTATGTTTGGAGACACTTGTGCATGAAAGCACAGAATGATTGAAAATGGTGACAAAGTCTCTAGGTGTAATGTCAGGAAACTAACGAGGACTTGTGAGGCAGCCATGAGTCTGTTTACTGTATGAACTGTTTCACATTTAAATGTTAATTTTGCTAGTTGTCCTTGTTTTGTTAAATTTCAAAGCCAGCTGTGGGGACCACCCTGTTCCTTCACGAAAACCTCAGACACCCCAGTCCGGTGCTGAGGCCATGCTTGGATTTCACTTGTCCTTTTGGATTTTTTTGAATGATTTTATGTTGAGTTTGCTTTTGCTTTTAGGTATTGAATTTTAAACTTTGATTTTCCTTCCTTTTGGATTACCTCTCAAAACAAGATTGAGTAACTCCTTGACCATTTTTAAAACTAGGGGGCTTGTCCCCTGCTCTCGCTTCACTCGCCCACCCCCCTACAACCCCTCAGCCTGCACTACTCACCAGCCACTTTGTGTCTTTGCCGCTCATGTTGTGAAGAGGGGGCTGAACACACCCCAAGGAGACGCGGTCGCTCCTCTGACACCCCCTCTTAAATGGTGATACAATGGGAAACACCTCATGTTTTTTTTTTACCTCCTCTTTGCTCGATCAGCTTCTGGCTTGCTGCTGCTGCTGCCGTGCCACGTGATCTGCATATTCAATCTCTTTTTGTTTTTATCTTTTCATCAATATCACATTGAATTTTGATTCCATGTTTGGAATTATATTGTGACAACGCAACATATAAGTGCCCGTGAGTGAATAGCGTTTCTTTCTCTCTACAAGAAATAACATTCACACAAATGAGAAATGATTGATCCGTGTGTGTAGTTATGTGGGCAGGACTTTTCCAAATCTCTTTGTATCAGCTCTTGTCTCGCGGGGTTTCTGGCCCCGGGCGTGGTTACATTGCTTGCCATGAAGACTCCTCTTGCGGGACGTGAAAGTGTCTCTGGGACAATCACATCTCGTCTCCTTCCAAGATTTTTTTTTTATAATAGAGAGATAAATTCTTGTTTATTTTTTGAATACACTGTATTATTATTATTATTATTATTCAAGATATATTTTGGTAAAGTCCCAATGCTCCGCCCAATATCTGTTATGATTTGCTTTTGATTTATATGTTTCATGTGTTTATCTCAACCAGTTTTTATGATCAGAAATATTTATTTATTTTTTTTAAAGACGCAGGTTTCAATTCTCACTTACTTTTTCATTATATCATTACTTTTATGAGTTGTGTAGTTTTTGGTGTGTTTTGGATGCCATCTTGCATTTTGATGAACAACGTCAACCATTAGGGCTGCATGTCACATTTCCAGGGGTGTGTCCTCAGAGGTCGTGACCCCACCGGTAATTGAAGAGGTGGTTTTAAAGTTTGGTTGATTTCTTACCCGGATTGCGGATTCAAAACTTTTTTTTACAGTCCCCTCCAAAAGTATTGAAACAGCATGGCTAATTAATTTGTCTTTGTTGGGCACTGAAGATATTAGTATGTGAGATCAAAAGTTGAATATGAGAAGAGAGATCAGAGTTTCAGCTTTCATTCCCTGGTATTTACATCTCGATATGTTAAACAACATAGAGAACAGAGAACATTTTATATCAAACTACCCAGTTTTTCAAGTGAGCAAAAGTATTCAAACAGAATGTTTCCAACTAAATTAAAGTCAAAAGTACTTCATATTTGGTTGCATATCCCTTGCTCACAATAAATGCATCAAGCCTACGACCCAAGTCCTTTTTTGAGGTGGCAGTGTGTTTTCCATCATTGTCTTACTGCATAATGAAGTTCCTTCCAATTACTTTGGATGCATTTCTCCATAAATTGGCAGACAACTGTGTATCTGTAGACTTCTGAGTTCATTCTGCTCCTACCATCATGAGTTACATCATTAATAGAAAGCCTGTTCCAGAATCAACCATGCAAGCCTAAGTCCTGACACCACTTCCACCATGCTTCACAGATGAGCTTATATGTTTTGGGATCTTTGTCTCCATACTTTGGCCTTTCCATCACTCTTTGTCTCCTCAGTCCATAAACCTTTGTTCCTGAACCACTGTGACTCATCTCTGTACTTTTTTGCAAATTCCAATCTGGTTTTCTGCTATTTGCTACTGATGAGTGGTTTGCATCTTGCAGTATGGCCTCTATATTGTTGTTCTCCAAGTCTCCTTTGAACAGTGCACTATGATATTTCCACCCCTGCTCTTTGGAGGCTGTTCATGATGTTACAGACTGTCGTTTTGGGGTTTTTCTTTACTGCTCTCACTACTTGTCTGTCATGAGTTGCTGATGTTTTCCTTGGATGACCACTTTGACGCCTGTTGCTCAGTGCAACAGTGGTTTGCTTATTTTTTTAGCATATTCCAAATTGTAGTACTGGCTATGTTGTGTTTTTGAAATACCCGGATGGATTATCCCTTGTTTCTCAGCTTCAGAATGGCTTGCTTTTCTCCAATTGCTCTCTGGTCTTCATGTTGGTCTCCGCTTCTGAACTCCAAATGGAGTCTTCACAGGTAAAAGGAAAATCCTAAACTGAGTGTAGATATCCAGGGCTACTTAATGATTCAACAATCAGTCCTATATGACACACCTGTCACTTGTCATGTTCCCATACTTTTGCTCACTTGAAAAACTGTGTGGTTTGATACAAAATGTGCTCTGCTCTAAATTGTTTAGCATATCAAGATGTGAATACCAAGGAAGAAAAGCTGAATCTCTGATCTCTCTTCTCATATTCATCTTTTGATTTCACACATAAATGTCTTCAGTGCAGAGCAAAAACAAATTCATTGGTTTTTCTGTTCCAAAACTTTTGGAGGGGACTGTGCATCATTTTCTGTAAAAAATTATCTTGATTTTTGTGATACTGACCTTTATGCTCTTTTTTTGGACTACAGTTTTGGCCTCATGTCATTGCTTGGTGATCGTGTCTTTTGATCTCGTGGTTTTGTCACTTGCCCTTTGGTAAAGTGAGGAAGGGCTCAGTGACTGTGCTGTTTTTCAGGGTGTGCTGAAGGAAAGCCAAAGATTGTTTAACTGAGAAATTTACTGATCACGTATTCACGTGGTGATGCAATCAGTTCAACTGGATTCCTCATTGACACTCTGTGGTTAATTAATTAAAGCACCTGCACCCACGAGTTTAAAGGGGACCTAAGGAGAACAATAGGGGTGTAAAGGGATTCTTGGAAGTGAGATCATAGAGGAATGAAAAAGAATGGAAAGAACTGGGTGAAGCAGGGGCAATGAAAAGGCAGCAAGGCAGTCAGGGGAGCCCCCTTTGAGAAACATGATAAAAGTTGCCCCTGGTGTGGACTGAATCATGTGCTACACAAGATGCTGCAGACGCTGACGGAGGCAGCAGGACCAGGGAGTCACTCTGAGCCCTCCTGCTAGACAGTAGGTCAGGATGGGAGTATATTGGGGGCCACTGTTGCTGTTATCTCCCCTCCACTGTGAATACACAGGAGATAAATGAGAGGAGGGAGAAAAGGAAAGCAAGAGTGTGGCAAAGTAAGGTTCATGGCTGATTGGCATCTTTTAAATAGATAATTGCCACACTCACGTCTTTGTGTGGGGGTTTGTTTGTGTAGGGGGGCATGGTAGTGGGGCAACAACAACATTTAATTATATAGCACATTTTCATACAAATGATGTGGCTCAAAGTTATTTACTTGATGAAGAAAGAGAAAAAAGACAAAATAAATAAAAATTAAAATAAGGGAACACTAATTAACATAGAATAAAAGTAAGGTCCGATGGCCAGGGAAGACAGAAAAAGCCAAAAACACTCCAGACGGCTGGAGAAAAAAATAAAATCTGCAGGGGTTCTGAGGCCGTGAGACCGCCCAGCCCCCTCTTGGCATTCTACTTAACATAAATGACCTCAGTCAGTCCTAATGGTTTTCAGGATTCACATGGAAGAACTTGATGATGATGGTCATGTGGACTTCTGGCCTTTCATCCATCAAAGTAGGGACATCACTGTGCTTTGATCAGGTGGTGGTGGTGCAGATCACCACCACAGAAAACCAGAAAAAGAACAGCAGAGAAAGTAGGAGTTAGTACGGATTTTGGAACCACCATGAACGATAATGATAATTAAATTCATATACAGAATATCTGTGATTAAACTAAAATGTAGCTATGAGAGAGCCATGTTAAAATAATGTGTTTATAGCAGTTTTTTAAAGTGCTCCACTGTATTAGCCTGGTGAATTCCTATTGGTAAGCTATTCCACATTTTAGGTGCATAACAGCAGAAGGCCGCCTCACCATTTCTTTAAGATGTCAGACACTCCGATATATAAGATGGAGCGAGATTATTTAAGGCTTTGTACACCATAAGCAGTATTTTAAAGTCAATTCTAAATGACACAGGTTACCAGTGTAGTGACATTAAAACTGAAGAGATGTGTTTGGATTTTATTTTCCTAGTTAAGATTCTAGCAGCTCCATTCTGCACTCGTTGAAATCGATTGATGTATTTTTTGGGTAGTCCTGAGAGGAGTGTGTTACAGTAATGTAGTCGACTGCAAACAAAACCTTGAATTAATTTCTCAGCATCTTGCAATGTTATAAAAGGTCTAACTTTTGCTATATTTCTTAAGTGAAAAAATGCTTTCCTAGTGATCTCATTAATACAGTGGTGTGAAAAACTATTTGCCCCCTTCCTGATTTCTTATTCTTTTGCATGTTTGTCACACAAAATGTTTCTGATCATCAAACACATGTAACCATTAGTCAAATATAACACAAGTAAACACAAAATGGAGTTTTTAAATGATGGTTTTTATTATTTAGGGAGAAAAAAAATCCAAACCTACATGGCCCTGTGTGAAAAAGTAATTGCCCCCTGAACCTAATAACTGGTTGGGCCACCCTTAGCAGCAATAACTGCAATCAAGCATTTGCGATAACTTGCAATGAGTCTTTTACAGCGCTCTGGAGGAATTTTGGCCCACTCATCTTTGCAGAATTGTTGTAATTCAGCTTTATTTGAGGGTTTTCTAGCATGAACCGCCTTTTTAAGGTCATGCCATAGCATCTGAATTGGATTCAGGTCAGGACTTTGACTAGACCACTCCTAAGTCTTCATTTTGTTTTTCTTCAGCCATTCAGAGATGGATTTGCTGGTGTGTTTTGGGTCATTGTCCTGTTGCAGCACCCAAGATCGCTTCAGCTTGAGTTGACGAACAGATGGCCGGACATTCTCCTTCAGGATTTTTTGGTAGACAGTAGAATTCATGGTTCCATCTATCACAGCAAGCCTTCCAGGTCCTGAAGCAGCAAAACAACCCCAGACCATCACACTACCACCACCATATTTTACTGTTGGTATGATGTTCTTTTTCTGAAATGCTGTGTTCCTTTTACGCCAGATGTAACGGGACATTTGCCTTCCAAAAAGTTCAACTTTTGTCTCATCAGTCCACAAGGTATTTTCCCAAAAGTCTTGGCAATCATTGAGATGTTTCTTAGCAAAATTGAGACGAGCCCTAATGTTCTTTTTGCTAACAGTGGTTTGCGTCTTGGAAATCTGCCATGCAGGCCGTTTTTGCCCAGTCTCTTTCTTATGGTGGAGTCGTGAACACTGACCTTAATTGAGGCAAGTGAGGCCTGCAGTTCTTTAGACGTTGTCCTGGGGTCTTTTGTGACCTCTCGGATGAGTCGTCTCTGCGCTCTTGGGGTAATTTTGGTCGGCCGGCCACTCCTGGGAAGGTTCACCACTCTTCCATGTTTTTGCCATTTGTGGATAATGGCTCTCACTGTGGTTCGCTGGAGTCCCAAAGCTTTAGAAATGGCTTTATAACCTTTACCAGACTGATAGATCTCAATTACTTCTGTTCTCATTTGTTCCTGAATTTCTTTGGATCTTGGCATGATGTCTAGCTTTTGAGGTGCTTTTGGTCTACTTCTCTGTGTCAGGCAGCTCCTATTTAAGTGATTTCTTGATTGAAACAGGTGTGGCAGTAATCAGGCCTGGGGGTGGCTACGGAAATTGAACTCAGGTGTGATACACCACAGTTAGGTTATTTTTTAACAAGGGGGCAATTACTTTTTCACACAGGGCCATGTAGGTTTGGATTTTTTTTCTCCCTAAATAATAAAAACCATCATTTAAAAACTGCATTTTGTGTTTACTTGTGTTATATTTGACTAATGGTTACATGTGTTTGATGATCAGAAACATTTTGTGTGACAAACATGCAAAAGAATAAGAAATCAGGAAGGGGGCAAATAGTTTTTCACACCACTGTATGTGATTTAAAATTCAGGTCAGAGTCAATAATTACCCCAACAATCCATACCTCCGTCTTGACTTTTAATCCTAATGGATCAAGTTTAATTCTGATAACCTCATTATATCCATTATTGCCAATCACTAACATTTCTGTTTTCTCCTTATTTAGTTTGAGAAAAGAGCTACTCATCCATTCAGAAACACAAGTGAGACATTGTGTCAGTGAATCAAGAGAGTCAAGGTGATCAGGCGCTATTGATAAATACAGTTGTGTGGCATCAGCATAGCTGTGGTAGCTCATGTTATTCCCTTAGATAATCTGACCAAATAGAAGCATGTAAATCGAAAAGAGCAGCGGACCCAGGATAGAGCCTTGTGGTACATCATATAGAATATCATGTGTCTTTGAGTTGTGATTACCACAACTAACAAAGAATTTTCTACCTGCCAGGTGGAATTCAAACCAATTTAAGACACTGCCAGAGAGGCCCACCCATTGACTAAGGCAATTTCTAAGAATATTGTGATCAATGGTGTCAAATGCGGCACTCAGTTCGAGGAGTATGAGAACAGATAAACAGCCTCTGTCTGCATTTACCCGCATGTCATTTACTACTTTAATGAGCGAAGTTTCTGTATTGTGATTTGATCTGAAACCCGACTGAAACTTATAAAGAATAGCATGTTTATTGAGGTGGTCATTAAGCTGCATAATAACTGCCTTCTCTAGAATTTTACTTAAGAAAGGCAGTTTAGAAATAGGTCTAAAAGTTTCAAAAGAAGAGGAGTCAAGATTATTTTTCTTGAGCTGGGGTTTAACTACAGCAGTCTTAAGACAGTCTGGGAATACCCCCATATCTAATGATGAGTTTACTATGCCAAGAATACTATCGATTAGCTTGCCAGATACTTCTCTGAAAAAACCTGCTGGTATTTGGTCAAGGATGCAGGTGGATGGTCTCAGTTGAGAAATTATTTTATAGATATCAGGTAAATCTATCCTGGTGAAAGAATTTAATTTGTTTACAATGGAGTACCAGGGTTTATGAGGATCAGTATTGGGGAGATGTACTATATTATTTCTAATATCATTAATTTTTTGATTAAAAAATACAGCAAAAGCCTCACAAGCTTCACTGGAAGTTTTTGGAGGCATTCCATTGAGTGACCTGGATTTAGCAGACGATCAATTGTAGAGAACAAGACTCTGGGATTACTAGCATTGTTATTTATAATTCTAGGGAAATAGCAGCACCTCTCAAGACGAACTATGTTGTTGTATTCTGTTATTTTAACCTTCAATATCTCATAGTGGATAATCAGTTTAGTTTTTCTTCATTTACACTCAGCTCTCCGGCATGTTCTCTTTAGATCAGACACTCTTTTGGTATTCCATGGTAGAACAGTGCAAGAAGATTTTTTCACTATCTTTTCAGGTGTGACTATGTCAGCAGCAGCTCTCACCTTAATATTTAAATTTTCCACATTGCAAAAGTGATTCCTGTACGTGATGCGGGAGTGGACAGCTCTGCACTTAGTGCACAGGTACAGGATCACCTGTGACCCTGATTGGCACCAGGAGCTGCTGATTGCCACAGCTGTGCTACGTCCCCATTTTAAGGAAGAAACATGTGCTTGCAAGAGAAAAAAGGAAAAGAAAATAACAAGGAGAAGGGAGGTTAAAGAAAGAAAGAAGAGAGGTAGAGATTGAGCAGGTGTAATGAAAGGAAGCATGCGGACAGGAGTGGAGCCCCAGGAACGAGCATGTGGCTGGTGGTCAGGAGAGGGCTCAGGAGTTGCTCCTGTTGAATGTCTAAGTAGCAGGAGCGACCATTAGGCTCAGGAGTATCCTCTCACCACAAGGATCCAACGGATCAGCAGTGGTGAGAGGACAGAGTACGCTTTTGCCTGGTGGAGACTGGAAAGGCAGCGGTGGGTGCAGAACCGGGCAGACACCCTTATTTTTGGCAACGAGGACACAGGCCTGTGCCTGCTGACATCTCTTCGGACTGCAAGGTCCAGCAAAGGCAAGCCAAAGAGGAGGAAGATTTTTAAAGGGGCACTTAGGCTCATCGGGAAAAAAAGACAGTTTCCTTAAGTAACCTTATTTTAATGGATTTATTTATTTGCATTTTAACCTCCATTTGCACTTTGTTTTATGGATTATTTATTTATTATAAAAGGAACACTGAACCTCTCGAACACTGTTTTGTTTTGATTTATTTTCATAGAAGCACTGTTCACCTTTTCACCATCCCCTTGCTTTTGATGTGTTTGTCCTCTTCTGCTTCGCTCATCCAGTTATGTTATCGATGGTGTTGGGTTCAAGAGGCTCCCAAAATGGCAGAGGGAGCATTGAGCAGACCTGCACTGTCACAGAGAGACAAGGTGAGGAGGGAAGGAGGGAGAGAAAGTGCAGCACTGGGAAGCAATGATGAAGGCTAACTCTAACCCTGATTTTACCCTTGTTTCTATTGAATTATTTATTGGCTTTTTTGTTGACTTCCTCGCTATTTCACTGTGTTTTTGTGGATTATTTACTCATTGAAAAAATATTTCACACTGCACCTTTTTGTACATGTTTGATCCTTTGTCGATTTTTTTTTTAAATTTGGAATAAATTACACAATGCGCTCTTTTGTGCCTATCTTGTTGTTTCATGCCTTCATTGCCATTTCAGTACATGACTGTCAATGTCCGGGTGCAAAAAGAAATGACGGCAGCTGAATCCTGTGTCACGTCAACCTCCCAGTGCTCACTAATTTTACTTGTCAACTTACCGACGTAACAATACCGGGCCTAGGCCGAGACAGAAGGCAGTCTTTTGTTGTATGTATGTGTGCATGCATATATTTTAAGGGGCTGTGTTTGTGTTATAAACTTTCCTCACTATGTGACATGTATTTAAAATAACTGCATTGGTTTTCTGTCTGTGTACTAGTTTATATGGAATGTCTGTAGGCTTTTGTGTAGTGTGTGTAGAATGATGCCAGTAGTGGATGCACCAATGGGCACAAAGATCACCTTCACCATTCTCCACAAGCAGCATATTTTTGAGCCAGTTCTGAGTACTTCTGCATTTCAGTTGTGTGTGTATTTCGTATGTTATGTGTGTTTCGTACGGCAATGTCAACAATAATATATAGTTTTACTTTGTTTGTCTATCAGTGTTATGTCTCGACTGTTGATGATGAATAGTTCTGTGTGTCAGTGTAGTTCTGTCCCATTCCAGTGTATGGGTGGCATTTTCTAGTCATTCAAATCAGGTTTGTATGTGTCAACTAGTGTGTGTTGTGGTGCCAGTTCTTGATGTTTGCCATCTTATTATGTCGTCTGTCTGTGTCAATGGTTTACACCCTGGTGTGATGTTTTGGATTGTTTCTTGTTCCTTATTGCCATGCCTGCATGTACTGTCTGTAATGTTAGCATTCTTAAGAATAGATTGTCTGTAGTTTTGTATGTTTATAACTTAACCTCACATGGCTAGCATAAGCCCTTCAGCCTCGCTAAACAGATCACCATGGCTAACCGGATATTTGATGCCATCTTATCAAATTCATGAGGAGTTCTGGGTTTTCTGGGTCCATACTTGTGTTTGGTGAGTGGTGGTTAAGTCCACTGTGATGTTGTGGTGTGTAGGATTTATTATTATTATTATCATTAGAATGTTTTTATTTTTGAGCCATATTTTTTACAACTTCCCTCTCCCATGTTTGGGATTTATAGGCTTTAGTTCCTTTTCTGTGCAAGTCTTAAGCCTATTTTGTGAGTTTATGGGCCAGGATAACTTGCTGCTTCAGATCTTCTTTGAGATTTCAGGCTTCATTCTGAGTTTTGAGGGCCCTACAACACAACATGCAGGACTTGAGCCCAAAACCTATGCTGTAAAGATGGTGTTTGTTCATTCTCTTATGGCATTCTTCATTTCTTTCTTATATACTGCTCAAAAAAATTAAAGGAACACTTTGAAAGCACATCAGATCTCAATGGGGAAAAAAATCCTGCTTGATATCTATACTGATATGGACTGTGTAATGTGTTAGGAACAAAAGGATGCCACATCATTTGATGGAAATTAAGTTTGTCAACCTACAGAGGGCTGAATTCAAAGACACACCGAAAATTAAAGTGAAACAATGAGGTAGCAGGCTAGTCCATTTTGCCGAAATTTAATTGCAGCAATTCAAAACCATACTCAGTAGTTTGTATGCCCCCCACGTGCTTGTAAGCATTCCTGACAATGTTGGGGGCACATGCTCCTAATGAGATGACCAAAGGTCTCCTGCGGGGATCTCCTTCCAGATCTAGACCACGGCATCACTGAGCTCCTGGACAGTCTGAGGTGCAACCTGGTGGCATTGGATGGACTGAAACATAATGTCCCAGAGGTGTTCAATTGGATTTAGGTCAAGCGAGCGTGGGGGCCAGTCAATGGTATCAATTCCTTCATCCTCCAGGAACTGCCTGCATAATCTCGCCACATGAGGCCGGGCATTGTCATGCACCAGGAGGAACCCAGGACCCACTACACCAGCATAGGGTCTGACAATGGGTCCATGGATTTCATCCCGATACCTAATGGCAGTCTAGGTGCTGTTGTCTAGCCTGAAGAGGTCTGTGCGTCCCTCCATGGATATGCCTTCCCAGACCATCACTGACCTACCACCAAACCGGTTATGCTGAACAATGTTACAGGCAGCATAACATTCTCCACGGCTTCTCCAGACTCTTTCACGTCTGTCACATGTGCTCAAGGTGAACCTGCTCTCATCTGTGAAAAGCAAAGGACGTCAGCGGTGTACCTGCCAATTGTGGTATTCTATGGCAAATGCCAATCAAGCTCCACTGTACTGGGCCGTGAGCACAGGGCCCAGTAGAGGACGTTGGGCCCTCAGGCCACCCTCATGAAGCCTGTTTCTGATTTTTTGGTAAGAGGCATTCACACTGGTGGCCTGCTGGAGGTCATTTTGTAGGGCTCTGGCAGTGTTCATCCTGTTCCTCCTTGCCCAAATGAGCAGATACCGGTCCTGCTGGTTAAGGACCATCTACAGCCCTGTCAGTTCTCCTAGAGTAACTGCCTCTCTCCTGGAATCTCCTCCATGCCCTTAAGACTGTGCTGGGAGACACAGCAAACCTTTTGACAATGGCACATATTGATGTGCCGTCCTGGAGAGGTTGGACTACCTGTACCACCTCTGTAGGGTCCAGATATCACCTCATGCGACCAGTAGTGATACTGACTGTAGCCAAAAGCAATACTAGTGAAAAAACAGTCAGAAAAGATGAGGAGGGAAAAATGTCAATGGCCTCCACCTGTTAAACCATTCATTCCTGTTTTGGGGGTCATCTCATTGTTGCCCCTCTAGTGCACCAAAGCAGCTGAAACTGATTAACAAGCCCCTCTGCTACTTAACTGACCAGATTAATAGCCCAGAAGTTTCATTGACTTGATGTTATACTCTGATTAAAAAGTGTTCCTTTAACTCTCCACAAGGGAGGGGATCATCATCAACACATCTTGTACAGAGCAAGGGCGCAAATAAAGTTCACAAAACAAGTATTTATTCAAGGAATAGGAAAAAATACAACAAAATAGGTTGCAGCAGCAAATAAAAATAACCAAAAAGAATTCCAAAGCAAATGAGTTCCAATATGAAATGCTCAAGAAAATCCAAGTAACAGAAGCAAGAAATAGTTGAAAACCACAGATCAAAATGAATGAAAACACCATATTCACAAATCCCACCAAAATCCAATAGAGCACATTAAAAATGAACCTCTCTGGACTTTATTCCCAGCCTGCCTTTATAGGGCTAGGAGGCGGTGCCTTAATAGTTAACTGCAAAAGAGACATAGATACTACACTAACATAATGGAATAAAATTAATAGATAATACATAATAAAACAAATAAGAAATGAACATAATATTTCAGAAAATATCAGAAAGAAGTAATAAAAATAAAATGTGAACAATCAAGCAATTTCAACATAAGACTGTAACAGTGAGATGATATTGAAAAGGTGACTAAATTTGACCCATTGCCAGAAAGTGCGCTCTCTTATAATGAGTGTTACCTGTTACAGTGTTGGAACATACAAGGAATGGCGGAAAATTGATTTACTGTCTTCGTTCTGCTAATGCTCCTTTTGCGCACAGATCATCCATTCATATTTAATTTTTTATCTCTTGGATTTAAAGTGCAGCACCTCTCAATTTTTTTCCCTCTGTCCTTTTGATATTTGTGACTTTAGAAGCCTTTACACCATTTCTGGGCCATGTGCAGGCCATCAACATCTCTTTTACAATACAATACAATAGAATACAATTTATTTTTGTATAGCCCAAAATCACACAAGAAGTGCCGCATTGGGCTTTAACAGGCCCTGCCTCTTGACAGCTCCCAAGCCTTGACTCCCTAAGAAGACAAGGAAAAACTCCCAAAAAACCCTTGTAGGGAAAAAATGGAAGAAACCTTGGGAAAGGCAGTTCAAAGAGAGACCCCATTCCAGGTAGTTTGGGCCCTGGCTGCCCGGGGGTGATGACGCCTGCTCTTCTTCCAGAGGCCAGTGGCGAGAGCAGGTCTTACTTTTTTCTTTTTTTTTTGAGCTAAGTGACAGGATCACAATGGTGGCTGGCTGCAGGTTTTGTTCTTTGACTACTCTGTTATTTACTTGGTGTCCTCACTGCGTTAATCCCCACCTTGCGGTGCTTTTATTTACTACTATTTTTGCATATTTTGTTGGCCTAGTCATTTTTCTTGGTGAGTGACTTGCTACCATTGTGCCCCCCTCTTTGTGGCACTGTATATATTTATCCAGCATATCTCTGATGCCATGTGTCTGTGTACATATGTACTGCATAAATTATATGCACGTATCTAAGAGTGTGACTCACTGTTATGTCCCCTTAAACATTCACAATTCTACTTGAATGGATTTCATCCAATTTCATTTAAATAACAGAGTTTATAAAAATAAAAATATACTTCTTTATGCAGGCTTTTACAATTCATCTGCATGGCATTATCTGACAGATTTTACAGTATAACTACTTTTTTATGAAGAAAATCTTAGGCTTGCAAATGTCAGGCCAGAAATAATAAGCACTTACACAAAATACCTTTCTAAGATTAAAGAGACTAGATTAATCTACAAGTCGTTTCGTCAAGAAAGAATAAAAATGTGACATTTACAAAAGGTTCCTGTTTTAAGGAAACTGGATACCATGTCTTTGAGCATTACAAATATATGCACAAAATAAATAATCCGTCCTGAATCACTTTCACACGCGGCCGCTTGTGTTCTTTTTAAATTGCATATTGCAGTTCACGTAATTGCAGTTTGCAACAGATCTTCAGTTGAAAAATCTCTCACTCCCTTTCTCTCTCATATTCCCACTCATGATGGATAATTATTTTGCTGCATGCAAAAGAGGTGGCCGTTGGTTCTTCCTGGGTAGCTAAGAAACTGCGCAGTAACAAAGGTCCAAACAAGTGTACATTTAGCCATTTTTACTTGATAGTTTGTGGCTTAGCACAGAAGTCAGAGAGAAAGAAAGGAGCGACATGAAGCAGAAGCTAGTAAGTGAATGTAGACAGAGCTGGCCTCTTTAATCAAATGAGCCCAAAACATGGACTAGAGTAAATGTTATTATGTGTAAGAGCCAGCTTTCTCCAGGTAAAAATTAGCCTTGTGGATTGTATCCTCCACTGCAATCTTTGTCCAATAGGCAAACTGCAGTGGGTCCAGCTGGTCTATCACAGTCCAGCACCAGCCTCTCAAAGGTCTTCAAGATGTGATATGCAAGTGCCACTGGTCTGCAGTCATTGGGTGACAAGGTGCCTGTCTCTTTTGGAACATGAACAGTGCAGGATTTTGTTCCACAGCAGTGGAACTTTCTGAAGCCTTAGGGACAGATTGAACAGTTGGCAGAGGACACCACAAAGTTGGTCAACATAAGCCTTAAGAACCTGAGGACTGGATCTGCAGCTTTTCCTGTGTGTAGCATCCTCAGTTGTCTCCCTTGTTGGTCTTCAGTTATGAGCAGTCCACACTGACGGTCAGAGGTGGACTTGACACTGGCCCTTCCAGTTGGTGTGATAGGAGTTGTTGATCTAGTAGAGATGGTGTGGGAGACTGGTCATTGGAAGAAGTGGCAGTGAGAGGGAAAATCTATTTAAAAAAACTGGTTCAGGACATTAGCATTGTCCACGTCCCCTTCTAGCACCTGGATTGCTTGAGTCCAATAATTATGCCCAGTCCATTCCAGACATCCTTCATGTTATTCTTAGTGAGGTTTTTATTTTAGCTTTGCAAGCTTCCCTTCCTTCACTACAGCACATCCTTCAGAGCCTCCTTGTCACTGGATTTGAATGTTCTGTCTTTGTGGGTACCACTGTGTGGACACAGAAATTAATCTAGTCTGTGATGCAGTGACAGAGTCCCTCAGTATCGTCCCCATGTTACTCGCTCTTCATTTCCCAGTCTGACATTTGAAAGCAGTCATTCAGAGTCATTTCAACCTCAAGGCTCCACCTCCTCACTGTTCTGGTCGTAACAGGTTGCAGTCTAATAACAGGATGGAATCAGGTTGTGGTCAGATTTGCCTAACAGAACCAGTATATTACACTTAAAGGCATCTTTAACATTTGAATACAGCAGGTCTGGCTTGTTATTCCCTTGTGTGAAACCGGTCACAAACTGATAGAAATATGTCATCTTTTATTCCAAAATCATATGGTTGATTTAACTGCAGGGTCAGAGTAAAACATCATTGAAATGTTGATGACAGAATGAATCCTTTCCTTTGCTAGGTCCCTATTTGTGAAGGGAGGAATATAAACTTTAGTAAGGATGGTGCAAATGATCCCCATGGGAAAATAATATAGGCGAATTCTAACAGCCTGAATTTAAATATCTGAATTCCAGGGTCTTTCAAGATGGACAGACATTAATGTATTTTTCTCATTTCCTCAGGATTGTGGCATCATCTGGTTGTAGAATTTTTGTGCTGGACTCTTCACTCTAATGGTGAGGGTGAAAATAAGTGAGATTTATATGGACAGGGGCTGATGGTAATCAAGTCTGGCTGTGCTCAGCCATTGCACTCTAATTTTACTTTAATTGGTTTGCTTTAATAAATGCAATTATCATTTTGTTACTTGGTGCTGCATAACTTTTTTTTGTTAGATAAGTGAAGTAAGCTTCAGAAATATGTCACTCGGGGGCTATTTATCTAGTACTAGATTTTAGCTAAAGTTATTGACTTTGGAAAAGATGCACTAATAGAGGAAACCAGGATGTGGGATATACTTGGCGAATGTGTCCACTCTTATTAGCATGAGTAAGCGTGTCCAGGTTTATTTTATGAATTATTAAACTACGATAAAGCAAATCCAAGACACTGTTGACTGTCTACACTTGCACGGAAACGACAACTTAGAATTTCTGAGCTAGCAATTCCTTCCAATTAATCCTCCAACATTTTTAAGGTGGAAATAACATGTTTTGGATAGTTTTGTTATGTGTGTTTTAAATGACGTGCTAGTGTCAAAGGTAATATATGAATTGTGTGCTGATTCAGTAAAGCTAATGGTGTTATATGCACATTAGACTTTTTATTTTACCCCTTTCCTTTTAGATGCTATGAATGCTACTGTACACTACGCTGTTTCTTATTGAACTAGGCCAATTACCCTCAAATAAACCAGTAATACAAATAATGTATTATTTGTCATCAGTAGATTTATTTTAGTGAAAACACACCTGCCATATTTTACAGCCATATCAACAACATATTGCACAAGCTACGCAAAGCCCGTAGAAGCCCCAGAATCCTGGTGGTGAGCGTTTATACACGCAAGTTCAGTGCAATGCTTTTCTTGCCTATTGGAAGTAAGAAGCAGGTCTCACTTCTCACTGAAACACAATTTAGTTTCTCCAGGGAGTGTTAAACGCCTGGCTCACACACTGCAATTCGAGCCCATTCCAGCTGAATTTCACACCAGTGATCACCTTTTTACAATGGCCGACTTCCCTTTTTTTTTCACTTTGCTATACTTCCTGACATGGATTGTCCTTTTCACACCTGACTGCTCCACTTTTTGAATATGTTTTGAATGTCTGGCTCTGGGAAATAACATCATAAAAATAACGACTTTATGATTGGATTTTTACCACGTAAACCAGACAGAGTTTGTATAATGTAATGGCTTTTGTTCATATTCAGAGTAGTACCGTTTTTACTGGAGTTTCATTGCAGTTTCTCTGTGCTGACTGATAATTCATACCCATATAAGAGTGACAGCTTTTACTTTGAGTGCCACGAGATCTCAGTCCTGAAGCTCACCTCAACATTCACTTGAACTCTTGTTTGCCTCCCATGCTGAGAATGTGAGTCATAATTTACAATGCTGTTAATGCTTACCAACAAATCATAATAGTAATGTCCATTAGAAGAGCTACAATGAGAGACTAAGAATATACTAAAGCTGGAGTTGACCTTTTTAACATTCAGAAGCTTCGTCCAACAGCTCCACAATCTTGGTGCAATGTTCATCCTCAGCCCTAGAGTGTCAAAGTTCAAAAGGCCACCCTCACCTCACTAAACCCACTAGGCCCACACTTAAGCTCACACATCAGAAGCAGCACATACGTATGTCAATAATAAATCAGGTACAGGCATTGAAGTAGGAAGTAAACTCCAAAAATTTACGTCAGGTCAACGTTGCCTTTCCTTTTGTTTATTTGTGCACTACAATGAAGGTAACCAACAAATTGGAAAGTCTAACATCACGGCTAGCACTAAAACATTCTTTGAAAGGCATAGACCGGTTTGTGGGAAGACGGAGGATGTGTAGCTGAACATTTTGGGTTTATATTGTAAGGTTTATAAACTCTTTTGGAACTCCCCCCAACATGCCGAACAGCATCCTGAAGGGCGATCACTGCGTATGTGGAAGACAGCCTATTGGTTGCCAGTGCAACTGCAGGCTCCCAGCACTGTAGCAGTCTGCCGTGAAAACAAATCCGAAAAAATCGTGGTCGCGCTATAAGCGGCTGCCCTTGATGGATGATGCAAGGAACATTATAAATGCAGGAAATAGTATTATTTGGCCACTAACCTGGCCACGACCCTGCCTGATTGCTGTGTCTGTGTTTAGGAGAGTAGTAGATTCAACTACAATAAATAACCGTGCTGTTCCTGTTTCAAGCCAAATAAAGTTGGTTTTGCTAAAGTACTGAGACTCAGCCTCGTGTTTTGGGGTGCACGACAGGGACTCACATGTCACAATACGAGGTGTGATCAAAAAATATGGTGAATGTTTTAAAAAAGAAATGTTTATTACAGTAAAAGATTTACAGCTAATAGTCACCCTCAAAATACTCTCCTCCACCACTTTGAATGCACTTATCCCAACACTCTTTGCAAAGCAGTTCTGGAAGTTTTCTTTCGAGAGTGTCTTTAGTTGGGCTGTCGTGGCTGCCTGAATGTCCTCAATGGATTGAAATCGTTTGCCTTCATCCATCCATCCATCCATCCATTATCCAATGGTCATTTTCAATTTAGGGAACAGTCAGAAGTCGCACGGTGCCAGATCCAGCGAATAAGGTGGATGCGGACACAGCATAATGTTTTTATTCTACAGAAATTGTCGTACTAGAAGGGACGTGTGACAAGGAGCGTTGGCATGATGAAGAATGAAACCGCTTCAACATTTTCCTCGGTTATTGATGTTGAAGGACGTCTTGATCTTTTCTCGTCTTCAACCAATTCAGATCCATTATGAAACTGATCAAACCACTTTGTTACATACGTGCGCTTATGAGGCAGTCAACAAGTCCTGAGGTGAGCAATATAATATAATATAATATAATATAATATAATATAATATAATATAATATAATATAATATAATATAATATAATATAATATCAGACGGGGGGGTTGATTTGGGGTACTGGTGTCTCTCTCTCTGTCTGTACAGAAAAAAGGAAGAAAAATAATAACACCCACTCACCAACAACACTTCCGATACCTGAAAATGGCTCTATACAAATCACTCCTTCTGTGATGACATCACCTCCGGCACATTTGGATGATGTCACTTCCGGTCCCTAGCTGATGAAGTCACGTCTAGCCCTTCAAGATGACATCACTTCTGGTGCCAGTTACTGTCACTTCAGGATTTACCATCATTTCCTGCCAACTCATATCCTGTAGCCATTTTATATTTAAACAATCAACCCACTACTTTAAACTGTCAACTGTTTGATTTTTTTCAACACATTTTGACCGAAAATAGCATTTATTATATGGGGCAATTCCCCAACTCTTATTTATAGTTTTGATTCTATTATTTCTTATCACAATTGGCGTAGTCAGTAAGGGCGGAGACTTCGCGGTCTATTCCTCCTCAGTTGACTCATTTGCCTGAGGGAGATGATGTAGAATCATATTTTTTAATATTTGAACGTACCGCCAAGTGTAATGGTTGGCTGAGGTTGGAGTGGGCTTGCATTCTGGCGCCCTATCTGAAGGGAGAAGCGCAGAGGGCTTATTATGATCTTACCAAGGAGCAGGCCGCCAACTACGATACAGTGGAACCTTGGTTCACAAACGTCTAGGTTCACGTACAAATCGGTTTACGACCAAAAAATCGGTTCACGACCACACACTCGGTATACGAACAAGCCAGTTTCCCTTTCGGTTTGTACATGTTCAGTCTCTCCCTGTGCATTTCCTGTGCAGCGAGCGAGTGAGCAAGCGAGAGAGAGCGTGACACACACAGAGGTGCGCGCGAGAGACACACACACACAGAGGCGCACGAGAGAGACACACAGAGGCACACGAGACAGAGGCACACACACACACAGGCGCACTAGATGGAGGCACACACACATACACACACAGGCGCCCGAGACAGAGGCGCACACACTTACACAAGCGCTTGAAACAGAGGCGCACACACACACACACAGGCGCGTGAGACAGAGGCGCGCACACACAGGCGCCCGAGACAGAGGCGCACACACACACACACAGACGCTCGAGACAGAGGCACACACACAGGCGCTCCAGGCTTGCAAAAGAGACACACGCACACATGAAAGAAAGTGAGAGTGAGAGAGCGAGTGAGCGAGCTAGAGAGGGAGGACTGGATGCATAAGGTAAAAAAGGCTTGTTTTTGTTTTCAGTTCTGTTTACAGTTAACGGTTTATAGCGTGCATTGTGGCAATGTTACTTTTCTTGGTGGTTTATTAAATTACGGATTTTTCAAATGTTCATTTTTTTTCCTGTGCTTAAAACTCATTAAAAAAAAGTGTTTTTAGCGAGCGGTTCCTAGCACTATAGCGTGAACTATTGCAGTGTTAGTTTTCTCTGTTGTTCAAGGTTTTCTCGGTGTTATTCAATGTTTTTACATTTAGTTTACTATTACGCTGTGCATTCTATGGTGTAATTAACTATATTTGTGCTTAAAAACTAAAAAAATATATATTTACATACAATCCTATGGTGGAAATTGCTTCGGTTCACGAACAAATCGGTTTACGACCAGAGTTTTGGAACAAATTATGGTCGTGAACCGAGGTTCCACTGCATATTAAAAGTGGAGGTGTATAAATGCTTCGGTGTATCAGCAGCACAGCAGGCTAGGGAATGGTGAGAGTGGAGGTTTGATTTCGAACGGCTGATAAGAACCCAAGCCTTCGAGGTGTGAGGCAAAGTTGGGCACTAGCTATGGCCAGATGTAAATAGTGCCCAAACAATGGCTCAGCTCCTGGGTTGCGAAACCTTTATTAATGCTTTCCCAGACCAATTCTCCCAGCAAGTCCGTAAAGAAGAGCTAACCTTCATGGACAACCTCATTGAGGTAGTCGAACGGCACTGGGTGGTTTGCAAATCGGACAGGTCAGAATTGTCATCTTGCCAATCTCAACAGGTTTGTGTTCCTTATTCTAAGCCTACCCATCCTCTTACCGAAGTCTCTGCTCGAAAGAAAGAAAATTCATACCTCCCTCCCTGCTGTTTCAAGTGTGGGGAGGTTGGACACATGTTTCCCGCATGCCCAACTGTGGAACCTATGGATTGTTCTCACAGCAAGGGAAAGAGGTATTGTACTTTAATCAACCCTTTGTCTCTCCCGTATACGGGAGTAGTAATACTTAATGGCTATAAGGTAACAGCGATGTTTGATTCCAGGAATAACATTTCCATTGTTGCTCACCGTTATGTTTTGCAGAGGCAGTGGTTAAAAATCAAGATCAGTCTAAAACGTATTCACGGGGAAACTTGTTATTACAAATCTGCCTCGTACCATCTTGGTGGATAATGTATTGAAAAGTACAGTGGTTGCTGTGTTGCCCGATCCACCATATCCTGTGATAATAGGATGGGACTGGTCTGACAATGACAGTGGTAGAAACATTACTACTACCTTTATCAATGAGGGCTTGTTAATGGATGGGGATAACTCTAGTCTGACTGCCTCCATGCCGTGTATTAGCTTCCATAGGTCCAATTTAGATGCTCAAACAGACGGAGATGAAGGTCCTTTAGGCACTTCGAGAGACATAACCACTTCCGAATGACCTGGACGGTCGTTAACTCCACCCCTTGAGGTCAGCCACGATCCCATTCATGAATTAGCTTCTCAGTTAAGGTTAACACCGTCCTCTTTTAAAAGGGAACAATGGAGTGATGATTCCTTGAAATCTGCAAGAAATGTGGTAGTTTCAGTAAATGGTTAAATGTCCCTAGATCCCCCACCACGAATGCCCTACTTTGTTATTAAAAATTATCTGTTATATCGGGTGGCGGAGTATGAGGGAGAGATAAGGGTACTGTTGTTAACTCCACGCACTTATCTTCGACAAGTGTTTGAGTTAGTACATGCTCATCTCCTAGGAGCCCATCTGGGGACTGAAAAAACACTAGAATTAATTAAGTTCAGATTCTATTGGCCAGGAATAAACAAGGAGGTCAGATGATTCTGTACTTCTTGTCCTGAATGCCAGATTCTCCAAATTCCTAGGAGGGACCACGCTCCTCTCATTCCTTTACCCCTGATTGATATCCCATTTGAAAGGGTCTGAGTTGATCTTGTGGGACCCCTGGAGCCCTCATTGCGAGGTCATAAATACATTTTAGTTATGGTAGATTATGCCACTCGATTTCCGGAAGCTGTTCCCTTGCGCTCAGCAACTTCCAAAATAATTGCACGGGAATTTGTAGGGATTTTCACTTGTGTAGGGATTCCACAGGAGGTACTAACAGAACAAGGAACTCCCTTCACTTTGGAAACATTCAGGGAGGTTGCTAAGTTACTACAAATTAAACATCTTAAAACATCAGTCTATCACCCACAAACAGATGGGCTGGTAGAACGATTTAATCAATCCCTTAAGCAGATGTTACGCAAGGTAGTTAATGAGGACAGACGGAACTGGGATCAGTTACTCCCCCTCGTATTATTTGCATATCGGGAAGTCTCACAGGGCTTTTCTCCTTTTGAAATCCTATATGGAAGACAACCCCGAGGTCTATTGGATTTGCTAAAAGAAGGCTGGGAAGAGGAGGTCCTTCCGTCCTCTAATATATTAGAATATATAGAGCAATTATGCGATAGATGGGCTAAAATTAGACCTGTACTTAAAGAACATTTAGAAAAAGCTCAAGCAGCGCAGGTGTGGTATTACAATCGAAACACCACCCATTGGGAATTTCACCCAAGGGATTGTGTTGTGGTGCTCGTTCCTACTTCCCATTCCAAATTATTGGCACATTGGCAAAACCCTTATGATATTAAGGAACGAAAAGGGCTCGTCAACTCTTTAGTTAAGCAATCTAATCGTTAACCGAGCGAGAGTATTTATTATGTAAATTTGCTGAAACCATGGAAGGATAGAGAGGCAGAGCCTCCCTCCAGTCATCCACGCTCCCTTTTTGTAGAACATCAGTCCCTTAATTTCGGATCTGAATTGTCATGGCAGCAACAACAGAAGCTGGAAACAGCTATCCTGTCGATTCCGGAAGTAGTAAGCGAACAATCAGGTTACACTGCTCTGATTGAACATGATATTGTTACTGACCCGGGTGTGATTGTCCGAGAACACCCATATCGGCTTCCCGAAGCAAAGAAGATAGAAGTGGAATTGGAAATTAGGTGGATGCTGGATTTAGGGGTTATTGAAGAAAGCTACAGCCCCTGGTCCAGTCCAATCGTCTTAGTTCCAAAACCTGATGGATCGTGGAGGTTCTGTAACGAAATTTTTCTTTGGATTGAAAAAGGCCAAATATTTAGGCTATCTGATGGGAGGTGGTATGGTGAAGCCACAGCATTTTAAAATTGATGCCATCATTAAGTGGCCCCGTCCGATTACTAAGAGGCAAATACAGGCTTTCCTGGGGCTAGCAAGCTACTACCGTCGCTTTGTTCCTTGCTTCTCTGAGAGGGCCACGCCTCTTACGAATTTAACAAAGAAAAGGGCTCCCCTTAAAGTGGTGTGGGATGACAGAATTGAAGCTGCATTTTGTGACTTAAAGACGGTCCTTACGTCAGCACCTGTGTTGAAATCACCAAACTTTTCTTATCCTTTCATCCTCCAGACTGATGCATCGGACACAGGACTGGGTGCTGTGCTAAGACAATGCATCGATGGTGTGTCACAGCCCACTTGATTCCCGAGGCCTCCTTTTCCACCGCCGCATACCTGGTCTCCCTATCCAGCAGTTTCCAGCTCAAGTACTTCTGGTGCCAGTTAACGTCACTTCCTGATTTACCATCATTTCTTGCCAACTCATATCCTGTAGCCATTTTGTATTTAAACGATCAATCCACTAATTTAAAGTGTCAGCTATTTGTTTTTTTTCATCATGTTTTGACCAAAAATAGCAGATATTTTATGGGGCAATTCCCCGCCTTTTATTTGCAGTTTGATTCTATTATTTCTTATCACAACTTGTAACAGTCTTAATTGTCAGTGCAGTGTCACCATAAACCTATTTAAACATCTGATGGGTTTCCTGAGCTTTTTGTAATTTGAAACAAAATTTCATGTTAATGTGTTGCTAAATATCCATTATTAACGACAAATTTGAAAAACACAATTTAACTGAACAGTGGCTCACAAACGACTGACAGTATCAAACAAGTTAAAACTTTTCACAAGCTAGGCTCAGGGATGGACATTTCAGAACCTGCATTGAATTGTTTGGCGTTGCTCTCGGATGGTGCTCTACATTAACATTCACCGTATTTTTTGATCACACCTCGTATATTTGCACCTAATAAAATAAAAGACCGTATAGGGATTCCTTCATGGAGGTTTGTCATTGTTTCATGTGTCTTATCCCCTACAGTCGGCTCATTGATTTCCATCTTGCTGCTAAATCTGCTAGAAGTAGCAATATTAGCGATTTCTTGATTTTCTCGAGCTTATTAGTCTGCAGTTGTCAAATTTCAGCCTGGGATCCTCACCTGGTTGGGATTCAGATGTCACATTTATGCTTATATTGTTCATTGTTTATGCTTTTTTTTAACATTTTATTGAAATTATTTAAATCAAATAACATTCCATATAAAGAAGTCAAATTTTACAAAACTAGTTTCGAATCAAATCAACCCCCACCCATGAGAAAGAGAGCTAGGCCAACAGAGTAAAATTTTAATAGATGGAAAAATAAATTAATAGAATAAAAGAGGGAAGAGAATCTGCTTCCTCAATTTAAATGCTTATTCTTAAATGATATTGATTAGATTCTGCCAGGTTTTAAAAAAGTTTTTCACAAATCCTCTAAGTGAAAATTTGACTTTTTCCAATTTTAGATAATATATAACATCAATTACCCGCTTACTTAGAATAAGTGAGTTAGGATTCTTCTGGTTGAGCAACATAAGTCTACGTGCCAATAGTGCAGTAAAGGCAATTACAGTTTGTTGGTCCTTCTCCAATTTAAGCCCATCTGGAAGAACACCAAACACAGCTGTTAGTAGATTTGAAGGGTTTGTGACACCCATTCCCCTAGTGTTCTCTTGAAAAGGGCATCCCGTCCGGGCAGGATCCCAGGCCGTCCATCACATCACAAATCAGTCCTTCAGTAAATATGTTGTTCTCAATGGACTACTATATCTGAATTCATTTTGCTGTTACATAGAATTGTAGCAGGGTAGCAGACATGTTCAATTTACTGTATATGTTAGCTTATAGAGGACAAGGCAGAACCTTCTGACAACTGTTTATGCAGTCTGTATCAATGAAAAACCAAATAAATACTTGTATAAATGTAACATTAGCGCTAACATACTAGGAAAGGCCCTTGCACTGACCAGATCCCAAGAGTTCCCCATTCTTTGACCATGCTTGGTTGTTTTCACTTTCTTTTCCCCTCCTAAAGGCTCAAACATGACTTCTTACAATATGTGGACCTGGCTGATCTCTTAGGTCTTCTCAAGCCTGCCTGCTGATAGTCCTGCCTGCCTTGGCCTTTCTGTTCACAGTACATCTGTTTGAAAGGACGCGCCGCGAGCTACAGTGCAGCTCCACTTTCTATATCTTTGACCTTTCACTTGCTAATCGATTACTGCCTGTGTCTGCCGCTTTGATTTATTAGTGCATGTGTTGTAAACTCAGTAATCTTTGTGAAACACTTTGTGGTGGTGCTGTCTATGAAGTGAACTATAAAAATATAAATGAATAGGGGAACAAGTGAAGTGTGGTTATTGGGCAAGGTTAATGTACACTAGTGAAGTTTTTTATAGTGCTTGTAAAATTTGAAAGTGGTATATGACTGATATATGACTGAGAAAACAGAGTGCAGAAAGCAGAGCTCATACTTGGTAGCACAGAGAGAGCACGTTGTGCAGATACTTGTATAGATTTGTGTGCGTTTGTTCTGACCCTGACAAAGTAGTTCAAAGGATAGTTCCGGCCTGTGGGAGATGGCCTACATATTCTAATATCTGTATATGCATTGTTTTCTCACGTATTTTGAGCCACATTCCTTAAAGAAAGTCTTAATTTATTTTTTTGTCTGAAATCTGTACTTTCAAAATTGAAAAAAGTTGGAATCTCTTTAGCTGCATTGCAAATTGTTCTCCAAAGGTGGAAAAAATGGCAGGTTAAAAAGCCAAATGTAAAAAAAAATATGAAGCGATGCAAAACACGTTGTCTGAAAAAAAAAGTATGAAACAAAAATGAAATTCTGTAACTAAACCCAAAACAGAAATCATGCGAAAGCAGGGGTTGTGAAGCAAGAAGCACATTGTTTGTGGTGAAAAACACGGTGTGTGTGGGTGCGCTGACAAGGTGCAGTGGCAAGTTCTTCCTGCGCCGTTACACAGGACACTTTTTTTCTCCGATGCTTTCCTACAAACGCCTTAACAGTTCTGTGTAATGCTGCTGATTAACAGTCTGCTTGCTCTGAAATTTTTTATTAACGTCTGTTAATGTTAAAAAAACGTGATTGTTGATACCTTCTCTGTTACCTGACATGCTTTTTTTCGGCTTGTAGAAAAAAATTGCAGAAATGTATTCTTATTTTCTAAGTCTAATTTATTTGAAATTTATTCTACATGAACAATTGTAGAATGAATGTCAGAAACGGGCATCTCGATTAACTCAACACAGAACCCCTTGGCTGACTGATTCACAAAACTGCAGGCCAAACATTTCTTAGCGTCAGAGTCAATAAGCACACCTTACTCCCGTGCTATTGACCGATCTCAGGAATTTTTATGTCCACCCCATACTTATGTCAAGAATAATTATTAGAAAATGAACAGTACAAAAGACATATAAAAGGAATTTAAAATTTAGCTGGGGAGGGGGGGTCATGACCTTAAATATTACAGACTTAGGGTAATCCGGAGGATGACAATTGAATTTTTACAAAACAGCGGTATCTATTAACAAAATTAGAACCAAAACAATGATTGCCAGGATGTTAAAAAATAACAATAAAAATTATCAAAAGTCCAACACCAAAAGAAGAGAAAAGGAAAAATTATGAACAGAATACCTAATAAAATCCCAGAATCATAACAGACAGCCTCTTTTATGGCTGAGAATGCTGTGTGTGACCTGTGCTTTTAACTTGTCTGAAATTCTTCTGTGAGTAAGCCGTGTCTTCTCCCTCTCGTTCCATCTTCATGTTTGTTTGCTAAATTTCTCTCATGTTTATTTCACTACATTGCCGCTGCAGCTCAGTTCCAAATGTTTTTCACTCATGTAACAAAGGTCAGCCCTCATTACAGGAGCGTGAACAGCACAAAGCCACATGGGATCAGATCACTATTAGGGGCCAAAAAGGCCAAAAATAATATATTTCTATACAAAAACTATTGGTTTATGTGTGAACACTATTGGTTTATGGATAATTACTATCGGTTCACGTGCATACTTAATTGGTTTATTTGTGAACAATACTGGTTTCATTCATATGAGCTATATTGGTTACTGTCCGTTTATTATTGGTTTGTGCGTAAACTATATCCGTTTGTATATGCATAGCACTGGTTTGCATATGAACTATATTGATTCGCGTGTGTATATCACTGGTTCCAGTACGTTTGTTATTGGTTTGTGAGTGAACTGCATCGGTTTATGCTCGCATGCTATCGGTTTGCATATGAACTATATTGGTTTGCGTTCTGTGCCGGTCTAATGATAGATTTGTGTATGCACTATATTAGCTTCATGCACATCTTATACTGATTTCATGTGGGTAACATATCGGTTTTGCGCTTGAACTCTATTGGTTGTATGTGTGTACCATGTCGGTTTCTCGTATGAAACATACTGGTTATGCGTGCGTACCCTATCGCAACTTTGCGTATGAACTATATCGGTTCTGCGTGCGATCTATATTGGTTGTGCACGTGATCTTCAGCGGAAATGGGAGGGGCAAGAAACAGGAACTCAGGGGCCTGTAGAGTCATGGAGCGTGTAAAGAAGCTGACAGGAGATAAATCTGGGTTTAAACAGCGCAGTGTATTTTTCCGCACAATAGGTTTGTGAGAGGACTTTGTGGTAATTATTGCTAATTTAACAGAATCTGCCATTGAGTCTGTAATGAACGCAAGGCTGAAGTTAATTACGTATTTGGTCGTCTTTTTATTCGCTTTCAACTACTTGCTTGCTTGCAACCCGTGACTGTACTTTTTCACACAGCTTTTGCAAACCAGTTACTTATTCTAAAGGCAAAATATTCTACATTTACGACTGATGCCTTTATCCAGCATAACATTTAGTTACTACTGGTTACATTTCTTATGCCCATCGATCCTGCACCGTGCCGCCTAGATAGGTGAAGTGACATGCTCATGGTCACACAGTGTCACTATCAGGACTTAAACCAACAAATGCAAGGTTTAGAGGACAAAGCCATTACCACAATGCCCCAATGCTTGCACATCTACAACGTGTATATTATTTGACATAATATGATCATGTCCATTCTTTGAAAAGCTAAATGTTCCATATTTAGGACCAGTGTAGGTGAGTTACATCATATTGGACCACCTTACCTTTTTCAGTTTTGTGACAAGGCATATGCATTTTTTAAGATGCAGCCAAGTTTTGCCCTGCCTGGTATGAGTACCTGCATATTTCTACTCTAATATCTGATAAATAGGATTCACTGTGATATTTAATGGCACTGTAAAGTGTTAAATCACATTGGACCACCTTAATTTTTTGTTTTGTTAAATTAAAGTTGTGTTTAACATTTTTGACCTGTGCAGAACCAAAATGTGGAATATTTATTTTTTTAAATAATGAATCAGTTTGTAATGATGCTGATTAATGTACATGCTGTAGAATATTTTGCCATGCTGTTAAAATAGAATAAGAAGCTGGTGTGAAAAAGCTGTGTGAACAAGTAGCTGACTGCAAGTATATACTTGGTGTAGCTAGGATTGAATAAAAATCCAGCAGAATGTGCACCTAACCTCAGCCCCATGATCATTTTAGGATTAAGGGAAAATACTGTTAAAAATAATAACCACCAAGCCCTTTCACAAACATACAGTGACATGCAAAAGTATTGAATCACTTTAAAAGTCATCCTAATTTTCTGTATGACAAAAGCTTTTTCCACATTTATTCATTCAGTCTTTTTAATGTTAACTCTTGTGCTGTAACAATACATTTCCAAAGCCTAAATAAACCATTTTCTGTAAATGTTTAACTGAAGAAGAAAAACTCCAAAGTTGGTGTTTGCATTAAGTATTCAAGCCCAATACATTCATACTCTGTCAAGAAACCTTTTGCTGCTGTAACAGCCTTTGTTCTTTTGGGGTATGTAAGTATGCTCCAATTCTGCACATTGCTCAGGAGTGATTCTGCCCCATTCTTCTTGGCAGGATATCTAGAGACCCTCTATGTTTGCGAGATGGCACCTCTAAACAGCTGTTTTCAAATAGTGGCACATATTCTCAACAGGGTTAAGCTTAGGGCTTTGACCTGGCCACCCCAAAACATTCACCTTTCTATTTTTGAGCTATCTCAGTGTCACATTGTCCTAATGCTTAGGGTCATTATCATGTTAAAAAAATTAATCTTCTCCCGAGCTTTGATAGCAGACTGAAACAAGTTCTCTTGCAAAATTGTGCAGTATTTGTGTCCATCCATTGTCCTTTCAACTCTGACAAGATTCTCAGTCCCAGCACATGAAAAACCTCCCCATAGCATGAGACTGCCACCACCATATTCCACTGTAGGAATGTTGAATCTTGAGGTCTGGGCAATGTTAGTGTTGCGCTTCACGTACCTCTTAAGTCTGACCAAAAACTTCTATTTTGGTCTCATATGACCATAAAACCTTTGCCCACATTTTAAGTGGGTCTTTCACATGTTTTGTGGCAAACGCCTATATTCTTTTATGTGGACCTTCTTAAGAAATGGCTTCTTTCATGCTACCCTCCCATAGAAGTCTGTTTTTTTTTTTGTTCTTTATTCCGCCTTATACAATTTCTTGTATAAGAAATATGTTAGTTTTCGCATACCCCTTGGGGTCAGCTATTGAACAATTGCAGGTTAAGGGTCTTGCTCAAGGCCCCAGCAGAGTAGGATCTCTTTTGGCAGTGACGGAGATTTGAACCAGCAACCTTTGGGATACCAGCGCAGATCCTTAGCCTCAGAGCCACCACTCCGCCCTTTATGGAGAGCTCTTGAAATTGTGGACCCCTGCATTGTGGACCCCTGCACCTTTACTCCAGCTAAAGAGCATTGCAGACATCTGAGAGTGACAGTTGGATTTCTAGTCGCCCCTCTCACCAGTTGATGTCTCACTCTGATGTTGAGTTTTGAGGGATAGCCTGTTCTAGTCAGAGTCTGTGTACTTTGACGAACCTTCCAATTTCTAGTGCGCAATGGGACATTCAAACTCTTTTGATATTTTTATAACCATTCCCTGCCTTGTGCATTTCAATAACTTTGTTTCTCACATCAGTAGAATGCTCCTTTGTTTTCATTTGTGCAGTGACTGTCCACCAAAGATTATGGCCCTTACAAAAGGGGGCTGTTTATATCCAGAAAGATAGGAAGGACTCACAAGTAGCACCTCATCATGTTTAATTACGACTGTGAAATGACTGTCACCTTTGTAATTAATTTGTCATTGGTGTAAAGATGGAGCTTCCAAAGCAATACCCATTCAGACATTAACTTTGGAGTTTTTCTTCTTCAGTTAAATGTCTACAGGAAATGGTTTATTTTGACTTTGGAAATGTTTTGTCACAGCATATGAAAAATACTGAATGAATAAATATGTGTATAAATCTTTTGTCTTGCAGAAAATTATGACTTTCAAGGGGAATTAATACTTTTGTATGCCACTTAATGTTTGTGCAAAAGCTTGGTGGTGATTATTTTTAACATCTGAAGTGATCACGGGACTTAAGTTAGGTACACATTCAGCCATCTTTTTACTCACTTGTAGCTGCACATATGCTTGTAGTCAGCTACTTATTCACAAACCAGCTTCTTCTTTAATGTTAAGAGCAAGGCAAAATATTCTACAGCATGCACATTAATCTGCAAACTGATACATTATTTGAAAGAATAAATATTCCAGATTTAGTACTTGAACAGGTTGAATATGTTACACTCAACTTTAACAAAGGAATCTGTCCTGGAGAAGTTTATATTATGTCAAATAATATACACATTGTAGATGTGCAAGCATTGGGGCATTGTGGTTAGGGCTTTGTCCTCTAAACCCTGCATTTGTCGGTTCAAGTCCTAATAGTGACACTGTGTGACCATGAGCATGTCACTTCACCTGTCTAAGGCGGCACGATGCGGGATCGCTGGGCATAAGAAATGTAACCAGTAGTAACTAAATGTTATAAAACCATTGGTGAAGCTTTGAGTGATTCCCAGGAGAACAGTGGCCTCCATCATTGTGAAATGGAAGAAGTTTGGATCCACCAGGACTCTTCCCTGAGTTGTCTTTCTGGCCATATTGAGTAACCGGACAAGAAGTGCCTTAGTCAGGGGGAGGGCCAAGAACACAGTGGTCACTCTGACAGAGCTGCACAAGTCCTCTCCTGCAATGAGAAGACCTGTTGGAAGGAGGACCTTCTTAGCAGCGCTCCATCAATCAGGCATTTATGGCAGTGTGGCTTAGATGGAAGACAATGCTTACTAAAAGCCAGGTGTGGAGAGTAGAGCTGGAAGAGTTGTTGATCCAAGATGCGGGAACTTAAAGAAGAATAAAATTTAAAATGAAGACTTCCAGATTGGAGGAGAGACAAAGGACAGGAGATTTTCAGCAAGAGGCTAAAAGCAGCTGAGGTGCAGTGGTTGCAGGCATAAAAGCCTTCGCTGAGAAAGTAAAAGAGAAGAAAGGCCCAGGAGGAGAAGGACTTAAAGGGCCAAATGAATGGAGAAAGAAAGAATCATAAAGAGAGATTCAGCCGCATTAACCCAAGAGAGCCGCAGCAGGAGGATGTTCCCAGAACAGGTGGAGTACATGCCAGGGGAGGGCAAAGATGACTCTAGGGATCTAATTCTAGTCCCATTAAATAACGTCCCTTGGGGGTTTGGTACAGTCTATGGACACATTTAAAATGTGTGTGCTGGTAATTAGGATATTTAGAGCAATTTATGATATTTAGAAGAGATGGTCTGCTGACACAATAAAGAAGATGGGGGAAGGTCCGTTAGTCAATTAGGAGTTGGTTGGGAGGGAAGCTCTGCAGAGGAGGAAGCAGACACTGTGCCACCTCTGTGGACAGGCTCCCCATCCTGGGTTGGCTGCTGATGCTGCCAGGATAGACTGTGCCCTGTCACAGCTCTAAGGATAAATTCCACAGGTACATTAAAAGGAGGGATGGATAAAAATATGTCTGTGCCTGACTATTCCACTAGATGGCGGTAATATACAGTATTTCTGTGCCTTGATTCTGATTAGTCCAACCACAAAAAATATTTATTACCGATCAGTGACATTTGTCTGAAACATTTTGGTCTTCATAAGGTAAGACATTACAGTGTTTTGATCTTTTAAATCCAGAGTCACACTGCTCACTGCCAATAGCCTCACTCACTAATTCTCTGGCACTCTGAGCTCCGCCCTTTGCTCCTCCCTTCATGTTTTGTTAGTTGCTTGCCACGCCCACCACATGCCTGACTGCTTTCTCTAACTCCCAGACCTGAATGTGCTCAGCAACCCCACGCATGTTTAAGCCAAGCTCTCTCTGTCTTTATTTGTGCTCTTTTGGCTCAAATGTTGTATTCTGCTTTTCTTTCCTGGACATGTGCCTTTACTTTTGGAACTTGCCTTTTCTCCTCCGCTTTTGCAGCCTGAATGCTAGGCATTTGCACATGCTCCACCACGTAAGCCTATTTACTGTACGTTTTCTGGATCATCTGGCTGCCAACCTTCTTCTCTGCCATGGCTCCATTTCATCCTGCTGCCCTGAATCCCATTTCCAAATGCTGCGTTGCACACAGCCGGTGCGGCTTTGTTCAGGATCGCTTTGTCTATGAGGCAGCCTGGTGAGGAACCTCCTGTGATGAGAATGTAGGGAATGGCAGGTCAGCACAAATGTGCCAAACATGTTAAGCATTTTGTTTTGAGCCAAGCAGAGAGAAATGGTTTCCAGCATTGGGAGCCTAAGGAGCACATTTGGGGTAGAGCTTGGGAAAAATTAATTAAGCTGAGAGCAGACTTCTGATTTGATTATTTTAACCAACTATTAGGTGTATCCTTACTGAAGACAGGTTATAATTGGGCCAGAAAGCTTTATCTCTCTATCCATCCATTTTCAGGCTCATTTATCCTGAGCAGTACTAGAAGGAGCAATCTTTTGGACAAGGTGCCAGTCCATGGCAGGGTGTGCAGACATTACACACACAGTGTCAGTTCACCCATTCTGCATTGGCCAGATTTGCAACAAAATGACCCTTGAACGTGACTCATGCATGGGGCCGAATGGCTTCCTTTCATTAAAACTCTTCCTTAACACTCAGTTTTCAAGAGGTGCTTGTCCTTGGCCTGATGTTCTTGTCTGCCATTCAAGATCTCCAATCCCCTGACATCTGAAGTAGCCACAGCCCAGTATGTCCACACTTGACACAAGGTTGCCGTGCCTTGCCTATAGGCGAGTATCTGTTTAATGTCCGTAGACCCATCACAAAGGGCCAAGTTTTTTCAGTTGTTAAAAGGTTTGTGAGCACAAGCCCACCCACCATGCTGAGGTCCTTTTTCTAAGTTCTAAGCCCCAATTAGTCCTCACCCCTGAAAACCCAGAATCCCCTATGGCTGGGGGTCACTTTCATTGTCTTTCTTTGGGTCCTTGTATTTGAGAATTGAAGGAAAAGGAAATATGGAGGAGGCAGTAAAAAGAAAAGGAGCGTTAGTCGAGACACAGGCTGGATGGACTTGGAAACAAGAAAAACGAGCAAGGCAGCTCTTGGATGTGAACTTTTGCTCTCTCTGTGTTGGTGTTTTTGTATTTTATATAGTGCCTCTCACATCTGTCCATCTTCTGTATAGCGCCTCTGATAACTGTTTATCTGTCTGGGTCTTGCTGCCTTATTTAGTGCTTTTTGCATCTGTCTGTTTATTTCTTATACAGTTCCTTTCATATCCATTTATGTCATACTGTATATAGTGCCTTTCATGTCTGTCAGCATGCCTTTTATATAGTTCCTTTCATACCTGTGTGTCAGCCTGTTAGAGATATTTTCCTGCCTCACTGTCTCTTACCTAGTGCCTTTCATATCTGTCTGTTTTTTAATATAGTGCCTTTCACATTTGTCAATCTGTCTATCAGAGTAGTGTCATTTGTATCTATCTGGATGTCTCCTGCAATTTATAACTTCTCAATGTCTTGTATAGTGCCTTTCATATCTTTTCTTTTTTTCTGACCGTCTCTCATGTAATGCTTTCTATCTATGTCTACCTGCCAATATGCCTGACGATCTCCTATATAGTGTCTTTCGTATTTCTCCGGTATCTCCTACACAGTGCCTGTTAAATTTGTTGACCTACAGTATATGACTGCTTCTTATATAGTGCCTTTCATATTTCTCGATCAGTCTGACTGCCTCTTGTGTAGTGTCAATCCTATCCCTTTGGTTGTCTCCTTTATAAGTGCCATTCATAACTTAATCAATTTCTGTGTTATATAGTGCCTTTTAATATCTGATTATTTCTGTCTCTTTGATAGTGCCTTTCATATCTGTCAATCTGTCTAACAATCTCTTCTGCAGTGTCTTTCATATCTGTCTAGCTGACTCCTACATAGTGCATTCGCTTGATCTGTAGTATCTAACTCATGTATAGTGCATTTCATATCCATTTATCTTCCTGATTGTCTTTTACATGGCCCCTTTTATATCTGTTTATCTGTCTTTGTCTTTGTTTTTTCTTCTTCTTAAATTAGCAAGAATTTTGCAAAAAAAAAAATGCACTAAGGTTAAAATTCACTGCATTGCTATGGTTACAGCACTGGAAAAGAAATAAAGATGATTAGTAGTTTTAATTAGCCAAGATAAGATCTGTGTAGACCGTCTGCAGTCTTGTCCTCCTTCTAATAAAATCTCCACCAAATGTGTCGTTTTTTTAGAAATTTGCCAGAACCACACAATAAAAAAGGCCAGTTGTTGGATTGATTGCCTGATACTTTGTGCCCAGTTTAGTCAAGTTAATTGGACCCCTGTTTTCCTAGATTTGTAAACTTGTGTATGTAGTTTTGCAAATATGAAACATTTTTGCCTTTCTCATGGTACACATTTCATTCTTCCATGCATTTAGTTCACCCACATGCAACATCAACTAGTGGGGTAGCATTTGTTTTCAAGTAAGGGAGACAAACGTTTCGAGGTTAAGGCAATTGTACAGACACGTTGTAAAAGCACTAGAATTACCAAAGCCTACGAAAAAACTCGTAAATTCGATCCACCTTAAATCCCTTCGCACCTCTCCGCCAGCATCTTTTGTCTTTTTAATGTGTCAATAAGCAGCCTGCTATCACATTCCCCCACCGCCGCACAAAGTTTTCTCAGATCAAGTCTGCTTACCTGTGTGTCAATTGCTTAGTGTTGTATAGAGTAAATACTATATCATTATTTGGAAAACATACATTTCATGTGTGTTCTGTGTCTACAACAATCTATGTAAACACATTGTTAAAACAGAAACGTTTTTCATGTTTTAGTAATAATTGACAAAATGTAGACATAACGCATATAATGTAAAAAGTCCA
Organism: Polypterus bichir lapradei; assembly: GCA_026402145.1. Lineage (NCBI taxonomy): Eukaryota > Metazoa > Chordata > Cladistia > Polypteriformes > Polypteridae > Polypterus > Polypterus bichir. The sequence continues at coordinate 3,648,343 of JANRMT010062799.1, forward strand.
AATATCAAATAAACACTTTCACAAAAGGTACAAGTATAACAAAACAAGTGTGCTTTTATTCAAGAGAATAACTGCAGAAAAAGAACTCGTGTTAGGGTGTGACATTGACACGTCTTTAACACAACTTTTTTGGTGGTGTAATGGTAAGAACTGCTGACTGGCAATCAAAACATCACAAGTTTGATCCCGCATGACTCCGTTTTGAGAAGTGAGCTGCTTTTATTCTTACTATTTTAGAATAAAAACATACATTTAATTTGAGTCTGTAACAGTCAGTCAGTCATTGTCCAACCCACTATATCCTAACACAGGTTCACAGGGGTCTGCTGGAGTCAATACCAGCCAGCACAGGGTACAAGGCAGGAACAAACCCCAGGCAGAGTGCCAGACCACCGCAGTGAGTCTGTAACAGCTGATGTAAATTTATGGTACTTGTAAAGGTTAGCATTTTTTTTATTCAGTTTTATTCCCCCAGTCACGTCTTTACAAAGAGAAAAATTAAGAACAGATCGATCCCCACCCCTGAGAGAGAGAGCAAGCCAGACTGCGTTAAATTTAAGGCAAACATACCTAAATTAATAAATTCTCTGTGCTTTATGCACTTATTTTAAAATATTACTGATTAGATCCTTTCATGTTTTGAAAAAAGTCTGTACGGATCCTCTAACTGAGTATTTGATTTTTTCCAACTTCAAATAATATAACACATCGGCTTCCCACTGACTTAAAAGAGGAGAGTTTGGGTTCTTCCAGTTTATGAGAATAAATCTACGCGCCAAAAGTGTAGTGAATGCAATCACAATTTGTTTGTCTTTCTCCGCTTTAAACCCATCTGGAAGAACACCAAACACAGCTGTTAATGGGTTTGGAGGGATTGTGAGTCCAAGGCTATCTGAAAGGTAATTAAAAATGTTTGTCCAGAATAATGTTAATTTTGTGCAGGTCCAGAACATGTGACCTAGTGAGGCTGGGACTTGGTTGCAACGTTCGCAGGTTGGATCATGCCCTGGAAACATTTTGGAGAGTTTTAGTTGAGACAGATGTGCTCGATATATAATTTTGAGTTGTATAATTGTATGCTTTGTGCATATGGAGCTCGAGTGAATTCTCTGCATTGCTACTTTCCACTCCTTTTCTGATATATTAATTGAAAGATCTTTTACCCAGTGTCTTCTTGGATCTTTGAAAGGGAGGGATTGTAAAATGATTTTATATATTGTAGAGATGGAGTCTAAGTCCTTGAGATTGAGCAATATTTTTTCCAGCATGGATGAGGGTGCAAGATGAGGAAAATCTGGAAGGTTTTGTTTAACAAAATTTCTGATTTGAACATAGTGAAAGAAATGTGTAGCTGGAATGTTAAATTTGGAATGTAATTGTTCATAGGATGCAAAGACATTGTCTATATAAAGATCTCTAAGCAAGTTAATTCCAAATTTTTTCCAAATATTAAAAACTGCATATGTTTGTGGAGGTTGAAAGAGGTGGTTCTCTTGCAGGGGTGCCACAGATAGAAGCTTCTCCGTCTTAAAATGCTTTCTACATTGGTTCCAGATTCTAAGTGAGTGGAGCACAATTGGGTTATTAGTGTATTGCCGATAACGTGTGTTTATTGGAGCACAGAGCAAGGAATACAAAGAAGTACTGCAGGATTTTAATTCTATTGCGGACCAAGCCTGTGTATGTTCTTCTATTTGTGTCCAGGTTCTTATCGCCTGTATATTTGCTGCCCAGTAATAAAACTGGAAGTTAGGTAGAGCCATGCCGCCTTCTGCCTTTTGTCTTTGTAAGGTCGCTCTTTTGATGCGTGGATGTTTTGAATTCCAAATAAATGAGGTTATTGTCAAATCTAATTGCCTAAAAAATGATTTATTAATGTATATTGGGATGTTTTGAAATAAAAAAAGGAGTTTAGAAAGAATATTCATCTTAACAGTGTTAATTCTTCCAGCTAGTGTGAGATAAAGGGTTGACCATCTATGCAAGTCTTGTTTAATTTTTTCCATGCAAACGGCGAAATTTTGTTGATATAGAGCTTTATGTTTACTTGTGATGTTTACTCCTAGGTATTTAAACTGTTCTGCAATGATAAAAGGTAGGGTATCTAATCTAATATTATATGCTTGAGAGTTCACTGGAAAGAGTACACTTTTATTCAGATTAATTCTGAGACCAGAGATCTTTTGAAATTCTGTGAGTGCTGCTAAGACTGCAGGCACAGAATTTTCTCGGTCCGATATATACAATACCATGTCATCTGCATATAATGAGATTTTCTGTTCCAGTCCTTCTCTGCTAATCCCCTTTATTTGATCAGTATTTCAACACTGTATTGCCAGTGGTTCAATGGCAATCGCAAACAGCAGCGGTGACAAGGGGCATCCTTGTCTAGTGCCACGTTCTAGTTTAAAGTAGTCTGAGCAAATGTTGTTGATGCAAACTGAAACTTCTCGGTTAGTATACAGTAATTTAATCCATGCACAAATGTTTGGGCTAAACCCAAACTTCTCCAATATAGTAAAAAGGTATTTCCATTCAATCATGTCGAATGCTTTTTCTGCATCCAATGATAATAATATTTCTGGGGTGTTTGATTTAGTTGGTGAGTATATTACATTAAACAGGCGTCGAAGATTTGAAGATAAGTGCCGGCCCCTAATAAATCCAGTTTGGAATTGTGATATTACCGAGGGGAGCACTTTCTCCATCCTTCTGGCTAAGATTTTAAAGAGTATTTTAACGTTGTTATTCAGAAGTGAAATTGGTCTGTATGATGCATATTGTAAAAAGTCCTTATTTTGTTTTGGAAAGACAGTGATTAGTGCTTGGCGAAAGGTTTGTGGAAGAGATTGGTTATCTCTGGCTTCTGTAAATGTTGCTAATAGGAGGGGAGCTAGCTGAGCGGAGAATTTCTTGTAAAATTCTACAGGGTAACCATCAGGGCCTACTGCTTTCCCGCCTTGGAGTGACTTTATAGCATCTAGTAATTCTGATAACGCCAGAGGTTTATCAAGTTCCTCCGCACTAAAAGCGTCTATTTGTGGTATCTGTAATGTATCCAGAAATGCATTAGATTGTGTATTGTCTTCCTTAAACTCAGTAGTATATAGGGATTTATAGTAGTCTCTGAAAGTGTGCATTATATTTTGGTGTTCGATGATTTTATCTCCGCTCGTGCTAGTGATTACCGAGATTGCGTTGTGCACTTCTTGTTTGTGAATTTGTTGAGCTAAAAGCTTATTAGCTTTCTCCCCATGTTCATAGTAATGATGTCTGGATTTGTAAATTAGTTGTTCAGTTTCTTTAGTTGTCAAGAGGTTTAATTCCGAATGTAGAGCCTGCCTTCTCCTATGTAGAGTCTCGCTTGGTAGTCTGGCATGTTCTTCATCTATTTTAGTAATTTCGCTTTTTATCTCTGCTACTTTCTTGGCCTTGGATTTATTTCTGTGGGAAAGATATGAGATAGTCTGTCCTTTTAAGAAGGCCTTAAGAGTTTCCCAGAGTATTCCTGCAGCGATCTCGGGGGATGTATTTGTCTCTAGAAAGAATTTGATTTGTTTGGATATAAATTCAGTACAATTCTCATCAGCTAATAGAAGCGGGTTGAGGCGCCATCTGCGGGGTGAGTGCATGGGGCTTAGTAATTTTAGCTCCAAGATCATAGGTGCATGGTCAGAAATAACAATAGCATCGTATTTGCAAGATTTAATCTTAGGCAAGAAGTTATTGTCTATAAAGAAGTAATTGATCCTTGAGTAACAATGATGTACTGGTGAGTAGAAAGAATATGTTCTTGAATTTGGGTTTAAAAACCTCCAGGGGTCTGATAAGTTGTGATCAGTTATAAACTTTGAAATTATTTTTGCAGTATTAGATGCCGTTCCCCCTGTGGAGGAAGTCCTATCTAAAAGTGGAATTAGAACACAATTAAAGTCCCCAGCCATTATAACTTTATGAGTGTTCAGATTGGGAATGGATGCAAATAAATTTTGTATAAATTCCTTATCATCAACATTAGGTGCATAAACATTTATGAAGATCATTTTACAGTTAGATAAGTCTCCCATAACCATTACATATCTCCCTTCAGGATCCAATACTACATCTGATGCTACAAATGGAACAGTTCTATGTATGAGAATTCCCACACCTCTAGTTTTCTTTGTAAAGCTAGAATGGAACATTTGGCCAGTCCAGTCTTTTTGCAGTCGGAACTGATCCTTGCTTATTAAGTGAGTTTCCTATAAAAATACTATTTTAGCATTTAGACCTGTTAGGTGAGAGAGTACTTTCTTTCTCTTTAATTCGTGATTCAGGCATTTAACATTCCAGCTTACGAAGTTAACTGTCCCATCATGGAGACACTGATTCTGAGTTTTTGATGTCATTTTATAGTCTTATTATAATTATAAAGACTGAGAGGATAGATTAGGTATAGATCAGGCCTGCTCTCTTTCTCTCCCCCCCTTAACCCCCCACCCTCCCTTTTTGCCTCCCCAAGTGAGGCTAAAACCCACTTCACACAGTCCCAGTCCTCTGACATACCCAGAGACAGAGTACGTCCAAAGCAAAACAAGCTCCAATGCAGCGGCGCTTTAGGGTTAAAAGATGGAGATATCTCTAAAAAAAAGAAAAAAAAGGAGTTTTGCAGTTAAAATATATATATAGTCTTCAGCAATTTTAGTGCATTAAGATGATACACCCAGATAATAAACCCGGGGGATGGTATTAAAAATGTGTCCAGAAGAAGCATAACAAGTCTTAATGCAGTAATAGCAATAACAGTAAACCAAGGGTATGATATTGAACAGTCTCGTTTAGGGTAGAGATGAAATAATTAGAAAAGAAAAAGAGAAAAAAAAAAAAAAAAAAAATAATTAAGCACAATAAAACATAAACAGATAGCGCCCTAGTAATACTAAGTAATAATGAGAATATATTAGAATATATGCTGATAAAAACCCGTATTTTAAAACGAATAGATCAGACAAGAGATTATTAATCTTTGCTTTATCATTTTAACCGCCATGTATCAGAATAGTCCCGGGATCAGCTTTCTTAATTCCTTTTCTGCTGCTTCCTTGCTAGCGAAGACATAGACTTGACCCTGCCATTCCACTTTCAGTTTTGCCGGATACAGGAGGCTGTATTTGACACTGGCTTGCCGTAGCCGCTGTTTAATATTATAGAAGGCTGCGCGTTTAGTAGCTGTTGCTGGAGAGAAGTCAGGGAAGATAAGAATGTGGTTATTTTCATATATAATATCTTCCTTGTTTCTGAGGAGTGTCATCACCTCTAGCTTAAATGATAATCGTTCAAAACGAACTATAAAAGATCTTGGTCGGGGTCTGACGGTGTTTGATCCGCGTACGCGGTAAGCCGCTGCTATCTCAGATTCTGCTTTAAAGACATCCCCGATTATTTTAGAAAAAAGTTCAGCTGAGAATTTCACAGGGTTTGAACTTTCTTGATTCTCTGGTAGACCTTTAATTCTGACATTATACCTTCTACTCCCATCTTCTAAAGCAGCCAGTCTGTCTCCAAGTTTTTCTCCGAGTTTTTTGCATTCGGATCTGACATTTATTGCTCTTTCTTCGGCACTGGCAGCTGAATGTTCGACCATTTCAATCCGATTCGTGAATGTCTCCTTGAAATGCTCCAATTGATCAGTAAGCGTGCTCAGTTTAACCGAGTTTTCCTGAATGCGCTCTTCAATTTTACCCAGCACCTGTCGAAGCTCAAGTTGCACCTCTTGACGCAGCCATTCATTGGCCTGTTTCATCTCCTGTTTCAATTCCTGTTTCAGTCCCTCATGTGCCTTTGCCCTTGCTTTCTCATTAGCCCTCTCGCTTTTCTTTATATCTTGCGTGAGCTCAGTGAGCAACACCTTCAGTTCAATTGTGCTTTCTTGTACCGTAGATGAAGCAGCAGACTTTGCTGTAGCCGGTGTCCCCACTGCTCCAGGCTCGCGTAATTGCGTAATTGAAGCCGTGGACTTCAAGGCCCTTTCCAGTTTCATGTGATCTTTTCCAATCGGCGAGCTATCCAGATCTGCACTCACGATCGCACCTTCGCTCCCCTTTTCGCTTTCAGCCGGCGACGATGTAGCGGACCGTGGTCCTGAGGAGTCTGTGCTTTCGCCCATCTGATCCAGGTCTGTCTCTGAAAGCCCGTATCTAGAACTGGGGCTTGCTGATCGCAGCTTGGGTATAGCTTTAGTTTTCGATTCTTTCGAACCCCCCTTCTTGTTGGCCATGTTTATATGTGCTTACATATACTGTAGCAGTCCCTTTCAGGTCGAATAAATACAGGATATCTCAGGATAATAAGCAAATAATATGAAAAATAACACCACTGCTAGCAGAGCTTCACTTCAGACGTCCATCTCTCGCATCGGACGAGACCAATTCACCGACCAGCATTTCAAATGTTTACTCCAGGTAGGTGCACAGATTTTCTATAGGATTTAAATCCGAAGATGTTCCGAATGTTCTTCGTGCCAATTACACACACAGTTCCACCAGTTGTTGTCTTGGAAGACTGGAGTTGCCATTCTGTGCTCACACTGGAGATGAAACACAAAAGGTTAACACTGCTTGTTCCAACGCTGCTTCTACACAAGCAGAAGGTTTGGAAGTACTCAACAAAAGGTGGGACACCTGTAGGAATTGTTTGGTGTCACAATGCGTGACATACTGTATGGTGATGGCCCCTATCTGTAAGCATCATCTTTTGAGCACAGTTCTGGTGACAATTAATGGTTGACTGTGATATAAGCCACTGACTGTTAGACCCGTTGGACAATTTGAGTTGACACACCTGAAAAGTTGGCAACTTCCTGTACACTGTGCCCTTTGGCACGGCCAAATGCAGTAAAGAATCTGACTGGGACATTCATGGACATCCATTTTCTTCATTAGAAGCCACTCCATTGTTGCTCTGGCATCCTTTTCCCATCACTCCTAACCAGATTGCCAGTTCCTCCTGCTACAAAACCTCTGTACAACATGACGCTGCTACCACATTTTATAGTATTGTTGGTCTTGCCTGTCTGATGTTTAGTGTTAGATGCATACCGCTTAGTGCTCAAGCAAAAACCTGACCTATTACTCACTTTCCTGCCTAGCAGCTAGTTGATACATACAAGGACATACATAGATCAACAGTGCATTCAGAAAGTATTCAGACTCTTTACTTTTTTCATATTTTGTTATTTAAAATCATTTAAATTCATTTTTTCCTTCATGAAGCAATATTTAATACTCCAGAATGACAATTTATTAGAAACAAAACCCTTAAATTTTCCATTGACACAAGTATTCAAACCTTTTTACTAAGTATTCAGTTGAAGTCCTTTTGGCAGCCATTTCAGCCTGCAGTTTTCTTGGATTTGACATGACAAGCTTCACACTCCTGGATTTGGAGATTTTCTGCAGTTCTTCTCTAAGGGTCCTCTCAGGCTCTGTCTGGTTGAGCGGAGACCTCAGTGCTCAGCTATGTTTAGGTCTTTCCACAGATAGTTCATTGGGATCCAGTCCAGACTCTGACGTTGCTACTCAAGGACAGTCCCATAGTTGTCCCTAAACCACCCCTGTGTTGTCTTTGCTTTGTCACGTTGGAACTTGAACCTTCAGTTCTGAGTGATCTGGAGCAGCTTTTCATTAAGGATGTCCCTGCCCATGGCTACACTCACTCTGACTAGTTTCTCAGTTCCTGATGCTGAAATCCCCTCCGCCCCCAATGCATCAAGATGCTGCCGCCCCACTATGCTTCACCATCAAAATGATATTGTGTAGGTGATGAGCGTTGCCCTCCAGACATGATACTAATTTTGGTTTCACTAGACTGTTGAATCTTGTTTCTCACAGCCTGAGAGTCCTTTAAGTGTCTTTCTGCAAACTCCAAGCTGGTTTCCACGTGACTTTTACTGAGGAAAAGCTTGTTTCTGGCCACTCTATCATAAATCCCAGATCATTGTAATGTTGGTTGCCCTTCTGAAAGTTTCTCCCATCTCCACACAAGTTGTGAGGAGCTCAGCCAGAGTGATCATCAGGTTCTTTGTCACCTCTCTAACAATGTCCCTTTTCTCCCAGTTGATAATTTTGCCAGGTAGTTGGCTCTAGGAAGGGTCATGGTAGTTCCAAATTTCTTCCATTTAAGAATTATGGAAGCCACTATGCTCTTGGGAGCCTTCATTACTGCAGAAATATTTTGTAGCCTTCCCCAGATCTGAGCCTCAACCCAACCCTGTCTCTGAGCTCTGCAGGCAATTCCTTCAACCACATGGCTTGGTTCTTGCTCAATTTTGGGACCTCCTATAGACAGGTGTGTGCCTTTCCTAATCAGTTCAACTGATTCAACTGAATTGACCACAGGTGGATTTCAAAACAAGGTGTTGAAAAATGGGATGGGATGCACCTGAGCCACGTTTCAAGTGTCATTTCAAAGAGTCTGAATTGAGGTATAGCGCCCACTACTTTGGGTGACCCTGGCGAGACAGTGTTATTCCCAGTGGTAAAAGATGTCTTGGGCCCCACCTCCTGTCCCGCACGTGCAGCTGCAGTCCTCTCTGGCTCCTGTGTCACTGTCACAATGCACACATACAGGCACACGCAGTGTCTGAATTTTGTTCAGATTTCTAAACAACATCCTGCTTTCCTGTAAGTCAGGCTCAGCTAGAGCTTTATTGTTTTGTTCTGATAGACGGATCCAGGCCATCTACCAGGCAATTTCCAAATCTGATAACAGTTGGAGGCTACGTTTAAAACACCATCAAGAAACAGAAATGAGAATTGACAGATGCTGGCAACCCTTTTGGTGTGCTTCAGTCAGCAGTGCTATTTTTCAGCCCTAAATATTACAATGAAACAATTGCAAATAACTTCAGTGTCGCATATTTTTAGCTGTAAAGTGTGTCACCTCTCGCAGCCTTTACTTCATCAGACGCCTCTTTCATTTACTTTGCCTTTTAGGCTGAGTGGCGGATTCAGGGTGACTTCTGTCAGCAAATACTTTACATTATTCGGGCTGATTTGCAGTGTTTGTCAGATTTGTGGATTACAAGATTCAAAGCAGGAGTGGGTCGATGGCCTACCCAGGTCCCATCTGAGGCTTTTATTCACAGTTGGCACTGACTGGCTGTGACTTGAGTATCCTATTTAATAAAATAAAATTCTGTATTTTAACACATCCATGGGGGGCCCATGCATTGTCAGTCAGGCAAGCAAACTGATTACTAAAAGTTGATCTTGAACCCATCCCTAACTCTTTATGCTTGACACATCGAAATTGTAGACCATCACATTGCTAGCATAAAGTCAAGAGCTACTAGTAGTATGAAGATAGGAGTAAGGAGCACATTGGGTAAATGAAATGAAGTATGGTATCTTAGTGCATTCTTGTTTATCATGGCACTGGAGAGTGGTTGCGCGTCACACATGCAACATCAGCTATTGTGCTGAATTTTTTCTGGTAAGGAAGACAGTCTTTTGCACCTTTTGTCTTTGTCCACTACCAGATACAGGACCCAACAGGAAGAAAGGCAAGCAATACAGGGCTGTTTGGTCTTGAAATTGCTTTGTGTTTGCAGCATAGTTCATGAACTAAATCCATTACTGTGTGTGCTGTAGTAATCATCCCCAATTTCAATAGCTGGACATTAAGGTGAATCGTCTTATGATATCCATTTTAGTGATAAACACATCTCAAGTAAATTTAACAAAAATAAAGCAATTCATTATTCAGTTCCTGCCTTGTGACAATGCTGCTAAGGTGGGCTCTGGCCTTACGATGGGCACTTCACAAATGGTTTGTTCATTTTGAATGAATCATTTCAGTTAGACTTATAAATTGATTTGTGGGTATTAGCGAATCGATTTAGGGGTACACAACTATAGGGTGGGCAATATAAGCAAAATTCTATGTCATTAGCTACACCTACATGTCAAAGACAGAAGTTTGAATACATTTAAAAACATCTGATATCTCTTACCTTATGTGTACCCTCAGCATTCGTCCTATATCTTTCCTCAGTATTCTCATGCATCTTACATTCCTGTAAAGCCTGCTTCTCAGAGTATCATTTTGAGTCGCCTTACTCATCTCCTGTCTGCTTATTTGACTGCCAACAATGGTAGATGGACCCCCATTACCTGCAGTAAAAACACCATTCATATTCTTGCAAATACTTCCTGTCTTGAATCAGGTTGCACCTTGTTGTTATTTAGCAACCCAGCATCGCTTGGTCAGTTATTCACTTTATTGTCACTATCAGGAATTGAATTTCACAGCCCTACAGTATTGTGTCATTATCTCCACCACTGAGCCACCAAAGCCAGACTGACCAATCAGATTGCAATGAGAGACGGACACATTCACCTACACTCACACACACAGACGGAAGCATTTTACTGTAGATGTTATTTACAGAATTTTAGATGATAACGGTATGTATCCCTATATAAATATAAAAATGTCTAAAGTGTAGTCCTTCTGAATTAATTTATATTAAAACGATTACTGAAGTCTTTTTTAAACTTGATCAATTAAGATTTTTTGTATTACATTTCAACAGTCATGTAAATTGCAATTAGACAAATCAAACTCAAAATACATTTGCCAAATAATAAATACTATTTTAGAATAAATCCTGCCTGGCAGAGTTTCAGAAATCTCTTAAATAAAAAATCCACAATGTGTCACCTCACTTGTAACATTTTCACACAACTTGAAATACAAAGTACGACACCAACAACAAAGTGAGCCAAGTGCCTAAGCACAGCTATCAGCATATGCCATGCATAGCCAATGCCAGTTTGACTTTTGGAAATGAAGAACACACAAGGTGGTGCATTGTGAACGGAGTGAGTTATGTGGAAATTGTGCAGCACATGTCATACTGAGGCTGTAAACTTTGTATTCCAAGGTGTGAAAAAACTTTTCAATGCACAGACACTGCATACCCAACAATGTATACAAAAACTAGAATAAACCGACGACTTTCGATTACTCCCTGGTTTGTCCAGTATAAACGGCTATCATTTCCAGATTTGCTTTCCACCTTAAGTGATAAAAGTTCATGCTGACTTGTAGCTGTAGAACTCTTCTGTCGATTCAAGAGAGGAAGCAGCCATATAAACTTGGCCCTATCTGGACACTTGGGGAGGAGAAGTGAAGTGGTCTCAGATTTCATCCATCTGTGAATCCAGAATGTAGGATGTGAAGGTAATGAAACAACTCTGAGTCATCATGTGGATTTGAAAGTAAGCAAAGTGGAGAAGCCACTCCACCTTGCACAGAGAAAATAAAACACCACATGGGTGGACCAGGTTGGGCTGCAAGACTTTATTTCAATTGCCGTCCCCCTCTTTGTGTCTCCTGCTTATCAAATATGCCATGATTGATCATTCACAAGCTTTTAGACACTCTGTTCTTTGGCACTTGTATTCTGAGTTAGAGTGACCCCTGGTGGCAATGACCACACTTGGCGGTCACAGGGATGAAGAGTGGATTGGGATGAAACGTTTATAACCGAGATGATGCAAGAGTGATAACTGGGAATTTGGAGATTTAAACAAGTTATGACATGAAATCAAAGAAGGTAGTGAGAGTCAAAAATAGGGTGGACAACTTTTAATCAGCCAATTTTGGGAAATCAGCCTTTAAGAAATCAGGACACAACCAAAAAAATGTTTTTTTTTTCATTGATGCATCAGGTTACAAAATACCTTGAATTATTAGTGTACTGTATATATAGATATATCTTGACATATTAATTTTTAAAATAGGTAGGTTGAATAAATTAGACACACATACAGTAGTAGTATGTGAATTCATTAGTCACAGCGTTGATGCTTTGATCCGGCACTGTGCTTTTCAGCAACATTAAATTTGCCATAACAGACACTAAATGATTTTCTGCTGAAATTACATAACACGAGAGATCATCTTTATACAATCGGATTTTTGCTGTCATGCTTCTGTATAAACAAACATTCTCTTTTCATTTGATTTCCTTTTTTAACTTTCATCATTGTCAGACATGTTTCTTTCAACTTGAACAAGTACATAATTAAATCAAAAGAGTATCTTTTTACATTGTATGATAAAGATAAAACAAATAAACTTCTGAAACATTTTTGTCCAATCGCTATATTCAGAAATGAGTGTGCGTTCTGCCTCACATCTCACAGATCACTTAATGGACCAACTGAATCCCAATGGACTCCACTGTCCCACCAGGAGGGAGGAGAGTGATGTCAAGGGGCAGAGCTCCCTTCCTGAACCACACCCAACTACCCATTCATCCTTCTTCAAAAGTTTCTTTCAGGGGGACAACCATGCTACGTGATCAATTGGGACAAATAGTGTACCAAGTTGAGTTCTTCAGATAACCGAAAATCACAAAATTTGGGAGGGTTGGTGGCCTTAGACAGAAACTACTAAGAAAAAAAGAAACAGGGCAAAATAGAAGATGTAAATCATAGTCAGAAACCAGAAAGTTGTATCTATCCAGCAAGCCAACAGAATAGTTTGTTAATCCTGAAGTTTCCATGCTTTTCACAAATCCACAAACTTGTGTCCGATGCTGATCTTTATACTGTCACTGTAATGACGTCACATGCTGCTCACTCCCAGTTGTCCTGCTTGGCATCCCTACATCTCAGATAGCAAGAAATGGAGACACCCATAATAAAAACCAAATGGTATGGGGAGAAGACATATTTAATTAGCAATGTCTTTAAAAAGTCGCAAATCAAAAAAACTGATCTGACTCCCCCAAAATGACATCTCTTTTATTTTTAGAGGCCACGGAAAAGGCTGTAAAAATGTAAAGTCCAGATGATGACACAGCTGGGAAGAGTTCACGTGTCTGCCTTCTTGTCTTCTTCAGTAGTGTCTTTAGTTTGTAGTTTATAAAGTTTGTGTTTTTACCAATTACTTAAACTGAACATGCCAACTCTCCTTCTGTCTGCACATTGCAGGATCACTGGGGCTGGAAACGACCAACTCCATCTTCAGGTCTGTGGCCCATCAACTGGAGTAATTGTAATAGCCGTGTTATGAGGGCTGCAGGGAGTGGAAGAAAATGATTAAATAAAGAAAGAAAAAGTCTGAAGAGCCTGAGTGGCAGGCATTGATTGGGGGGATTAACTTCAACTGCTGCCTGATTGGATTAGAGCTAAAAGCACAGCAGCCATTATGGTCACTCACCTCAATTTACTGCTTTGACTGGACAGAGAAAGGCAAAGCAAGCAGGAGAAATCCATGCACCAGTGCTGCATGAGTGACAAATGACTAACTGCAGAGTAACATGTGGCTTGATGTTCTGCATCTTGATGTTGTGTAGCTCGGCTGTGGACACCTAAAGTTTTGGCAGTCAATCTCAGACCAACAGGCTCCTCTGACATTCTAACAAAAAGGGGCCATTTCATCATCTCTCGTGGCCACAAGGTAATGAGAAGATAAAAACTGGACTGACTGATGACCTGCACATGGGAGTGACGTGTAAGGTTTGATGAAGAATGAGCTGCTGATTTAGCGAGGGTGGGTCAGCTTCTTGAGCAGCTTTGTTATGTCTGACATTGCCCGGGCCTCTATCTTCCTATTAAACTGGACTGGTGTGTGTTAATCCTAAAGAGGGAGTTTGGGTCCAAAGAACCTCCATCTGCATGTGACAAGAAATACAAACAAAAACATACGGCAGCACTCTATGTTTGTGCACATTGTTCTTGTCGGGTCACTAACACAAAAGCGAATGGCCTCAACTGTTCAGGGCTGGCATGTTTGCCATGAGTCACTAAGAATTACAGCCCACTGCGACCACTACAGTGCCATCTCCATTGCTTTTCAGGGGTGGGCCCAGGAGCTCCATTCAGTTTAATTCATTATTGTAACCTCACAACCACCATTTTCAGATTCAAAGGCAGCTCAGGAAGCAGCTCAGCTCTCTGTCAGCAAAGGAAAAGCCATCATGTGCGGAGAAATACTGCCGGTGTAACATCTTACTCTGGGCGCGGGGAGTGAATAATAAACACTCAGTGGGGGGAAATCTGAAATGAACACGGACGAATCGTTCAACATACTGTACGCCATCGTAAAGTGCAAAACTGCAGCATCTGAAGGAAAGTTCATATTGCGGACTATTATTATTATTATTATTATTATTATTATTATTATTATTATTATTATTACTCAAAGCGCTGACACCTGCGTCGAAACAGAAGTGTCTGTCGGTCTGCTGGTCACCACATCAGATTACATACAGTATATCTGAAGTCATGGCTTGGATATCCTCAGACAATGACCTACAGCATAATGCAATTAAACAGCTGCATTTTAAATAATTACACCCTGTGATTCGTCATAATAAATAAAGCTAACAAACTACTATATACTGTATCTGCCTTATATAGTGCCTTTCACAACCCATCTTTCTATTGTGTGGTGCTTTTAATAACCTATCTATAAGTGCCCTTCCTATATGTCCATCAGCCTGCCTCTCTGTCTGTCTAGCTCATATTCATCAATATGTTTCTCTCATATATAGTGCCTTTCATGTCTGTTACACAGTGCTCTTAATATATCTCTGTCACATAATACATTTTGCTGTATATCCATTGATCACTTGGTTTGTCGTTCTGACTGTCAGTCTGTCTAACCTTTATAACACCTTTTTATATTTTATCTGCTTGTGTATCTCTTATATAATTGCCTTTATGTCTGTCTAACTATCTTTTTCTCTCTCACACATATAGTGCCTTTATTTTTTATCTGAGAGTCTCCTATAGTGCCTTTCATATTTATCTTTAAACCCTTTCATATCTGTCTACCTATTACATAATGGCTTTTATAATGATCTACCTTTGTCTGTCTCACTGCTTGTCTGTCCACCATGTATAATGCCTATCCGTCTATCTTTCTCTCAGTCTGTCTGTGTATCTACCTCATATAATGTCTTTCAAGTCAATGGAGTCACTCATATTTTCATATATCGTGACTTTCCTATCAGTCTGTGTTTTGATTGGTCTGTCTTTCTTTCTTGTCTGTGTTTGGCATCTATGTCATATTGTGCCTTTCATATCTGTATTTTTTTTATTTTCCTACCTGACCATTGTGGCACACGGCTGGGGGTGGTACCCAGCCGGGACACCTAAGAGGTCCGGAAGAGGGCTTGTGCCTCCTCCAGACCACGAGGGAGCGACCGCCCTGGTTGCGTTGGGGACCTTGGGTGCAGAGCTTGGAAGCTCAATCCTGTAGGGGCCAGTGGTCACTGCCAGGCGGCGCCCCGGTGCCTGGAGAGCACTGGACCTCAGCACTTCCGCCACACAGGGGAGTGTCCGCGGAGGAGTGTCGGGAAGCACCTGGAGCCCATCCGGGCTTGTATAAAAGGGGCCGCCTCCTTCAATTCGAAGTATGGAGTTGGGCGGAAGTAGACGGGAGTCTTACTGGAGAGGAGTGGAGGCGGCCTGAAGAAGGCAGGCACTGGAGAGATAGGCCTGGACTTTGGGGGATTGGTGCAGAGGCACTGGGTTGTGCACCTTGAACTTGTAAATATTAGTAGTAATAAATGTGTGTGTTGGGTGACAAAACGTTGTCCGTCTGTGTCCGGGGCTCGTTCCACACCATCTATCTCTTGTATAGTAAATATGCCATCTTTCTGTCAGGAAGTTTTTGGCTGTCTATCTCATATAGTGCCTTTCATATGTTCCTGTCAGCCTGTGTATCTTTTATAAGGTACATTTCATATCTCTGTGTATCTATTTTATATAGTGCCTTTCGTGTATATAATGCCAATTATATTTGCTTGCCTGCATATTACTTAGTGACTTTCCTCTTGGTCTGTCTATTGATCTATCTGTATTTTATGTCTTCACTGTATTTGGCTATCTAAGTTACATAGTGCCTTTATAT
>JANRMT010062799.1:3664654-3754619 GCA_026402145.1 Polypterus bichir lapradei
ATATATATATACACATATATATAATACCTTTTATGTTTTTCTACCTGCCCATTTATCTTTTATATAGTAAATTTCCTTCCTGTCTGTCTCTTGATCAATCTGTCAGATTTTGGTTGTCTCTCATATAGTGCCTTTGATATTAGCTGTCTGCCTATGTATCTCTTATATAGTTCCCTGTATATTTGCATGTCTGCCTTTGTATTTTGCCTATAATGTCTGTCAAACCCATCTGCCTTTTGTGACTTTCATATTTACCTGTCAGCCTGTGTACCTCTTATATCATACGTTTTCTTTTTATCTGTGTGTTTCTGACTGCCTGTGTTTAAAGGTCTATCTCATATAGTGCCTTTCATATCCTTCTTATTATCGCATATTTACCAGTCTGCCAGTATATCTTACATGTAATGTTTTTCTTACCCTTCTGTTTAACGTGTCTTTTCGTATTTACCTGTTTCTGTCTGCCTGTATTTGACTGTGTCTCATATAGCATCTTTCATTTTTACCTGTCTATGTGTGTGTCATATATTTTAGTGCTTGTCAGTCATATTGTGTGATAGCTCGTATTCGGATTGTCCATATTCGTGGTCAAATTCCTCCCCAGCTCACCTCCTACTGTGCCACTTTCACCGTCCTGTCCGAGTTTATGCCAGGCACATTCGCGAGCTTCCTCGCTCAGTTTGAGCCTTCTGGCCGCTGGCACAGCGCGAGCGCGCGCGGCTCGGCAGGACTTGCGGGGCCAGCGCTTTTCATTGAGCCGAGTTTATTCGGGCTCATATCCCTTTTCCATCTTAAATCCATTTTACTCAGCAGTTTCGTCATCCTCATCTCCATCGAGTGACCCTGCCACCTACACCTCGATAGCCCCACTCCCCTTCACGTCCTTTTTTACACTACAATCCCCCCAACGGAATGCAGAGGGTGAATGTGCTCGCGGCTTCGGAAGGAAAACAGAAAGAGTGTACAGCTGTGGAGAGCGGAGCCCTAATCTGACAGTCTCTCTACAAAAGCAAATTGCCAATAAATTATGCCTTCTTCTGAAAAAGGGAGGAGAGGAGCAGCTGAGAGTCGTGGAAGAGGTGGGGGTGTGAGTGCTCGGGGAGGGGGGGGGGGGGGGGGTGGGGGGGAGAGAGAGAGAGAGAGAGCGAGCGGGTGAGCAAGGGCTGCCGGAGACGTTCACAGAAGTTAACTAACACTGTCAGCGAGCAGCTTCGGAACGCCGCACCGGCGACCAAAGGGAATACGCCGCATTGGGTACACCGGCACACGCCTGGATTGGCTCGTGTCCACCCACCCGTCCGCTTTACGGGGGAAAACTACGGACACAACGTGCAAGCGCCTTTGCTTTCACCAGCCCGGGTTTGCGAAGATTCAGAGCCTGGGATTGTAAGACATCTCCCAAGTTAAAGCTGTGAGGCGGCGGAATTCAGCACCACGGACAGCGGTCCTCCGTCAGGTACGGTGGGAGTGCGAGTGCCATGGAGCTGCGCTGTAAAATATCGCTGTGCACTCGGAACAAGGGGGTGGTCGCATGCTGCACGTTAACCCAACGAGCGACAGCGCCGAGTCAGGCGACCGTAGAGAGAGGGGGGGGGGGGGGGCTTGGTGTTGCGAACGGAGGGCAGCTGCAATTAGCGAAATGAGCCTCAGCCTCTAAACTCCGCTCGTAGCCCCCCGACTCCGCGTGAGTGCTGACGCCTGTTACAGATGTAAACGGGGGGCGGTGTGTGTTTGTGTGTGTGTGTGTGGGGGGGGGTGTTTGGGATTCGGCTGTTACGCAATTTCGTTTGAATGTGGGAGATGACCGCACGGTGGTCGTTGGTATGTTGATTTCACCGAAGTTGCCGGAGCTTTTGTTTTCTTACTTTGCAATTGAGATGCTGTGATTTTCGGAGGAAAACAAGGCAGAAGTTATTTTTTTTTTAATTACACCTTCTGTTTTATTACGTAGATAAATATTGCAAATACTTAATGTAACTGGGTCAGGGTAAGAGTGCTTCGACCTCCATGTGGCCAGTGGATGGGGCCTATAATGTGCAAGAGCTGCTAACAAGCTGACATTGCTGGGGGGAATCCCATGGCTGAGCCTGGCAAGCTTGCATAGACTTGTGGACCCTAGCTGCTGCTACTTACATACATCGGGGCACTGGAGGAGATGCCCCTGACAAACTGTCTTAGAATGACAGTGTCTTACACTTTCTATTAATTTTAGATGGGTATGACTGCTCCGGCAGCTTCGAAAATGATCTTATCATGGTACTTGTTGAGAATGAAGAGCAAACATTCTTTGAGCATTAGAACTATGGACAGTTTCGTTTTACGTAAAAGAAGCCTGTGCAGTGTCTGCTCGTTGTTCATCATGGTGTATTCAATGTATTCTTTTGTTATTCTGTAGTTTGAAGATCACCTGTAATCGCAGACTATTGTAGTCAGCATGTGGCGATGGACGTCTATTTTTAGCACTTGTCTTTTTCTGTTCCTTCTTCAAAACTGGCACCTTAATCATTTGGAACGTGTCTCAGTTTGTCTGTTCTGCAGTCCTTGGCACTTCAGCACTGCCCAATGTCCTCATGGTGTCTGTTTAACTATATTTGTGAAGAAAAAAAGGACTTATTTCAGTTTAAGGACAGTATGGAAGAAAATGCATATGTGCAGAAATAATGTTTCCATAGCTACAGGCTCATTGTCTTAACTTCTGGAGAATGGCAGCCTGCAGTGTGTTGGCTGTGTGCATTGCCCTCGGCTCTTATCCTGGTATGAGAGGGCTTTGCTGTTTTTCTCTTAGTTTCTTTATTCTATGTCCTATTATTATTATTCTTATTATTATTATTCTTCTTCTTATTATTATTATTATTATTATTATTATTATTATTATTATTACTGTTTTAAACCACGCAAACAGTTAATTGAATATTAAATATCCATTTGTTATCATTTAAGCCCAGACTTTCCAAGATCTGCAGTTCTCATCTGACTTTTATTGGCTCTTCATGTTTGTAGCTGTGCTCACCTGCAAGAGTTGCCCCTCATTTCAAACACTCATCCACATTTCAGTCTGGGATTTTCAGACATGGCTCCGTTTAGCAGCTGCCTGACAGTCTGTCCATTACAACTGCCTGGGCGTGCTGGCCGCTGGGCCTCCATCAGATTGATTTTGGTTTTTCCAAAGATGGCAGGTTCTCAAGGTTTACATTTTCCAGAGGTCTGTGCAGACTGGAGTTTGGTTTTTCTTACTTCAGCAGCTCTGCCATCTGGCTATACCTTGATTTTAGACTAAAGGCATGTTACATTACCATTTAGTAAGTTTTAAAACTTGGAGAAGCCTTAAGAGCATCATTAAAAATGAATAGAAAGGCTCTCATGATGTCTGTGGATGTACGTGAAACTCAGGGTTTGCTCCTACTTTTCTGTGCCTTTTAGGTAATTTGTGATAAATTACCTGATAGAGCGACTGTAGGGGTGTGTGTGAGGGTGCCTGGTGGGTGCCGATCCTTCTGTATGGCCTGGCCCTGCCTTGTGCCCTGTGCTGTCTGGATAGAATTCAGCTGCCTGTACTCCTCAAGTGTATAATGTAAGTTTGAAAATGGATGAGCAAGCTCTATCTACCTGTCGTATAGTGCCTTTCATATGTATCTGTCTGTTACATGGAGAATTTAATGTATCTGTCAGTGTCTTAGCTATGAAAGACTATCTATCTATCTATCTATCTATCTATCTATCTATCTATCTATCTATCTATCTATCTATCATCATGCCTTTAATAGCTGTTGATCTGTCATTTATATCGGGCCCTTCACCTCCATCTTTCTGTCATTTATATAGCGCCTTTCTATCTATAATTTGTTTAAAGCCCTTCACATCTGTCTATGTCATTTATACAGTGCCTCTTACCTCTGTCTGTCCTTGTTGTTTATATAGTGCCTCTTATCTCTGTCTGTGTCATTTATATAGTGACTTCCACCTCTCTTGTCTGTGCTCCCCCTCTTGCTCATTGCCTGCCTGATGTTATGTTGATTGGCCTGGCCTGTGCTAAGCCTGCCTATCCATTTAACCCTTTCTGCTATCCAAACAGATGTGTTTCAGCAGTTCCGGTTGTAGTGTGTAGTATGTGTAGATGTAACATTTAAGAAGTGGATTTGTTGTCTATTGATTGAGTAGAAATGTACCAGATGGCTTTGTCGCTAAATGTAAAAGTCACAGTCTGCCTTTTGGGTGTTTGTCCGCCTTGAGCCACTGATCTCCTGTGGCTAATGAGGTGGCGCTGGACATGTCAGCAGCATCAGCCTGTTGCATCCATGTCCTGGTAGAATATTACGATCCCTCTGTTTTTGTAACCCTCAGCATTTTGTTCCTCTCCACAAGACAGATGCAGGATGAATTTCTGTCACGTGCTGAGGGGCAGGGGTCATGTGTAAATGGCTTGCCTAATGCATCTCCATGATTTATAATGGAGACTCCATAAATATTCCTCCCAGTCCTAAAAATCACAAATGATTCAGCTGCAGAGCTCCACTGTAAAGCAGACGACTGCCAGATTGCTGCGTTGCATATGAGGATCACAAGTACAAGCCTGATCAGTTTAGTCAATATTCAGCTTCCCTTCTTGACATTCAAATCAAAAGTGGTCAGGAGAAGTGGACACCAAGTGGCCAGTGTGCAGGTCATCCTAGCTAACAGGACGTAGTCAGACCTGTTCACTCCTCAGAGTAGCCTGTACTCCTGTGGCCCTGGGTTCTGGGCAGCTCCATCTCACAGATTTGCAGATTAATCCCCTCAACAACTTTTTGCACCTGATCTCAAAAGCACTCAGCTCACACCAAATCCAGTCCAGTTTTAGTTGTCAAATACAATTATACACAGCCCAATATCTAGAGAAATGCTGAGTTAGGTACTGAACTCCCAGACTGTGCATCAGAAGCGGAGAATATAAAAGACACTAAATGGTAAACATCCATAAATATCAATGTGTATGGAGATAGTATTATATTAATGCTATAAATACCTTCATGTAAGAGAAATGACACTAGGGCATTGTGTAGTTGAGACACTGTCTGTGTTTAGAATGCAGATGGACTGTGGGTGGAGGTTTCTCCTTAGTGTCTCTCATGGTCATCAGACAGCGGTACTGTTTACCTGTCTGTGGATGGGGTGGCTGGTGTCATGGATGATTTTCTTTGCCCTGGTCCGACATTGCTTGATGTAGATGTCCCACAAGCTTGACGGCGGACTCCAAGTCATGCCCTCAGATGACCACTCCACTCTCTGCTGTTCCCAAACGGGGCAGTAATACTTCTTGTCAGAATACTTTCAGTGGAGGATGTGTAAAAGTTGTTTAGTAGGTGGGAGAGCAGTCTGAAATCCCTGAGGTGGTATAGATGTTGCAATGCCTTCTTTTCCAAGGTGTTGATGTGTTTGGGCCAGGTCTGTGGTGTGGACACTGAGGTATTTGTAATTGTTCCCCCTCTTCACCTGAGTGCTGTTAATACTGAGGGGGGTGGTAGTGCCTCTGCTGTTTTGTCTCAAAGTCTTGCTGACATTCAGCAGTAGGCTGGTGTCCTGTCACAGGTGTGACAGACTCTCCACTTCATCCAGGGGGGCCTTCTCATTGTTCTTAGATATCAGGCCCACCGCAGCTGTGTCATGTGCTGTTCGAGTCATGTGCAGCCATGCAGTCATATCTGTAGAAGGAATACAGCAGAGGACTCAGCACACAACCCTGTGAAGCCCCTGTGTTGAGAGTGATGAAGTGTAGCCTCCCACTCAAACTACCTGGGGTCAGCCTGTCAGGAAGTTAGAAATTTAGTTGCATAATGATGTGCTCAGATGCAGGTCCCAGAGCCTGTTGATGAGCTTAGAGGGGTTTATTGTGTTAAATGTACAGCGATAGTCTCTAAATCGTATTCTCACATAATTGCCTCTCTTGTTGTCCAGATAGGCCAGTACTGTATGTAGGAACAAGGAAATGACATCATCTGTAGATCTACGGGAGCAATATGCAGACTGTAATGGATCTAGGACTTTGGGTAGTAAAGAGCTTAAGGAATTCTTCAGTAGCCGCTCAAAACACTTTATTGAATTTGGCTGTTTGTCATGTTTTTTAGAGACACAGCCAGTCAGCGGAAGCTGTGTCAGGACATCTACTACATGCCTGGAAATCACTGCAGAGACCACTGCCATTGAGTTTTCATACTAGCCACTGCTTTCCTCACATGGCTGTCATTAGATGGAAGCTGACATGGCCAGACCAGGCAAAACAAGCTGCTTCATTGTTGTATGGGTTGTTGTGTCTCCAGGATGTTTTGTGTATTTCTCTCTTTTTAGTATGCTGTGCCTTCTCCTTGGCTCCTTCATATACTGCTAGTCAGTTTCTCTAATCGCTCCTTCAGATTGCCTCTCCTTCAGTCAGTAGCATTTCCTGTCACCAGGACCATCTTTGGCCAGGCCATGTTTAGTTGGCACTGACACCGCTACAGAGCAGCCATGTCCACTGTCACATCACACGTTCACCCACGTTGGTGCTGATGACCCCATTTATATGACCTGTCTTGACTGATGTGATGATGTCACCTTAGGTGTGGCCTTGTGGCTGGGCCACTTAGTGGTCAGTACAAAAGGGGCGTGTCTCCCTGTGATCTACAGCAGACTCTAAAGTGTTGTGCTGTACCTGAAAGCAAACATTTAAGAGGAACACAAAGGACATATCAGCTGTCACGCCATCCTACGTAGATACCCTGTTCAGATTAATCTCATTTCGATTCTCAGCACTGCCTTTATCAAGTTCACCATCAAACTGTGCTTTAAAAGGTCTGGTTTAAAAAACAAAAAGGCAGTAATTAGGCCAGTAAATAAAAAGACACAGAATACGAAAAAAAGAGATGAGAAGCCATTGGGTAAATGGAGTCCATTAAGAATCTAATAGATGCGGCTTTTAATCTGTGAGAGCATCTGAGGTAACAGCAAAGATGGGGAAAAAGAAAAGAGAAATCCAGCTAATATGAAAAAGGACATGGCTAACATGTAATGGAATACAGAGAGATAAATAAAAAAGGCACTATATAAAAAAAACAGATGAAGGATCATATAAATGAGAAAACATATGAAATAGATTGCTATGAAAGGCACTGCATTACAGATATAAAGATATGAAAGGCACTCTACATGATGGGCAAATAAGATAGGAAAAGCAGTGTATGAAGTAAAGGCAAGTAAAAGGCACTATATAGGATAGAGAGCTATAAAAGATGCTATAGCAATAGTGCTGAATAATTGGCAAATAGGTTGGCAGATACAGTATGAATGCAACTATGTAATAGAATGACTCTTTATAAAATAAAGACCGATGAAGGGCGCTATATAATGTGCAGATTTAAAAGGCATTGTACAGTACAGGGTTGGGAGCACACGCTGATACAGTGCATTACTGCACCCATCACCTCAGGACCCCAGGTTAGGACCCGAGCGCAGCCAGGCAACAGGTGACACCTCAGCACCACACTAGTTCAGAAGGAGTGGAACAGTGGGAGGGTTGTTATGGTGGCTGGAGTTCCAATTCTGCCACCAACCCCAGGGTATATTAGAAAGATAAATAGATATAAAAGGAAAGATAGATAGATAGATATTAAAAGCATGATATTATATATAGTCATTATATTGTATAAGTCATAGCATAAATAAGAAAGGAACTATATAACATAAACAGATAAAGGGCAGTATATGGGATATGAAAAGCTATATATAAAGTAAGAAAATGTGTGAAAGGCACTATATACAGTATAATAGGTGGAGGGACATGG
Organism: Polypterus bichir lapradei; assembly: GCA_026402145.1. Taxonomy (NCBI): domain Eukaryota; kingdom Metazoa; phylum Chordata; class Cladistia; order Polypteriformes; family Polypteridae; genus Polypterus; species Polypterus bichir. The sequence goes on from JANRMT010062799.1 coordinate 3,672,445, forward strand.
CATTATCTAGGAAAGGTGCTGCATAACAAACAAATACTGTATGTAGGTAGATATCAGTTACACTTCGGTGTATAAATATAGACGTGGAAGGCACTATATAATGGGGGATCACAAGAATCAGCAGGGCCGTGTGAGAAGCAATTCAAATAGAAAGCATGGCTGAGGCAGCGTGTGCTTGATGCTGTATACCGATAATTCTCTTTCCCATCAGCTGCTCCGAGTGGTACAGTGAGAGTAATATGGAAAAAGATGATCCGCTGTGGCAACCCTAACGGGAGCAGCTGAAAGAAGAAGAAGAAGGTGTAGTGAGAGTAACAACGTTAAAGCAGTTATGGTATTTGGAATAGTTTGACCACTCTGTGGACCATTATATTGTTACTGGTTAATTACAATCAGATGCATTAAACTAATAAACAATATATGGTTAATTTCAGTGTATTTATAAAGCCGCGTCAGGGACGTGGATTTGAAAAAGAAAGATAAACCACACAGGAACAGTAGCATCGCTTTGACGCTGGGTGCCGCCAGTCCACAAAACCGAGCGGAGAACTTGCGTACGACAGGGTATGAGGTACCGTGGAAATGTGTGTGGCTTTAAGCCAAGTTTAGGTTTTATACATAGCGATTTGAACGTGGAAACATTCTTACGCAACATTTCTATGCATACGCACTGTTTATACATGAGGCCCCAGGACTCTAAACAAATCCAAATCCTAAGATGTGATGTCATCTACTGTTGAATTCCACTCTGTACTTGTAATATTTTTATTTTACTCTTATATTGTATTGAGGATTACTTGTGTTCTGTTCTGTGCATTGTATTGTATTGACCCCCTTCTCTTTGATACCCACTGTATGCCTAGCCTACCTGGAAGGGGTCTCTCTTTGAACTGCCTTTCCCAAAATTTCTTCCATTTTTTCCCTACTAGGGTTTTTTTTGGTAGTTTTTCCTTGCCTTCTTAGAGAGTCAAGGCTGGGGGGCTGTCAAGAGGCAGGGCCTGTTAAAGCCCATTGTGGCACTGCTTGTGTGATTTTGGGCTATATAAAAATAAATTGTATTGTATTGTATATGGTAATAGATACATAGATATATAAGGCACTCTGTGAAAGAAAAAGAGCTGTGACACCATAAAAAAGTTTTTAAAGGCACTACAAAATCAGTATGAATTTCACTATATAAAATGCAGTCATATGAAAAAGTGACTCTTCTTCGTCTTTTTGGCTGCTCACATTAGGGGTTGTCACAGCGGATCATCTTCTTCCATATCTTCCTGTCCTCTTCATCTTGCTCTGTTACACCCATCACCTTCATGTCCTCTCTCACCACATTCATAAACCTTCGCTTAGGTCTTCCTCTTTTCCTCTTGCCTGGCAGCTCTATCCTTAGCATCCTTCTCCCAATATACCCAGCATTTCTCCTCTGCACATGTCCAAACCAACGCAATCTCATACACTTCATGAAATGTTTTTTTTTTTCTTTTTTAATGTATCAAATGAAGTCAATTTAATTTTATTTGTCACTAGGGGGTTTTGCCCCCTGCTTTCTTTGCTCGCCAAGCCCCCCCCCCCCCCCCAACGCTATGCACTGTTGTGAAGAAGGGGGCTGAATGCACCCAAGGAGACGTGGCTGCTCCTCCGAAACCCCCTCTTAAACAATGATATAATGAAAAAGAAATAGAGTGTTTTTTTTAACTTCCTCTTTACTCAATCAGCTGCTGGCTTACTGCTTCTGCTGTGCCATGTGATCTGCACATCGCTCGCCAACCCCCCCACCCACCACGCATTGTGAAGAGGGGGGCTGAACGCACTTCAAGGAGACATGGTCACTCCACTATGCGATTTCTATTCGCTGTTCCTTTATTTCACTAAATAATATTTTCCGTTTGTTTGCACTAATGCGATCTTTACTCTTATTTTTCTGAGACTTTCAAATTTTCCTACTTCCGTTGTCTCTAAACTGCTCTGCATGTGTATCACGGGACTTGCTTCCAAAGGTTGTAAGTATGACGTGACTTGTCCGTCTCGCATGACATGAAAGTGTCTCTCTGTCTCTCTTCCAAAGATCATGTACCATCACAAGTTTTTTATTATAATAGAGAGACATGCAAATTATACATACAGCACAGCATGAAATGCTCGACTTCTATGACTGTGCCTTGAGACGAATATAAAGTAACAAAAGCAATACATGACTTTATAAGTTCAAAAATCTTTAATAGAATTATACATTTGTAATGACACATAATCATAATAATAATAATAAATAATGGCAATAGCTAAATAGATGACTCAATTTAAATAACCTACTACTGTGAGGGGGTTCCCAGTAGGGCCTCCTGAATTTCCAGACACTTTTCCTTATTTATCCTCCTCAGGCCTGCTGTATGTGGTCAGGTCAGATGCTGAGGCGCAGTGGTAACCCTGCTGCTTTGCAGTAAGGAGGTTCTAGGTTTGGGTTCGTGTCCGGGGTCCTTCCTGAGTGGCGATATATGAAAGACACTATATAATACACGTATTTAAAAAAGAAGGCGGTGTGTATTGGATCAATACATAGATAAGAATAAGAAAGACACTATAGGATAGATGGAGAGATAATAATGGTACTATAAAATAGATATAAGGGGAACTATAAAATAGAATTTATGAAAGAGACTATATAAAAAGGGACAGATGAAAGGCACTATATATGATAGATAGGTTGGTGGACAGATATCAAAGGTGCCATATGACTGATGTGAAGTGCACAATATAACATAATGTAGATAGAAAGGTAGATGGAAATAGGATAAGTGCTGTAAAACAGACAGATGTGTAGTTAGATATGTAGATATGTAGAAGTTTGTTTTTGTGGCACCCCAGTTGTGCAGTGTTTAGCCACCCTTTAGAAATCTGGTTTCAGTTTTCCGCCTGCCTATTATCTGTTTACGGATTGCATGTTCTCCTTGTATGTTGCTGGCTTTTGCCCTAAAGTCCATGTTCCTCCTGGATATGTCTTGTGTCTTTTGTCTCTGGGACAGCCTCAAGCCCCCTGTCATCCTATCAAAGAAACACCAATGGTAAAAGCTGACTTTGTAACTGCAGACTCAGATGTGTGAACAGGTGAGGGAAAAGCTGCCTTGGCATTTTCTTCTACTGCTGCTCAAGGCAGTGCCAGATATTTACTGCTGTCAATAGCCCCAGCAGCGGGCTGCCTCTGCCCCATTCAACCACTCTTCATGTTTTTTGTAGGTTTTGTGCAGTTAAACAGAGCAGATGGTGGGTGATGTTCAGTGAATGTACCCTGCAGCTTTTAGTATTTCAACATCAGAGACCTCACGTCACACACTGCTGTGTGTAGTAGTATAAAATATTAAGTGGTCTCTGACTGTTTAATGCACTTCTGTCACCTGGCAGTGCCAAAATACTCCAACGTTCCTGAATAATGTGTGAGGTGTGCAGAGGGGGAAGTGAGCCAATAACCAAGCCGTACGTGAAGTTCTCTCGCGCGCTCACTGCCTTTTTGGCAACCTTGATCATTAATACACTGCAGATGGCAAGCCAAAACTTTGGAGGTTCTTCACAGCCAGCCTTCCCTGTCTCTGCTTTTTGTCTCAAGTGCTCATCCCAATTCATAAATTGTGAACACAGCAGGCATTGCTTGGTCAAATTCTGGGGAAATATTCTGACCATTTTCCAGCTGCAGGCATTGTACGCGAAACTACATTTTTCTGGAACGTTTTTTCAATTGTGTTTAGCTGCTAATGAAGTGACTTTCACTGGGGCATTGTCAGGGAGTAGAAAGGACAATACTGTAGCTTTCCGTGACATTTTTTTCTCTGATTACCTGCTGTAAGCGCCAAAGCAGATTGGCCTTTTAAAGCCTGTGATCAGTATTGACGCCACCTCGACACCATCAACGGGTGTTTATGGTCTTGGTGACACTGGCTTGGACCATCAAGTTCTTGGCTGTTGGAAGGTTGCCATAGCTCTGTTCTTTGGGTTGTTGATTGGACTCTGAGCCTTTGTGATGTGTCCATATTGCATCATCAAAGCGCTTCTTTAATTTGCCACAGTCCAAGTTCATTTGTGTGTGATTCTCCTTGGAGCACTGGATGTACTGATGTTTTGTTTGAGGAGTCAAAATTTTGGATACCCACCACGCTCATGTTTAATTGTAAGTGAAGAGTGGATTCATATGATCCCTGACTTGTCCCTGTAGTGTCTGCTGTTTCACTTTGTGATTCTTTGAATTCCTGTTCACTTTCCAGTCATTGATGTGAAAGCCAACCAGATCCTGGTTCATCTTTGAGTGTCTTCTAGCCAAGACGGCACTGAGCAGCCTCTCTCTTGATGGTATGATAGGAAGCAGGCTGGCCCTAGTGCACATTGACTAGAATCCTAATTGAATCTCTGGTGTTGATAGAATGATACTAACAGCGTCCATGTTGATCTGATTCAGACCCAAGAAACATTGACTATAAACTTCAAATGGTAAAGACTTGTGATTCACGTATTTGAGTAGACAGGAGCTAATCTTTGGGTGCTTTAGAAATCAGCACAGTACAAAGACCACTTAAGGTTCAGCCTCAATATTGCCTGACCATCCGTGTCTGCATATCAGAATGTGACTGTCAGTTTACTAGGAGGGAGGAAGAAAAATGTAAACATGTCGAAGAGAAGTTAAAAAAATCAAAAATGATAATAAAAATACCAAATAAGGGTAACAAAAAATTATTTTGGAGGTCTCTTCTATTGTCTGATGTTATACACTGGCAATAGCAGAGTGCTAGCGACTTTCTTGCTTCTGCCTAGGCCACGTGAATGAAGTTTATAGCTGTAATGTTAATAACCCATAATTTCTTGTGGTGGGCAACGGATGAGTGAAAGTAACAATAAATCGAAGCACATGCTGGGAAACCAGATTCCCAACACTATTAGGCTAGAGTCGCCTGACCAGGCCAATGTGGTAGTTACCGCCACCACCACCACCACCACATATTCCCACCAAAACTTTTTTGACTGTAGGAGTGGTCAGTTTGACAAGCAGTGAAAAGAATCAGGTGTGTATTTTTACATCGGACTAAACAAAACAAAGAAAATCAAATTAAAAACATGAGGTCTATGTTAATTAGTTATCCTTTGTGATTCACGGGTTAGGGACCCTCGTGAATACACAAAATGTGCGAATAAATTATGGAACCGCCCTCCATGTGCTAATACTGCACTGTTGTCCACAAGACTTTCTAATAACATAGTCGATTATTTTGCAAATTCTAGACAATACAGTTGAATTATATATATACGAGGGACGTTCAAAAAGTTACCACACTTTTTTTTTAATTCTGTTTATTAAGAATTTCAAAAACAAATTACATAACTTTTCTACATAGTCACCTACCTTTGCAATGCCGTTTTCCCAGCGTTGTAGCAAGTTTTCGATGCTCAATTACTACTCTTCCTGTGTTCACTGTTTCCAGCGAAAATATAAAAGTGTGGAACCTTTTTGAACGTCCCTTGTATAAAAAACACACAAAAAAATTACTGTGCTGTATACTGTACTGCAACATTAACATAAAGAGTCTTTGTGCTGGAGTAGCTTCAGCAAAACCATCCATCCATCCATTTTCCAACCCGCTGAATCCGAACACAGGGTCTCGGGGGTCTGCTGGAGCCAATCCCAGCCAACACAGGGCAGGAACCAATCCCAGGCAGGTTGCCAACCCACCTCAGGACACACACAAACACACCAAGCATACACTAGGGCCAATTTAGAATAGCCAATCCACCTAACCTGCATGTCTTTGGACTGTGGGAGGAAACCGGAACGCCCGGAGGAAACCCACGCAGACACGGGGAGAACATGCAAACTCCACGCAGGGAGGACCCAGGAAGTGAACCTGGGTCTCCTAACTGCGAGGCAGCAGCGCTACCACCACGCCACCGTGCCGCCCTCAGCAAAACCTTTTCTGATTTTCTGCTTTTTTTCTTGGAATACCGTACTGTCGACTCCTTAACTTCCCACCAGTGACTGATTGTAGACAACAGCAAGCTATGTGACAAACAACTGTGGGAAAAAGAAAACAATAAACCATTCATCTGGCTAAAATGTACAAAATGATACATGGTTTTACCAAAATATTTTTAACAGTTGCTTACTGGAAAGATGGCATACAAAATCTCACAAAAATAATTTCCATTTAATTATCGATGACAAACCTGCAAATAGGCGGATGTGTGAATTGCAAATCCACGAATTGCAAGGGCCGACTGTACTTCGGTTTTAAGCCATCTTAGATGGATAGCATAGCTGGTATGTATGTAACTTGTGAAAAATAAGCAAAAATGCATGAGAGGACATAGCTTGGTCTCATAGAACGAAGTCAAAACTAAAAGTCTTACCGACCTGTCATCATAAATTGAATCGCTGACCAGAACTCAGCAATCTAAAACAGTAGCTAATTTTCTTAAACAATTAGAACTTTAATTTGCACACTAACCAAGGTTATCCGTCAGTCTTGGATAGTGATGGGAGTATAAAGGGTAACCTCCTGTCATACTTCATTTTGTTTTTCTTTAGTTTTTGGATTTTTTTTATTTGTTGTCTATTCATTTATACTGTGATCTCCACGGATGTTGTTTAGTGGATGAGCATCAGCGTATTGTTTACCATTGACAGATACTGTACCATTGTCAATCATGTGACCTGCGTCAGAAGACATCTTTTGTAAAAATCACAGCAGCTGACACGGTTTTAGGTTAACGATATTTAAAATCCTCCCATTTTCTTTAGCAAAGGATGAATCAGAGAAGGAAAAATGAAGTGTTTGAACCTCTCTTGCTGTGTTTTTGGACATTTCTGACTGGTCAGCTTATTTACCCATGTGTGACCCTCTCAAGTGCACATCCATTTTAAACTCTATGACCTTCATTCCAGGCATGGAGTGATGCTAAGAGCACCCTCGTGTCCTTGTTTGTGGCTTTTAGTTAATTCTGCAGCACAGGTTACATATAGCAAGTCTTACATACCTGAATCCCCCCACCCCCCCCTTCTCTTGGAGAGGATGTTGGCTTGCGTTCATTGAGATTCTGCTATGCAGACTTGAAAATCATTTATAATTCATCATATTTACCCACTTTGCTGAAGTTACACATGGATCGATATTAATCTGATATCTCTACTTAACATGTTGGTTTACTTCCAGATGAAAACTGTGGAATGTGCACGCAAATTTGAAATCGGGGCATTTCACATAATTTCTTTAGGTTTCCTGTCACTTAATTTTTCATACTAATGTTCAGTATGAAAGAACGTTCCAGCCATCTTTACTGGATTTGGAAGTCACTGGTATTTCTAATTAATTTCATGAGAAGAAAATTCATAAAACCAAACCAAAATGGCATATTTTAGCAAGGGGTTCAAATGAAAGGGGGCATCACTATTTCAGCTTAGTAAGCCAACTTGTTGTTTTGCTGCAATTCCTGTAATTTCCAGTTTGGCCACAGTGTGTCATCATTATTAACAGCCATGCATTCTGACAAGGTCCAGAAATAGTTAATTCAAAACGGCCTATATGGCAACACTTTGGCTTCAAAGCAGATGTTCCTGTCAAGTCAAATGATTTAACCACTTGACTCAGCAGTTAGGTTGTTGTTGCAGAAGATTCACAAATGTCAAACTTGCATATGTGGATACATAATTCAACAGACTACTCATGTTTAGCCAGTTCTGCTAGCACTAGCGCTTAAGACTTGTCTCAGTGGCTGTTAATTGTTGACAGTGGCAGGTGTACAACATCATGGTACCATAGCTGTTTCATATTATTTATGTGAATACATTATGTTTGCTTTATTCATTCTTTCCGAAGGCACATACAGTACTATGTCAACCTTCATCTCCTCCAAAACACCACTTGGTACAGAATATGGAGAGTTATAGACTGGTGTTAAATTAAGTGGCATCCCTTTTGGTTGTAGTAACCTCTAACAAATTCCTTTTGGGTGAGTGATGGGAATACACAAACTACCGCTTGCTCAGCCACAGAGTTGTTTCCATCATGGAAGCCTGATGTATGGCTCCAACTGAGTTGATTATATTTCCAAATGCATTGACTCACTGAGGGCTTATTAATTCCAAAAACACTTGATACCAGCGGACAGTCACCACAACACCTGCTGCGACGTGATTTTCGATGGGTATTTATGTTCAAAATCTCATGTCTTCTCAGAAGCATGAGAAGTTGCTGTCTTTCACAAATATAGAAAAATGTGAGCGTTGATTGAACAATCTTAGCAGGATTTTATCTCACCAGTCTTGATTCGCACATCCAGATTGATCACAGTAAAGTTCCAGCTTTGACTGGAGCTCTCACAATTGCAGCATTTATAGTACATTCTCTGTCTCTCTTGTCTTTTCTTAATAATACATCACTTCTCCCACAGACCTTCATTATCAGTAAAAATGTAAAGCTTACACAGTAGCACGCCTACCATGTTGAACCTCGCAATAGTGAAGGTTGTCAGTTTGCTAGTTTGCATCTTTCTAGGGAAAATATAATCGGATTTGTATCTTCCTGCTAAAGAAGTATTTAAAGTGTGTTTACAGCCTCGTTGTCTGGTATAATTATTCGGAATCCACTTGCCTGGGTATTAAGCATGTGGTTCAAATCATCAGCAGTGTAAGTAATCAATTGTCCATTGCTGATAAAATATTACCTATCGGCACAGCCCCATTATACAATTGTGTTAGCTGAAAGGGCAACATGGACAGTTTGGTTATCATTGTTTTATCAAAATTTTCCGACTCAGATATTTGATCTTGTTAGATGTTTACGTGAAAATTCTAACTCTGAACCTCGGATTTCCATTCTGTTCAATACGACATGAAAACCACATCTGCTCTCTTACGTGAAGAAGTGGTCCTAAAAGTATTATGATTTCAGATCTACAAACTTCAAAAACTACTCTTGCCTGAAGGGGTCAGGGCAACTGTAAAAAAATGTAGCCCAAAATAGCAAAGCCTTATAGAATATGTTTATTTTAGTTTTGGCAATTTACATGGAACAAAGGTCTAAGAAAATGCAAATATTTGCCAAAAAAACTGAGGGAATACATCAGTTTTCAACAAAAAGCAACACTGATACAATAAATTTCCAAAAATTAACCAATCAAAAATCCAATATTGTTGAAACAAAAGCACAAACCTTACAAGAAGAATCACAAAGGAAGCCAAGAAAGCCTGAGTCCTTTGCAGTGTCAGGAGGCCCCGTCCCCTTTGGATTCAACATGTAAATAATACATGTACAGACAGAAATAACAAAAGTAATAGTTACACAAGTAATAAATACAAAACAAAATATCACATAAAAGCAGAGGGATGCAGCCACAAGCTCGGTGAGAGGTGTGCTTGATACACAAACCCCAGGCTGGGTTTAAACTGCTTGAATTAGTCAACCAATCACTTAGAAAGGTTTTTATTACCATGAGATATGAGACTTGGGCGTAAGGATAGCTGGTCTAGGATTTCTCTGGCTTTTGTCTAAGTGACAGTGTGTTTTCTTTATAACTGAACAGGCTCTAGAAAGCAGGAGTGCAGTCCATCTCATCATAAGTTCTTCTATGGTATTGTTCAGTTATTTAACAATACTGTTTGAGGAACACAAAGCACCACTGCACCAGTGGTTCTGCCCGTTACAGAGGGAGTGATTTAGGCCTTTGAGGACAAGACCTGACGTAAGTGTAGGATAGCCCTTCTCTACTCAAGTGGATTGTGTCCCTTCCAGTCTTCTAACTAAGTCAATAAAAGACCAAACATCTTTTCAAACAGCGTGTTACTTATTCTATCTAGCATCCTATCCACACCAAGCTTCTCTATGAGTTATTGTACAGGTTCATTGTAAATCAAGCTCTGAATGAGATTCACAAAATCCTGAGCCCTTAATCAACAATGAGGATAAACGGGCTAGACTTGAAGTTTATGATGACTACAGAACTGGCAGAGTTTAGTAAGAGAATTTGCTGCTTCATAAAATCATAACCATCCATCCTGTTGAGGGGAATATTACATTTAGCTTTCTGTGCATCTCCAGTTTGCAGCCTGGCTAAGATGTCACCTTTTTCCCAGCACATCATCCTGGTGCTTTGCTCAAAGTAAATTGTAAACACTCTGGGTCATCTGCAGGAGTCAGTTTTTGTAACGTATCTCATTGTCACCTATCGAAGATGCAAGTTTTCTTCAGGATCAGGGGGAAGAAGGACTTGTTGAGTATAATATTATTGCTGCTCCATTTGTGAAACATCCAATGTTGTTGTACAAGCAAAACTTTAATCACAGTTCATTGTTGAACTTGTAGAAACAATTTTGGAGTCTTTAAAAAGCAAACAGCAAACTTAATAAACTTCAAGAGACACTTGACTACATTTATGTTTTCCTGGAATTCCAAGAATTCAAAGGCGTCATCTTCAGAGCTGTCAAGCTGCAGGGGGCTGGGCCACAAGCCCATCGAGTAGTCTACAAGATACAAGAACCCCAACCTAGGGAAGAACTGCTTGTATTTGTCAATCAGTTGCTTAGAAAGGTTTTTATTACTGTGGGATATGAGACTTTGGTGTTAGCACAGCTGATCAACATTTATCTGACTTCTTTCTGAGTGAAAGTGTGTTTTCTCCATAACAGGTCCAGCTCAAGAAAGTGACAATGCAGCCCATTACATCACAATATATATATTATCTTTGGGACAAACCTATATAAGATAGTGGAAAATGGCTTTGGGCATCCATGTATTGGATTATCTTTAAAATGAACATCTTTGTCACTGCCTGTTAGGAAAGTTTAACACAAGGTTGTGTTAGGAGTTTTTGCAAGCATTCTTTAACTTTCACATTCTCATTTTGTGAATTTGGTTCTTGTTTGTTGTTCTTGATATCTGATATCTGTCTTGATATTTATCTGTTAGTAGACTTTGTTATTTTCCATACCGTCTTTAGAAAGGCACTATATAAATAAATTATTATTAATATTATTCTAGCATTTCCTGGTTGCTGCACCACATTCGTTCCTTTCTGTCTCAACATCAGGCACCTGCCAGTGTTTCTGGTTGACTCCTCTTGATCTGATCAGTATGGAGAAGCCCAAAGAACTGGGCCTGTTGTTAGCTCCTTGTGTAAGTTTTAAGTGTTGTTTAAGGTCAGTGAGCCGGTGATTTATTTGATTGATTGTATTTTTGATTTTTTAAATAACAGTGAATGATGAATTGTTATAAGTCTTTACATGTGATGCATGTGTTTAGAAATATCTAAAATTTGTTAAATTAAAAAAATGTACTTTAGTATGTATTTGAAATAGTGACTCAATCACCTAGAAAAAAAACAAAAAACATGTTGACCAGATTGGTAATATTCGCGTCAAAAGGAGCAGGCAAGTATGCTGAGAACTAACTGAAACGGCATGAGAATTATAAAATAAAGGTGAAAATGTGTTTATAAATGAAGAGGTGAGAATTCCTAGTCAAGTAAATTGTAAGAAACAAGAAATGGAAGATACTTTAACAGAGCAGTGAGGCAGATGTGTACCATTTAAAGTATGTACCCGCGTTTAAGTTCTCCCGCGGATAAGTCAGGGCTTGATTTTACCGTTTAATTTCCCGTATTTTCTAATATTGGTCGTATCAGTCAAATGTGGAAAACTCACACTATTAGTCCAAGAGATTATGATATGCTAACGCCCACCTGAGAGAGTAACCACGGAGCACACTGTCTTTGTTTTCTATGTATTGTGCCTACATGACCACACGGTAATACCTGAACTATTCTGAAGTGACATTTGCACTGATTTGTGTTTTTTGTATCTCACACCCTCATACATCTTTATCGTAGGAGCATCCCTTATCTATGATGGAGCGTTTGATCAGAAGAAAATATGAAGTTGGTTTTAAATTAAAATTAGTTGTAGTGGCAAAAGAAATTGGTAACTGCTCTGCTGCAACAAAATTCAATGTGTCTTAGAAACTGGTGCGAGACTGGAGGAAGCAAGAAGATGTAAAAAAATAATAATTTAAGTGTCGCTTTTTTGAACGGGCGTAATAGTCGGGGTCTGATTTTATGATCGATTTTTTGGGTTTCAAGATGCGAGTATATACAGTAATTAACATTGCCTTGCAGTTGATGGTAGGGGGAATTCTGTGACAAGCTACTCTTGGGTAGTAGGGTGAGATGGGTGTAGGAGACAAATGTATGGCATTGACTGAAACATGCAACCATACATTGGGTTGGTTGATTGATAACCAATCGGCACACAATCAGCTCTGCAATAGACGTTAAGCCATCTGTAAGCTTAGAACGCCGATTCTTCAAAACGTTTAAGGAACATTGAAATATCTTTGTAGTACATGTTTAAATTATTCTGTCCTTCCAGTGTCACACCAAACATACAGCGTGAGGCAGGAACAATCCGTGAACGGAGCGCCAGCTCCTTGCTAGCGCAGTGACACCGTGTCCTCACATGTTTAATTATTAACAATATAGATTATTTATATGAAGTTAAAGTTTTATCTGTATAATATAATAAACATATTTTGCTGCATTTCATCTTAAAAATGTTATCGTCACCATATGTAAATACGCAGTTTATAAAGTGGCTCAGGTTGTGCAATATTATAACTGTAGTGCAAGTTTACAGTGAGGTGATTGTAGTAATATGTACAAACAGTTCTAATAAGGAGCACTTGATGGACTGATTGAGTGCATTTATAGTTTTTGGGATGAAACTGTTTCTGAACCATGAGGTCCGTACAGGAAAGGTTTTGAAGTGTTTGCCATGTGAGAGCGGTTTAGTAGACAGCATGGCTGAGGCAGCGTGTGCTTGATGCTGTATACCGATAATTCTCTTTCTGTTCAGCTGCTCCGAGTGGTGCAGTGAGAGTAATATGGAAAAAGATGATCCGCTGTAACAACCCCTAACGGGAGCAGCTGAAAGAAGAAAAAGAAGGTGCAGTAAGAGTAACAATGCTGAAGCAGCTATGGTATTTAGAATAGTTTGGTCATTCCGTGGACCATTATATTGTTACAGGTTAATTACAATCAGATGCATTAAACTAATAAATAATATGCGGGTAATTTCAGTGTATTTATAAAGCTGCGTCAGGGATGTGGATCTAAAAAAGAAAGGGTAACCACACAGGAACAGTAGCACTACTTTGACGCTGGGTTCCACCAGTCTGCAAAATCTAGCGCTGAACTTGTGTACGCCAGGGTATGAGCTACCGTGGAAATGTGCGTGGCTTTACACCAAGCTTAGGTTTTATACATCACGATTTGAACAAGGAAACAGGCTTACACAACATTTTTGTGCATATGCACCATTTATACATGAGGCCCCTGGAGAAGAACGGCAGTTTTGTGTGCGTTGCTTCTTTGGACGTTTTTTTTTTTATTCTGATGCGCTCCCTTAGACGCCTTACCAGTCTGATTTAATATCGCTGATTAACAAAATTAACAAAACAGTGAACAAACTCCTAATGACCAAGTCTGTCAATGTCATAAACCACGATCATCATTGTCTCTTGACATCCTGAGGTGGTGGAGTGGAAAAGAAAAATCACCTAAGTGACCTGCTGTAGAATTACCTCCAGAAATGTACACTCAATCAGTTCAGAACACTGCCACTCGGTAGACTGATTGACCAGTCTGTAGGCATACAATACATAGCGACATATTCAAGAACTACCCCATACTCCTGTGCTGCTGACTGATTCATTTTTTGGGACCCCCTCATATTGTGTTTAGAGGAAGGCAGAGCCAAATCTCTGGTGTTGAGCAGATGTAGGAGTCACACATCTCTGAAATAGTTTGTGACGTGAAGCACCGACCTCATCATTTCGGGACTGATTCATTGGTCATTAGGTTAACTTCTCTCTGCCCACATGACAGAAACAATATTCTTGATTTATGAAGGTCATGTGCACTGCTGGTCCTAAGCAACATTCAAGGATTAATTGTACAGGTTTGGGGCAAATAAAGATGTTGAGTCCTTCTCACCATTGTAATTAGTCTGCCATGTTTGTATGTTGCATGCTTGATGAGTTTAATTGTCAGGTATCAGCTTGCTGGTTACCTTGGTTACGAGGAGTCATGCCAGCTCTGTGGTTACTAACAAACATCCACATGAAGAAATTAGCCACATCAGCTCGTCTTTGTGCTTTTTTGTTCTTGCACCTGAAAATGGCTCAAACTAACACAGAGGAGAGAGCATCATCAGCATAAACATGCACCAAGAGAAATGCTCAGTCCGGTATGTGAATTAATTGCAATCACTACACTGCCCTCTTTCAACATCTGGTTCAGCGTGTAACATTTAGCATCTGGTGAAACTTCAACCATTCTTAAGTCTATGAGCGTTGACATTTCTGAAGAAACCCGAGCCTGCCAGCTGTTCTGTGAAGTGCTTTGGTCTGATCTCCTTATCTCCTCACTCTCACTGTCTGGATCACACATCGTCAGGTTTTAATTTCTTTAAACAGGTGAAGGTGATGGCAGTGGGGTCAGTTGGGGTGAAAAGTGTTAAATAAATTCCAAGCAAAATCCTTTTTTGTTGATGAAGTGCTGAGACTAGAAAGGCACAGTTGTCCTTTTTTTTGCTGAAGCTTGTTGAGAGAATGCTTATTCATTTCACTCATTCACTCAACCTCCTTCAATGAATACGTCGTGCTGCCTGGGCCGGCCTTAAATTAAAATAATAAGGGGCAGTCTGGGGTCATATTAATAATAGTCTTTGAGAAACTAATTCTTAGAAGTTATAAAGTCTCCCTACATAATGTTCACCTTTATATGCACTTATTGTGGCAATCATCGCCTAATTGGGTTAATGTCGCAGCTCTCTAATTAAACAGCTTCCATAGTCCCAATAAAACGCCATCAACTCCACTAAGACACTGAGTACTAAATAAAAAAACTGTATGTTTTGAATGATTTTGAGGCTTTGATTTGTAAATTGTATTTTGTAATCTCATTATATTGAATTATTATGTTTCTTTGCATTCTTTTCTTGCTTTCTTTGCAAAGCAGCTGGTGCTTAGTGTGATGGTAAAATTATAAAATAAAAATAACCTTTTCTTAGCTATAAACACTTTTGCTACTACTTGACAAAATTAGGGATTTAAAACATGTCAGTCAATGTGTGGGTAGCTAAGGCAAGTTCACATCGAATTTCAGTCATCACATATATATACATCGTCATATTTGAAAGATCGCCGGCAGCTTATCCTGGCCAATACATCCACACCACTAGAATTAGTCCTCCCTGTAACATGGAGGTGCCCCAGCTTCTCACAGGGCATCATGGAAAATGGAGTTTGGCTTCACAGCCCTGCTGGATACCGTGGGAGCCGCCAGGGGATGCTGCAGGGAGACACGAAGATTGTTGTTTCTATTATAACCTGGAAGTACTCCCAAGTCATGGAGACGGAAGGACAGAAGTACTTCCGGGCTGAAGAAAAATATAAATCTTCATCTGACCCGGAAGTGCTATTGGATCACATGGACCAAAGGACAGGAGCGCTTCTGGGTCACGGACTATTTAAAGGATTGTGGGAAACCCAGCAAGGTGAGCTGGAGTTGGGAGGAAGGGTGATGGAGCTGCTGGGTGGAAAGGAGGATTGATTTATTGTAATTATTGATTATTATTGTGTATTGTGGAGGTGGAGGTGCTTTGTGCACATTATTCAAGAAATTAAAATTATTTCTAGTACTTTTACCTGGTGTCTGGACATGTTGACTGTGGGTTTGAAGTAGTGACAGCGCCCTCTACCGTCACACATAGTAAGTCGTGAGTAGCTGTGTGGCATGTCTGTGCCCACCAGATATGGGGTGTGGCATCCCCAACTGCTCAGCCATAGCAAACTCTGACAAATTTGGGTTTGTTTGTAGTCATAGGAACAGACTATTATAGATGTGAGAGTAGTCAATCAATGAACACTCGAGACGGCAGTGCAGCGTGTATAGTGCAGCTACAAGGTGAGAAGGACTGTGGGCGTTATAGACAGAATAGAAACTCATCTGTCCAGATTTGTGCAAAAAGGGAAAAGCCGGGCCAAGACCGCTGAGCTCAACACACTTGGAAAACATTTGTATAGTCATTGGCAAAATTAGGCGGCACGTTAATTGGCTGTCATAACGCAGAAGCTTTTGCAATACTTTTAAAAAAATGTGAAACTGTCCTGAGAAGCCCTGGTCCTAATGTTCTGCCACGGTGGCCTGCTAGTTTTTCCACTGTTGGCAGAATAGCACAACAGAATTTTACAGTACTAATAAGTATGCCAAGCTTCATTTGGGCTGAGTGATTTATTTTTTAGTTATTTATTTTTTAGTTACCATGTGCAAGACTCACGAATAGATGCACACAGGCTGCTGGTTTAAGTTGCTCAATCTGCATTCAGAGATGCCTAAAATGGGTAACTCTGTTGATAGCTGGCCATGCCATAATGATTCCACTTTCTACAGAAAGTATTCAGATCCTTCACTGTTTTCATATTTGTTATGTTGCAGCCTTGTGCTAAAAATCATGTCAATTATTTTTTTTTCCTCTCAACAAAGAATATTCATTACACCAGAATGATAAGATTTAAGAATATTTGAAAAAATATTAAAAGTAAAAAAAACTGAAATATCACATGGGCACAGGTACTCAGACCTTTCATTCAGCACTTAGCCAAAGCCTTTCTCTCTATGACCACGGCCTGCAGTCTTCCTGGACAGACAGCTACTTTCAGGTCTCTCCAGTGATGTTTGATTGGACTAAAGTCTGGTCTCTTGTTGGAAAACTGAAGACATTCCCAGAGCTGACCCTGCACCACTCCTGTGTTGCCTTTGCTTTGTACTTCGGGTCATTGTCCTGTTGGAAGGTGACCTTTTGGCCCATTCTAAGGTCCAGAGCCCCCTTTTAGCAGGTTGGGATTTCTGTACTGCAGCTAGTGTCCCAGTTCCCATCCCAATAGCATGAAGTTGCCACCAGCATGCCTCACCGCTGGACATGTATCGCACAGGTGATGAGTGGTGCTTGATTTCCTTCAGATGTGACAGAAACCTTTTTTTCATCAGTCCAGAATATCGTGTTTCTCATTGTCTGACTGCCCTTTAGTTGCCTCACTCCATTCAAGCGTCCATGTGTCTTCTATTAAGGAGAGGCTTCTTTCCAGCCACTCTGTCATGAAGGTTAGATCAGTGGAGTTTTGTAGTGATGGCTGTCCTTCTGGAAGTTTCCTCCATCTCCACACAGGTCTCTGGAGCTCATCTGGAGTGACTAGCAGGTTCTTGGTCACCTCCCTTACCGAGGTCCTTCCTCCCTCCCAACTGCTCAGTTTGGCCGGTGGCCACCTCTAGAAGGAGTTGTGGTTGTTCTTAACCTCTTCCATTTTAAAATTATGAGGGCAGTCTTGCCCTTGGGATCCATCAGTGCTGCTGAAGTTTTTTTGTCACCTTCTCCAGGTCAGGGCCTCAACACGATCCTGTCTCTGAGCTCTGCTGGCAGTTTCTTCGACCACATAGCTTGGATTTTGCTCAGCTGTGGGACCTTCTACAGACAGATGTGGGCCTTTCCTGATCATTCCAATCAACTAAAGTCAGGTGGGCTCCAAACAGGGTTTTGAAACATCTCACTGATGACCTGAGCCAAAGCAAATCAGTTGAATTGAACTGAGTAGCTTTATCGTCATTGCAATGTTGTCCTATCAGCGCAAAACAGAAAGAAATTAGAACACTATGCCAGTCAATGAAATGCTATCTTTATTGTAAAACTATGTCCATGTACTCCTATCCTGACTCATTTACTTTCTAAGACTTGACTCGGAAAGCATTAAATTAGTGTTAAGACATACCTAAATCTGTTAACAACTTGCCATTGATATCAATAAAAATACATAGTGGAATTAAAAAAAAGACACCTTTTCAAGAAATGTTGGCATTCCTGACTGGCTAATGGATTCTGTTGTACTCATGTTCTTCGTAGTAAACTCGGAAGGGGTTTCTGCTTGAACTGTGCAATGAATTTGTGAGACCACATCTGGAATTCAGAGTCCACTTTGAGTTTTAATATTGGAAGAATGGCATAACATCGCTGAAGAGAAAGTAGAGACAAACTGCTTGTCTGACCCCAGAGGTCTCTTTTATATGTGGATTTGAGCTTGAAAATATGTTTAGGCCAAAAAAACAAGAAAATGTGTTTGCCAATAAAAATTGTAAACCTGGTAAGCACACATTTCTATGCAATTTACCATTTATAAATTCCAATCACCTTGTAAATGTCTGTACTTGAGCCCACCTTGAACGCTGCCTTGAAACCTCCCTATATTGAGCATGCAAATCATCCTCATACATATGCAATCATGATGCTGCAAAACGTTATTGGCTGGTGGAGCTGCAGCTCCCTTCTGACACATCGAGACCCCATCACCTGCATTCAAGAGCATCTGGTTGTGCTCAGCAACTGAAGGGACAAAATCATGCACTGCATTATAGCGCCTCTCCTTTATGCTTTGGTTTTCCAAGAAAGGAATAAAGTGACTGCATCTGAGCTGTAGCTGCTATCACTTAACACATGTAATGACGTGACTGCTGTTACAATGAATGGTAGAGGCCATATGAAATACTGAGGGTCCAGCCAGTTACCTTACCAACAAATCAGCCACCATATACAGCACCATCATGTCTACCAAAGCAGGCAGGTCACTGAGTCATGATGTTGGTCAGTCTCATCTTAGATGACTGGTGCATTAATGGAATATCATTGTATACAGTTAACAAAAGCAGCATCATTCTAGCTCGGTGCCCTTATTGCAATATGAGTGCCGTAAAGTGGTCCGATTACATTTGGAGAACTGGATACGACTGCAGATTGGCTTTTTATGTTGGTTTTGTGGTAGAATGAGCCTGTGGCTAAAAGTGCACCAAGAGAGCACCTCTTGCAGGGGATGGAGGGGATTTTTTCCTACCATTTAGCCTAACACACACACACTCAAACACAAACAAGCATTTTTCATGGGTGTGGGTACAAATCTGGAATTGGTTAGACTTAAAACGGTGTGTAAACTAGATGAACATACAAATTCCACACAGGCAATTGGTTGTGAACCCTGGTTACCGAATCCATGAGGTAGCAGTACTGTGCCACCCATCTACAATATTATGCCTTAAAATCTTAAATGATGTGAAAGAGAAATGGGGATATGTGGAATTATGTTCTCTGTGCCTCATGAAACACAAAAACAGTCCTCAAGCTCAAAATCAGGGCTGAAAAATCACCACATTGCAATCACTAAGTAAACATTGCCCTCAAACCTCAAGAAGCAGGCATTTGGGACGTGCACACCAAGAAGAACAAGCCAGAAACATTGATTGTTTTCAGTGTTATTACATGTAACATCCATCCCATCCATTATCCAACTTGCTATATCCTAACTACAGGGTCACGGGGAGCCAATCCCAGCCAACACAGGGTGCAAGGCAGGAAACAAACCCTCAGCAGGGCACTAGTCCATCGCAGGGCGCACACACACACACACACACACCAAGCATACACTAGGGACAATTTAGAACTGCCAATGTACCTAACCTGCATGTCTTTGGACTGTGGGAGGAAACCCACGCAGACACGGGGAGAACATGCAAACTTCACGCAGGGACCCAGGAAGCAAACCTGGTTCTCCTAACTGCAAAGGAACCAGCGCTACCACAGCGCCACCATGCCACCTAATGCAGTCACCAACACACAGCCCATGTTACAATCGGGATAGTGCAAGCCTGTTTCTTTATACGTGTTTCTTATAATATTTCTTGCTGTTGTTTGAGCATTAAAGGGTATTCTGTCAGTGCCTGATCCACATGGTCATTGTCCCCCTTGTATTATTGTAGGCTCCCACAGCAGAAGGATTAGTGACTTCCACATTTCCCCTGACAGTTGCTGCCTTGTGAACAGTGCTTAAGGGGCTAACGTCTTTCTTCTCCTTCCACTTGTTTGCAGTCACTTTACCTTTTTGCTGTGCAGCTGCTGTTGCCCCATGATGAAGCTTCAGTTGACCAAAGTCATATCAGGGTGGTTTGGTGGTACAGTGCCATATGCTTCAGTTTCTCTATCCAATGTCACTTTGTCAAGACTATCACTCAATTCAGCTTATAGTTCAGATTCAGCTGTTTCTAAAACTGGCTTGACTGATTTTTGTTTGCCATTATGTTTTTGGTTGAAGACCTGCCCCCCATCATAAATATTATTAAGTTACCATAAAGTGGCAGAACAAACAGAAATGTTTATTCTTTTTTACAGCATGATGTAATGTCATCCACTAGATGGCAGCAGAATACTGTTCTGAGAGCTATTCAGGCTTGACACTGTAAAGCAGATCATTAAGCGTTACCCCAGGTCTGACTTGGCCTTAACCATAATGACATAGAATTCTGAAATGAAAGCAGGAAGCAGAAAAATCTAAAGTGATCAAATAGTGAGTATCTAGTTGCCTCAAAGAGGCAAACCAAAAGAACAATGCCAAGACAAGAAGAAGAGTTCAAAATCGGAAGAATCAAAAACAAGTATTTACAAAAAAAAAAAAAAAGTTAAGGAATTCAAAATGAGCCAAACAACAAGGGCTGAAAAGCTGATGCCACAGCAATAGTGCTGTGCCATCTATGTATTTATATTGGGCTGTGGACGGTTAAGGGGAAGAAAGAGAAACATGACAGACACAGCTAATATAAGACAGCGATAAAGAAGAAAAAAAATGAAAAAGGCAGTACTCGTTAAGAAATAATAAAATCAAACAGAAGAAAAATAAAAGTGCATTTGATTTCATGCACTAAATCAGTAATACTAGGGTGTGGTACTGTGTTAGCCATTAGGATGTAGTGAGAAGACAAGCAAAATGACACCTTTTACATCCTGCCTGAAGAAGAGGCCTGAGTTGCCTTGAAAGCTTGCATATTGTAATCTTTTTAGTTAGCCAATAAAAGGTGTCATTTTGCTTGACTTCTCACTGCATGCGGTAAATCACAGAAGAATTATCAAAAGACAACAAAATTAACAAAAAAAGAACCTAAAGGCAGGGAATGAGACCCAAACTCACACAGGCATGGGAGGAGCATAAAAAAGCCACTAAGGGCAAAAACAGGGCATGGGATTCAAGCCCAGACATCTGTCATCAGGAGAAAAGCCACCAATTACACAAACCACTTATTAATGAAACCCTAAAAAAGGGCCAAAGAATCAAAAATCTTGTTCATAAATATGTAGGCTACTGTCAGGGAGATGCAGGGCAAATTTAGAACCGGCATCTGAAGTTTTGGAGTGCTTTACAAGTCTTTCCTCTTTCCTCATTCCTAAGGTTTGTAGTTGGAGAAGTGGTTTCCAAAATATCACATACCTTTGGAGACAAGGTGTTTATTTTCCCTTCATCAGTGACCACAGTATAATTCCCTCTCTGCGCCTAAACAAAATCACGTTGTTTTTTAATTTATGGGCATGAAGGCTGGCGCATTTTGATTGTATGCAAATTCTCCAATTTTATTCCCATTTCCGTTCAGCTTGGATGTTTCTTGAACGGGTGTCAAGATTGATTAGGCAGTGCTGATCAAATATTCATGAGCAGCGCACAAAACAAATGACGGTAGCATGTGCTTTTCCTGTAGTCTCGTTGATCTGTACAACGCGGGATACGTCTGAAGTCGCCGAGCAGCGTGCACCGGGGCACCTTAATTAGAGTTGTTTTATTTGAGAACAAATAACACATGCTTGTAGTTTTCATCAAAAAGTGCAGGGTGAGACTAATACAACTCGCCTAATTACATTTTAAATCAGGAACATTCATCACTTACTTTTATAATTATTCTGAAGCAATAATTTCTATTTGTTTTATAGATTTGCATATTTGCAAATGAGTCCATTACTGGAAGGCTGGGTTTGAGAATAAATAAGTGGCTGCATAAGCAGGAAACATTTTTAAGCTCATGTTTTAATTCATAAACTTGTGAATTGTTTGTTTCACACAGTCCTCTATTCATTTGTGTTGGAGTCTGTAGGGAGTGAGGCCGTGCCCTGTCAGCATTGATAATCCAGGGTTTTTGAAGGGAGCAACTGTCTTTGAATCTTTGAATTTAACTCTTCCACTGTGTTTGTGTGGACAGGACAAGCTTGCCTTGTGGCAGCCATAAAATCAAATTCAGAATTCAGTCAGTGGATGAATTCTTTTGGAAAATCTAGAGAGATCTTTAGAAGTTGGTAGTGATGAATGGTCACTTTTATGGAAAGTAAAGGCAGCATATAAACAGCCAAATCGTGGCTTACTTCATTATATTTTAATTTCTGGGAAGTGTAATTTTCGTGTATGAATTGAATGTAAAATAAAAAAAAAACTTGACTGTTTGTTGATTCATTTTTTAAAGTTGATTTGAGCAACAGTGGACTTAGAAAATGGCACCTCCCTTTATTGACAATGGTATACATAAAATATAAAGATAAAATAATTTAGATGTGATCGACAGTTGGCTTTGCGCCCTAGGAACCAAGTTATCAAACCATTCTATAACATTTCAGTAATTATTTACCGCCCTGATGTTGATATTTTGGTTCATAAAATAGGTCTTTACGATAGCAATTGACGAGAAGAATTCATAATTAATTGCAGAATTATGGTATTTGAGGGTTCCTCTAGAGTGCCACTTTTTCTTGCATGTTTGGCTCAAAAATTAATCAGCACATCGTCATCTCATAACAGGCTTAAATTTCAAGTTTGGTATTTTTCCATCTAGCTGTTTTAGCTCTAGACAGCCCTCAAGAAATGGTGACACACACACACACATAGGCAGACACACACTCATCATCGAGATTTCAATGTTTTCGATATCAGGGGACCCTAAAAAATCGAAATCCATTGAAAACCGGAGATTGAAATTTTTGATGAATCTATAGCTTTTGCTCCTCCCCCATAGACGATAGGTTATGGTGGGGGAGGGCACAAAGCAAAAATAATAAATCCAAAATGAAAGCAAAAATACCAAATGAGTTTTACACGTACGAAAACCATAAATACCATTTCTGTGCTCATTTTCCTTTGAGTTGTCCATTTTATATGTGTTGCTACTTGATTATGGTTATGTTAATTTATTTTCACACTGCCCTTTTGGTTTTTGTGGCTGCAGTCACGTTAGGTATCATGTGGCATGTGATTTCAGTTGTTTGACACCGAAAGACTCTGCTGGACAAGCGGTGGGCCTTAAACATTGAAACAGACTCAGTCTTCTGAACCCAAAAGATAGGTGGGTGTTTTTATTATTGTACTTTCAGGTCAGCTGAGATCTGTACCAACTAGCATCTTTAGTTCTTTTTATATTGGGGGAATATGAAGAACTGCAGTGGGCTGGCGCCCTGCCCGGGGTTTGTTTCCTGCCTTGTGCCCTGTGTTGGCTGGGACTGGCTTCAGCAGACCCCCGTGATCCTGTAGTTAGTATATAGCGGGTTGGATAATGGATGGATAGATGGAATAGGAAGAAACGTCAAAACAGCTATGTTACTGTGTCCTGTCTCACTGTCTCTTTGTATCCCATGTATTCAACCCTGGGGATCTCAAATGGCAGGCTGCTCACTGACAGCACCTTCTTTTATTTTCACTCCTTTACTTCATCCCAGTTTACCACCAAATGAAGATTGCCTAAGAGCATCCTGGCTGCAGCTAAACAACGAATGCCAAATCTTAGCCTGTCTGCAATACTAGTGATTGATCATCAGAGAGAGATGTTGATTTAAAGCCTCACTTCAAAATTATATTTATTTGCGTAATAGCCAATAGCAGCAAATACTGTATAAGCAAACAAAGAATTATACAATCTGGGTGGGTTTGTTGCAGTCTTCATGCAGTCACAGATGGCAGTTCCTTAAATTATATATCATATATATTCTTAATCAAGAAATGAAGAGAAAGGTTTCGTGCCAGAGATAGAGCTCCTTGGAAAATGTCCAGCAGCTAAGCAGATAGGAGACTCCATTTACAGTGAATGTCTGTAACTCCTCTCAAAGTGTCACAAAAGCAGCAAACGAACCAAACACTCCATTTTTGTAACAAAGCATTAAACTGAACTACTAAAAATAAGTTCTAATAAGAAGGCAGCCACTCTCCCAGCTTCTGGCCCAAATCAGTTGCACACACCAGACTTACTGTCTGTTAACAAAGTGACTAACACTTTTATAGTTTCTAAAACCACAAGAAAGTTATAGTTCAGTTTTATCATATATAGATTGTATCTGGGGGTCCCAATTCCCTTTCCCTAGTTTAGAACGTCTGTCTTTGTCATGCTGCCTTTCACCCTTCTGTCTGTTATAGGTGAGAAAAAAATTTGAGGTCTCCTCTAGGGTGCCCCTTATAATTGTTGACAAGCTTAAAAGTAATTTTAATAACAGGGAGCAAAAGAATCACCAGGCCATTTCTGCTCAACGAGACTTTTAGGAAGGCATGCCCATCACAAGAGCTGGTCCTATAATAAACACCCTCTACTGCAGTAAGGACACTGTGGAAGATTGTGGATTCGCTTCCCGGTTCCTTCCTGTGTGGATCGCGCTTTGAGTACTGAGAAAAGTGCTATATAAATTTAATGAATTATTATTATTATTATTATTATTATTATTATTATTATTATTATTACTGGTCAGGGCGTCGTTTTTATAGCAAGTGGGACAGAAGTGACACACACACACACCCCACAGTCCAGTCCATTCCATCCAGTGAGTAAAACTGCTTCATCCAAGTTTGAGATGGAGGGTCAATTGGAGCCCCTGAAGTGGGAGACTGAAACCAACCACATATGGGGTGCCAGTCTCTTAGAGAGCACACCCAGCATTTCAAGTCTCCAACTGTCCTTATGAGGTGGTAGGAGAACCAGAGTACATGGAGAAAAAAAACATACAGATGGAAGCAGGACATGCCATTTCCACAAAGCTGGTGTCATACATAAGTGGATGTGTTATGTTTTACTACCAACACACAATTTGTGTAAAAATGATGAAGTGTCTTGGTCTGTGCCAGTTCACCTTAACTAGTGTGTGCCTGCCCCTTTGCAGTTTTGCTGAAGTGTGGCCAGCATCTTGCCTTTTAAGTCCTTCTCTTGCACTAATAGGTTATCATTTCTATAAACAGTATGGTAGCGCCCAAGTAGCCAACAAGCAAAATGGCATTGCCCAAAGAAAACAAAAACTTTGATGTGACCAGAAAAGCATCTGAATGTTTCTTTTATAAAACAATGAGGTATAACTTTCAGGTCTTAACCAGTTTCAAACGCTCTCCCTGTGTTCATGTAGCTTTCCTTTAATGATCCCAGGTTTCTTCCCAAACTCCAAAGCCATGTTTGGGGATTCGAGATGCAGCATGTCCGTGTTCATCACGGCATGTTAAAGACTAGAGTCACATCCCAGGCTGTCAGCTGCCTTGTTGATCATAAATGGGATAAAAATGAATGACTAAGTAATAATAGTAAACAGTAACGATCACATCAAAATATTCATAAAGTGTCACTCATGGCCATACAAAACTAACAGATTCATATTGAGAGGAGTTTTTTTCATGCTATTTTCTGCATCGGTGCACAGTCTGACAAATTAGCCTCAAGGTGTTTTATTTTTTTTCTTCTTTCTTTTTAAGCCTTAAAACAATGACTAACAAGGATTCATAATAGGAAAACTGTCAGGGAAAAACTTTCAAAGTTTAAATGGCTCCGTAGGACATCGCTGGCAGTCCACACTCTGCTTCAGGGTGGGTTAAAATCAGATTTTGGTCCATTTTGGAAAATAATAGAAACTGCACGGATGTCATTATTTAGACTCTGTTTCCTCATTAAACTGTAAGTCTTATTTTAAAAGCAGAATGGTTTGCAATGCCATGTTTCATATGAGTCATCAGATCCTTCCGACTACACTATAGAATTTCTAAAAGATCTACGTGTTGTTCCACATATTTTTTTGACTATTCTCTGTCATTTAAGATATGTTGTATATATTATTCTTTAAAGTGTTTATATATTGTAATTATTTTATCAAGTACTGGAGACATCATCACGTTGCTATTATCATTTGAGTTTTGTTATGAGAACTGCTTTTTCCTGTGTTGGATTTTGAACCTCTTGCTCTGTTTTTTGACCTTTTGATTTTGTGTATTGTTACATTGTCTGCCTTGAGTTGTCTTTGATGTTCCAGGCAATGCCTTTGGCCTTTTGGGCCCATCAGAGCCTTACTGTTACAGAACATTTTTGTTTATAATAAATCTTTTTATTTATAAAGATTTTAAGTTAGACCTTTTCATTACCAGTGAGGGATTGATGGTTTTCCCCATCTAGTTAGCCTTTTAAATCATTTTTACTAGTGACTGGACTTGGGAACCCCACGTTTATGACATTTTATGGATATTTTCAAACAAACAATGATTTGTCAGTTAGTGGTTCATTAATAAAAGGATCTTTGGATAGTTAGGCCACAAAATTTTTGACTCTTGACTTTTTTGAACCGAATGGTTTAGACCCTTTATCTCTTTTGGTTGCTCCCATTTTTCAATTCCATTTCCTGGTTTATCAACTTCTCACATACATTTTGGGCTTCTACAGCCATTACAGAGTGGTGATGTTGTACTGGTCTTGCATTGAAGATCTCCTGGAGGCGTCCAAGAATTAGTTAGAGGTTTGTTATTGCACTTCTTGCATACCTGTGCCCCAGCACACTTTGGTTAAAATGAGAAAATATGAATAGCAAAATCACAACTGGCATTCATACTTCAGTCAAATAGCAATAGGAGACTGCTAGTTTCACAAGAGACAAACTGGACATAATCCATATTATGAAAGAACTGTTTGAGTAGCAGTGACGTAAAGGCAGTGCCTCACTTTAGGGATTAGGCACACGAGTAGCCCATAAGCAGTGCAGGGTTTGAATCTGTTGCAGTAAAATTTGATTTTTTTTCATTGAAGTATTTTACTGCAATCAACGCTGCGATAACATTAGCGGAATTCTGTGTTTGATACGGTAGCACCATATAACTTGATCCCTCAGTGATCCCTCAAAATCTTGGAACATGCTCATTTCTGACATTCATTCTGGTTTTGACCTTTGTTTGTCTACTCAACTACACTTTCTGTCTCATATTTATCTCCTGGTCATTCTTTACCTCTCAGTAATCCTCCGAGAATCAGTCTCCATTAACCATGCAGTGACAAATGGAAGTGCACAGAGTCTGAGGTCACTGTTGTGGTCTTCCCAGTTATCAAATTGCACATACAAAAGCACTTTGACATGTATTAATAGTGGTTAGGAGTTCCAAATTCTACATTTATTCTTTGTTTTTTGACCTTGAATTTGGTTTTAGTGTCTTTGGCTTAGTTATCTAGTAATGTTGATTTCCTGGTAACGATTTTGACTCTTTTTATTGATTAGGTTTCATTTCCTGGTCCTATACTTCTCAATCTTCCACTTTGTATGGTGTTTTTGGCAGAACATATCAGCCCCTTGCTTCTACATGAGCGCAGGCTATCACAAAACACAAGCTCGATAATTAAGTTCAAGAGTAAAACTAACAGAAATTCAGAAAAAAGGTACAACCCAAAATTCTTTCCTATTTTGTTTTATGCAAAATGAATCTCTAAAACCTTAAATTATTTAAGAGTTTACCCATCTTACGTAGTATAAGTCTGATTGCATTAACATCAGGGGCGCAGTAATGCATAGGATCCAAATGTCCAAAATGGCAGCACCCATGAAGCAAACAGAATGAGAAAATTGTGGTGTAATGTCATCAACAAAATAGAATAAAAAGATGTCACGTTAATAAGACAATGAAGCACTTCAGCAGACAGGTGACAGAGTTCCAGTTAAGTGGGATAATTTGACATTTTGTTGTCACCACTTCTGTAAAGGTTGGATCAGAACAGTTTAAATTACCAAAGTGAGGTGGAGGTGCTTTAGAGAAAGAGCTGAGAACTAAATACTGGAGGACACAAAGGTCAGCAGACAACTTAGAAGGAATAGCCGAGCAAAGTCAGGACAAATGTTAGAGAAAACCAAAAGTGAAAACCCTTGAAAAGGAATTGTCAAAGAAACACACATTCTCTCGGTAGAGAAAAGGTCTGTCTTTAAATGAAACAGAGTGAAGAGAATTAAAAAGCAAGTGGATCGCCCTGAAATTGTCCTGTCGGTGAGGGCACAGTGACTTGGCAAAACACAGTCACAAACAGTCAGAGTACAAAACCTGGAGAATGAACCGACCAAATTGTTAAAAAAATAATAATAAGCACACAAGACGGGTCTTTGAAACAAAGAATTGAAAGCACAAATACTGTGAGATCATAAATAATCAAATCTCAAGGACAAGGTATAAAAGAGTTTTGGGATCCTGCATTCAGTTAAAATGGTATAGTTTCGGATGACCTTTAAACCTGGCGTCAAATCAGATGTCATCAGCACTCTGGTGGAATGCTGGGATTATTCCCATGGATATGGGAGACACGGACAACACAAAGTAGCAGCTCCTGTCAGAATCCAAGATAACTTTGCAATAAACATAACGTAAAAAGATTTTAAACAAAGCGTTAAATTAGAAAACTAATAGAAATTTAAGGATCCTTTGTCTGGAACCCCCCTGTAATAAGAGCAAATGAATTGCAAAAAGGTTTGGGGATGGCCGCCCCATATACTTAAAACAGCTGTTGAAAAAAGAAGTAAAAAATAGGCACATCCTTACAGACTGGAGCGCAAAACAGAACTGACTAACAGGTTGAAGGCTGCTCTATAAATATGGCTGAATGGAGTCAGGGAGGCCGGAGCAGAAACTGATGTGACAAGAAGATGGGTTCTGGGTACTGGATATGATGTCATCAGAAGGTGTCAGAAGTGATGTCAACAGTGGGTGGACCGGTGGTGATGTCACTGAAAGGTAGGGTCTTCAAATGGTCTGTAGAGGGACAAAAGGAGAATGAATCAGACGACAGAGCCAACTCCATGTCTGATTGAGCCTATATACCGTCTCCAATGTGCACATGTGCGACACCAACAAAACTATGTATAGATCGTGGCTAGGGACATTAATAAGCCTGAGAAAAATCATCAGAAGTAACCCACATAACAGGAGTAAGGTGGACACCAAAAACCATGTGACCACACCCCTGTGATGCCACATGTACACACACACACACACACACACACACACACGTGACTTCATAACAACTGAAAATCCAAAATGTCGAAGCAGTGGCACCATCATCAAAGTCAAAAACAGTTAAAAAAAATTGTTTATGAAAAACATCAGCATAAGAAGATTAAAATGTTATCAAGTGTATAATGATGAATGCTGAATGTGTGGGAGTGGGACTGTGGTGGTCTGCCCCATGTTCTGCACACATGTATTTGGATGCAGAAGGGCGTTGGTGTGCTTTGTCCTGTTTCATGTTTTCAGGCCATCCCACTAACGGGGTAGGGCTGTGTGTCTTATGAATGTCTTTAGTTAAATTAAATCTTGAGTAATTTAAAGCTAGAAAATGTCATATCGAGCACCAGTTTGTAGCTTGGAGTTTTGCGAAGTTATGACGCCACTCCTCAGAAGTGAACTTTCACTCCTAGAAGGGAGTGTATGTAAGGAGCTTCTTGGCTGCTTGTGAGGCCCAACTCTGAGACAGAACAATTTCTTATCCTTTCAGTGCAATTCCTAGAAGTAATTTTGAGATGCTTGACACATACGAGTCCTGATCTTCATGTGATTAAATTCTGAACAAACCCAATCTGGCTGAACTAATAACACACACAGTTGGACTTTCCAAGTCTTTATTGAGCACATTGAGTCATCAATCACGGGGCAGGCAGGACAATGTAAGTGGACCTCCGTGTTAATGACTTCTCCCAAAGCTAACTGGAGAAAGGTATTTCAGTTGAGAAGATGAGATTGGAAATGTGAGTTGCACAGATGTCTCACTCTTTAAATTAAAACACACAAAGCCTGGTTACTGATGGACCTGTTCTCCTCAAGGAAAGATTGGATAAGGTGATATGTAAGGATTCAGACAACACAGGAAAAGGTTTGGGGGCAGCCACCCATATACTTGAAGTATGGCTGCCAAAGATGAAGGTCTGGTTCATATTAAACTGATTTTAACAGATCTCAGTCCAAAAAAACGAACAAACAAACAGGAAAACATGGCAGTTTTAAAGTCAGGCAAGGGAAGTGTCTTCATCAGGCCCGGAACCAGAAGTGATGTCATCGGGGCCAGGAACCGGAAGTGTCAACATCGGGCCAGGAACCAGAAGTAATGTCATTGAATCCAGACGTAATTTTCCATCTGATGAAAAAGAGAAAGGATCAGTGCACTCTGCCATCCCCTGGTCTGGCATATAATTACCTTCATTTGAGCCCTTTAGCTGCCTCCCATGCGTGTGACAGTGCAATGCCTTGATCCAAACAACTGTCATAGGACTTACAGAAGGTACATTATAGAGATGCTTGAGGCTGGAAACAACCACAAAAGCCTTGCTGAAGACCTGGGTGCTCGTCAGTCTATGGCAAAATAAATTGTCTACAACAGGAGAGAATTCAGGACTCTAGGTAGGAGTGGGCATCCTGTAAAGATCTCGCCAAGAGTGCAAAGGGCAGTCCCAAAAGAGGTGTAAAAGAACCCAAGGGTATCAACAAAAGACCTCTGGAAAAGTCTACAAACGTGTCCACTATCATGAAAATACTGAATAGGGATGGTGTAACACGGTATGACGTTTTCCCAAGACAACCTGGATGTTCCACAATGCATTTTGTGAGAAAATGCTCTGTAGAAAGATAAGAGAAAAGCTGAACTTTTTGACCCAAAAGCTTAATGCTGCGTTTGGAGGATAAAGGACCACTGCACACCAACACCAAAGCCTCGTCCCACCTATGAAGCATGGGGGCATCATGATTTGGCCTGCTTTGCTGCCCCAGGGCCTGGACCTAGGGAACAAGGTATTCAAAGGAGTATCAAGTCATTTTATAGGTGAATAAAAGGGCAGCAGCCATGACTTCGAGCTTAACACTAGAATTACCAAAGCCTACAAAAAAACTCGTAAATCTGGCCCACCTTATATCCGTTCGGACTTCTCCATTAGCATCTTTTGTCTTGTAAATGTGCCGATCAAGGCAAGCAGCAAGCAGCCTACTATTCCACCCCCCCCCCCACTGCCACAGAACATACACAAAGTTCTCCCAGTTCATGCCTTGATTATCTGGGAATGAAGTTCTGGGGTTTTAGAATGGAAATAATAGATCGTTATTTGGAACACATGCATTTCGTGTGTGTTCCGTTTCTACAATAATCTGTGTAAACACATTGTTAAAACAGAAACATTTTTCATATTTTAATAATAAATGACAAAATGTTGGAATAAACTATATAATGTGTGAAGTCTGAAGTCCAAAAATCAAATAAACATAATCACAAAGATGATACAACAGCTTCTGTGGTGCAGTGGTAAAAATTGCTGACTTATAATCAAGAGTCCCCTGGTTCGATACTTACTGCCTCGTATATTTACCATTTTGAGTAGTGAGCTGCTTTTATTGTTAATATTATATAATGAAAACATAAATTTGGTTTGTGTCTGTAAGCGCCGGTGTAAATTTTTAGTACTTATAAAAGTTAGCTGATGACTTTTATTCTCTCAGTCACAATCACAATACATACTATCGCCCTCCCCAGAATCTGACGCTGTTACTTTTTATTTGAAACTGGAAATAACTGTAGATGTGAGTGGCGTTTTGAGACAATCGAACTGGAAATTCTCTGATCTGGAGGGATAAAAACTGACACACAAACGCTGGTGAATCTGCCTTTTTCGTATCTCATTTTCACTTGATTTTTTTATTCAGTTTTATTGAGTGTTCCTGTTTATGCTGAATTAGTATGCACCTTATGGTCCATGATGTCAAAGCCACACTGACAAAAAACAGAAACACAGGTATATATGATATTTGAAATTATTCATTTTATGACCTGTATAGTACATTTCAGAAAACATTGTAGCACTGATGTAACATTATTCATATTATTCATATTCATTCACGTACCATCTTGTGGTTGTAATCAGTGACCGCATGTTTTTTTTTCCTGATCTTGGCCAGTCTCCACATTTTGGTACATGGTGCTGTTTCTTTTGTACTCCAGGACATGCATGTTCCTCTGCAAGGTGAGTCATGAACACTCTTCTTTACTCAGTGGACCCCGTACATGCCTTGCACAGTACATGGACGTTGATCGCCGCCAGGTCAAGCTTGTTATAGCACAAGCAACCGGCCACCTGCGTGCTTGCACTGAATAAGCTCACGCCTTCTGGTGCATGATGTCAGCACAACACCGGGGAAAAAAGAATGAGACAAATATATGTGACATTTTGAGGAAATCATTTTATGACCTGAATAGTACCAATCAGAAAACATCATCTCACTAATGCAATATTATTTGAAAACGAACAGCGTCTGATCGGGTGTGAATTTATGCAGGCACTGTTATTTATGGTCAGATCAGGAGGGGAGGAAGACAAATTTACACCCGATCTGTTAGTTTTCAAATAATATTGTCACTGATTACAACCGCAAGATGGTGAGCGAATGAATATGAATAATATGAATAATGTTACGTCAGTACCACAATGTTTTCCGAAATGTACTATACAGGTTATAAAATTAATAATTCCAAATATCATATATACATATCTGTTTCTTCCTCCGGGTGCTCCGGTTTCCTCCAACACTCCAAAGATATGCAGG
Organism: Polypterus bichir lapradei; assembly: GCA_026402145.1. Taxonomy (NCBI): domain Eukaryota; kingdom Metazoa; phylum Chordata; class Cladistia; order Polypteriformes; family Polypteridae; genus Polypterus; species Polypterus bichir. The sequence goes on from JANRMT010062799.1 coordinate 3,705,201, forward strand.
TTAGGTGCATTGGCGATCCTAAATTTCCCTAGTGTGTGCTTGGTGTGTGTGTGTGTGTGTGTGTGTGCCCTGCGGTGGGCTGGTGCCCTGCCCTAGGTTTGTTCCTGCCTTGCGCCCTGTGCTGGCTGGGATTGGCTCCAGCATACTCCTGCGACCCTGTGTTAGGATATAGTGGGTTGGAAAATGACTGACTGAATGACATACCTATGTCTCTGTTTTTTTCAGTGCAGCTTTGATGTCATGAACCATAAGGCGCATACTAATTCTGCATAAGCAGGAACAGTCAATAAAACTGAATTAAAAAAAAATCAAGTGACAATGAGATACGGAAAAGGCAGATTCACCAGCATTTCCGTGTTAGCTTTTCTCCCTCCAGATCAGAGAACTTCCAGTTCGATTGTCTCAAAACACCACTCACATCTACAGTTATTTCCAGTTTCAGATAAAAACTAACAGCGTCAGATGACTGAGAGAATAAAAGTGAAAAAAAAAAAAAACGCTAACTTTTACAGTACTATAAATTTACACCGGCTGTTCAAGATGCAAATCAAAAGTATTTTTTTATTGTATAATGTTAACAATAAAAGCAGCTCACTACTCAAAACGGTAAATATACGAGGCAGTCAGGATCGAACTGGGGGACTCTTGATTACAAGTCAGCAATTCTTACCGCTGCGCCATGGAAACTGTTGTAGCAGCCTTGAACCTTTTGTGAAAGTGTTTATTTGATCTTTGGACTTCAGGATTCACACATTATATAGTTTATGTCTACATTTTGTCATTTATTACTAAAATATGAAAATCGTTTCTGTTTTAACAATGTGTTTACACAGATTATTGTAGAAACGGAACACACACGAAATGCATGTGTTCCAAATAACGATCTATTATTTCCACTCTAAAACTCCAGCACTTCACTCCCAGATAATCAAGGCATGAGCTGGGAGAACTTTGTGCTTGTTCTGCGGCGGCGGGGGAATGGAATAGTAGGGTGCTTGCTGCTTGTCTTGATCGGCATATTTACAACACAAAAGACACTGATGGACAAAAAGACAATCAAACCATGTTTTATTAGGAATCTGTGCTGACATCCAGGCAATTGTAAAGGGCTCACTTATTTTTTTCTTGGATGTAAAACTAACTGGATGTGTGGGATAGGCTGGATGTGACTTTACACAACTGCAGTTGGTGATCACTGGGCATGTCAGATTACACAACTGTGGGACAACTTTGGAGCCCAGTCATGTTTGCCCCTTTTTATTACAGCCAATAGCGTGCTGGCTTGACTGAGCCAGTGTAGTGGGAAGGATTGACATGTATGGAGAGTTCAGCGACAGTCTTTCTCTTTTTTTTCATTTTCCCAATCAGTTGTAGTGTGTAAAATACGACACATCAGACAGATGAGCTTCTCGATTGTTGTGAGGTTCAAAACACCTGCATTCCTTATTCTTCATTGCTGCATTCTATTCATTGTACTTCCGGATGAATATTCATTGCTTGTTACCGATGAGCGGGTGTGAGTAACACATGAACTTGCACTTACTGCTTACAACCCATTTCTTCAGTCTCTCTTTGAATTGCAATTGGTGTGAGACAACGCTATATGAGTGTTACCCCTTGAAGCATCAACTGCCATGAAGCACCAACATATGAGCAACGAGTTTCATGGCGTGGAGTTTCGGGAGCTACTAATGAAAGTCATGATAAGAGCTGTGTGGGACAGGAGGGTGAGCGGCACGATAACAGTGGTATGGCACCTTGATTACAGGGGAAAGCCAACACAGCCACGTGGCTCAGAGTGGACATTGTTTTTTAGCTCTCACACACCCCTATTACTGAAGACAAAATCAAACCTGTTTAAGGGGCAAGTCATGGACTTGTTGGTGCTGGCCATGAGACATCACACATCTGGAAGTCACAGGAGTGTGCAGACGACTACCTCCAACTCGCCAAGATTATGTCATTGAAACTGGAAAAGTCACCTAATGTGATGTGGCCTTAAGGTGACTGTAGGTAATTGGGAAGGCTGATGTTGGTCACACTCAAATGTAGCTAAATGGCTTTAATAAGTTGTATTTACTGAAGGAAATAATATCCACTTAGAGTTTGTTTCAGTGCTTAATTCTATTACTAAACTAAGGCTGTTGCTTTTCTTCTATTTTGGTGTTATGGTCATGTTTTAGCTTTTTTTTCTCCAATTTAAATTAATGGTAATTAAGTGTTTGCCTAATAGAAATTACCTTCACAAAAGGGTTTTCAGGAACAGATTAGCTTTCCAAATTGGAGGAAACCTGTGCATGTTTACGCATCCTTTCATTTTTTCAGTTGGTGGCACAGTTGCTAATGCTACAGCCCCTCATCTCCCAAGACTCTGGCTCACTACACAAGATTGTCAGTGTTTCTGGGGAGTTCTCATATTCTTTGTTTGCTTATTTGTACTGGGGTCTTCTCTCTTCGCATTCAGGTCAACAATAGAAGCATGATAAATGGCAGTCCTTTATATGGCGCCTTCCTCTGAAAGGTGCTTTACAAACCTTCTCAAGTTTCACCCAAACCTCTCAGAAAGTGCTGCTTTTTCTAGGCTCACATGGCTTGTGAGGAGCGTTAAATGCACTTCTCCTTTCGACATCCTGCACGTTGCAGCATAATCCCCTGGGTGTCCGCTTCTGACACTGTAATCAATCAATAAACCTTCTCTTTTGGGGGCTCTTAGAAGTTGATGCCATGCTGTGGCACAGTGTGATTTCTGTTGCACCTGCCTCAAGCTCCGAGCCCCCACTCTCTTATTCGTGTTACTTGCAGATCTCAGACATCATTTTAAATAATGTTCTGGTGTTTTACCGCTAGCTAAACACAATGCACCCTGTCAGAATGGCAGCCTGAATGATGGGCCCGCTTTTCCTTCACTTAGTGGCAAAGAAGATGGTAGCAGTAAAAGTCAGGCTCTTTTACAGCTGCAAAATGTCGGCTGACATTCACAAAGAAAATATTGTAGGAATAAGCCATTGCCTTTTAATACCCTGTGTTTGAAAACCATCTTGACAGTCGAGAGCTTGAGATCATCAGATTGTAGTCCATACCAGTTTCAGGTTAGTCAGTGGGTAATAGGAGGTCACCTGAGCCAACTGTCTGCATGTGTCTGGAGCTGACCTGAACTGCCTCTGGGACCAGGGGTTTGGGGCAAAAAGTTAAGGGCTAAAGAAGCACTTGGCATTCAAGGTTTGCATTACCGGACACCCAGGGTTTGCTGCCCTCCGAGTATCCTGGGAGTGGAGAGCACAGGACCTCACCAAGCAGCAGACTTTCCTGCTGATTGATGGCGACACAGCTGAGCAGATGTGCCGCGTCAGGAGTTTCTCAAGTGCATGCAGCATCAGTGCCGTATTTTATCAAGAAGGCCTGCCTTTGACTAAGCAGAAAAGTCAGCTGACTGCCTTGAGCTGGGAGAGGCACAAGGCCTCTGCATTAAAGTGGACCACCGCGTATGTCCTGTTTGTAAATTTAAAGCTATTAGGTGACCTCCCGCTCAAGATTAGACAGCCTTAGAAAATGGTATGCTTATGGTTATTGCGTGGTGTAATTGGCACTACAGACTCATAGATTTAGCCTTCTACATTCAAATGTCACACTACAAAATGAGGAAAGTGTTCTGTAGTGATGTTTTGAAAGAGGTCAGTGCCAACACCAGAGCAGCCGTCATTTGGGTGTGAGATGGCAGGGTGGAGCACAGAGGTGGAATGATGCACTGAACTTCCAGGGTGGAGAAAATGTTTTTTACCTTGTCCACTCCAAGGATGGCAAATTAAAACAGGTGTTTGAGGAGGTTAAGAAGTCTGTTTCACCTTCTGGGCGAGATGCCAGAAATATGAAGAAGTCTGCAGTTTGCAGTCTGCAGTCAAAAGTCTACATTAACACTTTCACTTTCTATGTTGTGCTTCGAAATGTTGCCAAAGGCGTACTTTCGCAAATAACCCAGACATTCTTCTTGAAATAAACAAAGTAATATAATTTATTTATAACACAATATATGCAAATATATTGTAACCACCAGGAGGCCCCACTGACCCCTAAACCTCAGACACAGTAATGCCCAATACGATTCTGGGTTTAAATAAAAGATATTTATTAAACCAAATCACCCTTATAATAATGACCCATGCAAATAGCAGTAAATAAATGCAATTGTCATCTCAATTCTTCCTCCTTCCTCCCGCCAAAAGTGTTACCCGCTGCCACCTGACTGTGACTCCCCAATGTGAGGTGGCAGGCTCCTTTTCAAGCCGGATCTGAGAAAGCATGCGACTCCTTCCCTGGCAGCGCACTCTACTGGCACCCAAGAACCCTAATAGGGTTGCACTTCCAGACTCTTAACACCTCAGCACCTCAGCAGGTGTCCAAACTGGGACACCACAAGATGACTGCTGCCACCTGCCATATGGACTTGCTCCTGATGTCCACTGGTCCTTTAGTTATATTTTTTCTGGCCAGGAATTAAGTCATTTCCTCTTTCTGTCTGCCAGCTCGTCTGTCCTTCTCTCTTGGCCTCTTATCTGTGCAAGGAATTATCTTCCATCTCAGCCAGGATGCCTGTCTGTCCCCTTGGTCACTTAAAATATATAAAATACAAAGAGACCGGAAAACAACACAATATGTAAAATTTCCTAAAGCTATGCTTATCTTTTTCTTTCCTACAGAAAAAGGCACATCACTTATCAATTTTATCTCTTGGCTTAGACAGAACCTTCCTCTCTTACAAGAAAAGGTCCATAACTTATGAATTGTGATTTTTCAATTTGTGAGCTTAAGATAAATATGTTCTCTGGACTGTTATAAAGCTTCTGTTGCCTTCAAGTGCTATTCATTTGCTCACAGCAGCCTCTGTGCTGGCTTATCACAGACCCCCCAGACACCAAAACACGCAGCTCTCTCTCTCTCTCTTTCTGTGTGTGTGTGTGTGTAATGCTGCTGCACTTCCTGACTGGGTTTGGAAAGCAGCATATATAACACAGTGCCAGAATGTATCCTTTACAAGGTTATTATCCTTTATTTGCAAATACACCCATACCATCATCATTTAGCTGGCTTTGTCCTATCAATTAAATTACTAATTAATAATTCTCAGAATCAAAAGTATTTTGTACTTACAGTATGGTTTGAAGTTAGAGGTTTAAGGTTTGTTCCTTTCCTGATTGGCTTCCTCCAGACATGTTGTATGTTTTTCAGTACACTTTCTTTTCTTTGTTCTGGGTGGTCTTCTTCTACACTGTTGGTCACACCTACTGTTTCCAGGTGGCACTGAAGTTTCTCCTTGATGGTTTTAGACAGAGTGTCCCAGAAAGCTAGCAATGTTATGCCTGCCAGGTCAAGTGGTTATCAGGCAGTGACTCTCATTAGTAAGGCAACACTTGGTTTACATTCAGTCTCTTTCTCTCTTCCTTGTGTCCTTGCTATCCCTCAGTAAGATTGGACTAATGGCAACTCCAACACAGAAACTACTTCACCCTTACAGTCCAACATAGTTGCTTTGACCACTGTTGTGGCTACCCCCTGTCTGCAATGGGGTCTGGCTATGGGCAGCCACATTATGGCCTTGTTAAGCTGTAGCATGGTGAGAGAAGAGTAATTACTTAGTAGAAGGCTGGAGATTAAGGAGAGAGGGAGCAGGAAAGATCAGTGAAGCAAGTAAGCACGGACAAGGAGAGAGGAGGCATGGCGGTCGGGACCCTGCCAGGGAATTGAGGGAGTACTGCTCCAAGGGGTGTCCCCTGCTAAGCTTAGTGTAAGAATGGGGTCTTGGATGGACCTCCTGAGATCCAAGTAGTGCAATACAGCGTATGTGATGATGGAAGGTCAGCTACAGTATATGTGTCTCGGATGAATCTAAAGAGCGCAGGCGAGACCAGAGTCAGTTGATGGCGACTCCAGCTGTCGGGGTCGTCTCCATTTGAGCGGACCCACCAGGAGAGCCACAAGTATTTTGCCAAGGAGACTAACCTGATGCTTTGAAGCATTCCAAGAGGAATTTTAAAGGATTTATTGATTATTTTTAACCTCTACAATTGCACTGCCTTTTCTTTATGGATTGTTCAGTGATTTATCTATTTCCTTCCCTGCACTTGATTATTTTGCTTCTGTTTTAAAAAACCTGCACGGTGCGCTTTGACCCTTCGGAACAGCTTATTTTCTCTCACTCACTGCTGTGCTCATCTCGATTACGAACTACTTGGGGTTCAAGTGAATGGGTTTATGACAGAGATGCCACCTGGAGTTTGAGCCCTGACAGGTCTCAATAAGCCAATGACAATACCACTACCCCTAACTCTGTGAAAACCCTTGTAACACCCTAACTGACATTTTCTGTATTGTGTTCATTGCCACCATGTTACTGACGGCAACAACACTTATTGCTAATCACGTGGACTGATGAAAATGTTCTTAGAAAAGATTGTGTGTCCAAATTAGGACACCATTACTCTTACAATTAGAAATCAGAAATCCACTTTCTTGCATGGAGAAATTAAAATTCTCTTTAGCTCATGTGGGTAAACAAGTGCTATGGCTGCACTCTCCCAATGAGGATGTAGAATCAAAAGTCAAGAAACTAACGGAAAGTGCGTTTAATATTAGAGGCACTTTTCAAATTGGTAGTGATGGCATTTGTTTTGAAATAAACTGCCTTGTCATGTTGGTGAAGCTGAATCTGGCAGCCTATTAGGAATTGGCTGGATGGGACACTTGGATCAATTCACTAAAAGGTGATCAGATCTGACAGGTGCTTTGAATGGCCTCTCCACAGTTGTACATTTTGTTGTGGTCATACTCAATTTATCACACTGATTCTCATTTTTCTGTCGAGAGCTGTACTTATTTTAGTTATTCCTTTTAAATACCGGTAACTTCATTATTTAAGAAAAAATGCTTTGTATACAAATTTGAATTAGGATAAACAAGTTAGCAAATGCATGGGTGGATGGATGGATGGAATTTCATCAAAGCCCTTCCAGCACAAGAATCACATCTCACAAAGTGTACAAAAGGCACAAATTTATTAAAGTAATCACACATGGTGTGTCACCCAGCTGACAGTTTTTTAGAACCCCAGCCGAAAATAAATGTTTTTACCAGAAGATGATGTCAGACTTTGAAGACCAGGGGCCTCATGCATAAAGCTGTGCGTAGAATTCATACTATAACATGGCGTACAGACAAAAGCGGAAATGTTCATATGCACAAAAAAATCCAAGTCAGAGAAACTCGAAAGCTCAAGTTCACAAAGTCGCACAGTGTCCGAAATAAAAAAGAAGTTGTCAGATATCAAAGTCGCCGTGAAAAGGCGAGTCGTAGCCCACTGTCTGAGTGTTATATGAAAGCTTATTAGGGTACAGAGAAAAGAAAAAAAAATAGGGACACAGTGGAAAAAATCTCGAAATGTCAACTTTAATTTTGAAATTTCCACTTCAATCACATAGTTTATTTTGTCATAAAAGTAGAACATCATAAACTTCATCTTAAAATCGTTTAATTTACTAGTTTCTCAAATCCCATTGTAACTAGAGTAGCATGTTAAATGCTTTGTTTTGTATGTGTTCTTCTATGTGCTCTATGTACTCTAAACAGGCTTTCTTCACCTCTGACAGGACACAGAATCCATTACATTCATGATATTTCAGCTCTCTGAATAATTTAAATACTGAGATGTATATTTGATATCATTTTCATGATGATAGGAATTAAAGCATGTATTAAACATGGGAACATAGACGCAGTGATAGTGACGAGCTGGCACCTCATCCAGAGATTGTTCATGCTTCACGCAAAATGCTTGCTGCGCCGTGCCGACCTTCCATGAAATAATTTATTGCAGCAGTACTGTGTAACGTAAGGCGCTATATTACACCCGACCCGGCACAGACTGACACCGAGACACAAAGAGACTTTTATTTTTCTTCACCTGTGGGGCACGTCTTCCCCGTGAACCCCACAGGCACAACACAGTCCCAATAAGCACAAGTGAATGTAACACTTCCTTCTGGCACCACCACTCCTCCCTTCAAGCTTCATCCTCCTCCTCCTGACTCTGGCCAATGGTTGGTGGTTGCCGGCCCCTTTTATGGCCCCACCCGGAAGTGCAACCGGAAACAGGTGATAAAACACCTGGTGCTTGGTGGCAGCAGTGACATCATTTGGCTTTGTGCCACATAGTTTGATGGACTGATGACCTGGGATAAGTCTGTCCATTTATTGGGGACATAGGGATTACAGTTTCAGGGACATCTGAGGCTCCAAGATGTCCCTGAGAAACTGCAGACAGAAATACAGGTGCATCTCAATAAATTAGAATATCATCGAAAAGTTAATTTTTTTCAGTAATGCAACTCAAAAAGTGAAACTCATATATTATTTTATTGTATATATTATATTGCTTATGGCCCACAGGTAATGAAAACTCAAAATTCATTCATTACCTGTAGGCCATAATCAGCAAAATGAAAAGAAATAAATGCTTGAAAAATATCACTCTGTGTGTAATGAATCTATATAATATATGAGCTTCACTTTTTGAATTGAATTACTGAAATAAATTAACTTTTCAATGATATTGTAATTTATTGAGATGCATGTGTAAATGCCAGGCTGACCCCAGAAGTCATGTTTTAAAGGCTCTTCCAACCACAAGACAGGTGAGCTTGGAGTTGACAGGATTGGTGTTGACACCTGGCAGGAGGAAAGGAGACAAAAAAAACAGAAACAGAAAAGGAGGAAGACCAGCTGAGGAAGGCAAATGGGTCAGCTACCCTGTCGTGGAGATGTTGCCTAATCTATTAGCAGTCAAGGCTCAGGGGGCACACAGGTTCCTCGTCCCAAGGTCTTATGTTGTTTTTTTCTAGAGCACTATGTGTTTGTATATACACACACAATATATATAAATATGTGAGTGTGTGTATATTAGAACATTAGAACACTTTAGACGAGAATAGGCCATTCAGCCCAACAAAGCTCGCCAGTCCTATCCACTTATTTCTTCCAAAAAAACATTGAGTCGAGCTCCCTAACGTCTTACTGTCTACCACACTACTTGGTAGCTTATTCCAAGTGTCTATTGTTCTTTGTGTAAAGAAAAACATTATAATGTTTGTGCGAAATTTACCCTTAACAAGTTTCCAACTGTGTCCCTGTGTTCTTGATGAACTCATTTTAAAATTACAATCTCGATCCACTGTATTAATTCCCTTCATAATTTTAAACACTTCAATAATGTCACCTCTTAATCTTCTTTTGCTTAAACTGTAAAGGCTCAGCTGTTTTAATCTTTCCTAATAATTCAACCCCTGTAGCCCTGGAATCAGCCTAGTCTCTCTTCTCTGGACCTTTTCTAGCGCTGCTGTGTCCTTTTTGTAGCCTGGAGACCAAAACTGCACACAGTACTCCAGATGAGGCCTCACCAGTGCATTATAAAGGTTGAGCATAACCTCCTTGGATTTGTACTCCACACATCGTGCTATATAACCTAACATTCTGTTAGCCTTCTTAATGGCTTCTGAACACTGTCGGGAAGTCAATAGCTTAGAGTCCACTATGACTCCTAAATTCTTCTCATAAGGTGTACTCTCGCTTTTCCGACCGCCCATTGTGTATTCAAACCCAATATTTTTACTTCATGTGTAATACTTTACATTTACTGACATTAAATTTCATCTGCCACAAATCTGCCCAAGCCTATATGCTATCCAAGTCCTTCTGTAATGATATCACGGATTCTAAATTATCTGCTAATCCACCTATCTTTGTATCATCTGCAAATTTAACCAGCTTGTTACTTATATTCTTATCTAAATCATTTATATATATTAAAATAGCAGCAGTCCTAGCACTGACCCCTGTGGAACACCACTCTTAACATCAGCCAGTTCTGATGACGTTCTTCGCACCATCACCCTCTGCTTCCTTTGTTTGAGCCAATTCTGCACCCATCTAAAAACATCATCCTGAACTGCCACTTCTTTTAATTTGATGCCCAACCTCTCATGTGGCACCTTATCAAATGCTTTCTGAAAGTCCAGATAAATAATATCATAAGCTCCACTTTGATTGTATGCTTTTGTTGCAACCTCATAGAATTCCAATATGTTAGTAAAACACGACCTCCCTCTTCTGAACCCATGCTGACTGTTCAGAATAACTCCTGTCCTTGCCATGTGTTGCTCAATCTTATCCTTAATAATTCCTTCCATTAATTTTCCTGTGATGCACGTTAAGCTTACTGGCCTATAGTTGCTTGTATCTGCCCTGTCACCCTTTTTATATAATGGGATGATATTTTCCATTTTCCAGTCCTTCGGAATCTCTCCAGTGTGCAGTGACTTCCTAAAAATATGTGTCAAGGGTTTATATATGTACTCAGTAGCCTCCTTAATAACACAAGGATAAATATTATCTGGTCCAGGTATGTATATATATATTCCCTGAGTCAGTTAATCACCCAGGAGTAAAGTGTAGTTGTTGACTAAGCTGTGGTCCTTTGTATGCCTACAGTCCTTTTAATTAGTCCACCAAGTGGCATTGTGCTAAATTGATTGAATGTGTATTTAATTCTACAGTTGTGTGTGTGACTTTGCCAATTTATTTTTCTCCAAGTCATATCATACAACAAAACAATAAGGACTAATTGGCAGGCTTGTTCATAAAGAGTTGTAACAGACTGTTAATCAGTGACATTACAGTGAGCTGCTGAGGCGTCGACAAGAAGACATCGAGAGTGGTGCACCCAAAACTAGATTTTGCACCATGAGAGTGCACTGCACATACCATCTTATCAGTTGCGGTGTTTCTAACCAACAACAATGTACTTCTTTTTTTTTGCACCTCCTGAATTTGCCAGACCTCACATTCGGTGACATCGTTTTTGTTCCCAATCTTGAAATTGAGACTGAAGGGAAGATAGTTTGCTCAGTAGAAGAAATCCAGAAAAGAAATACAGGACACTCTAAACATGGTAACAAAAGATAAGTACAAGACACGTTAACAGGTGTGGAAAAAGTGCAGTGTGTGGCATCGCAAGGTGGGGGTATTTTGATAGTGATCGCCTGGGTTATACAGAGCAAGGATGGGAAGTGGTGTGGCATCCGGGAATCCTGGAATAACAAGCAGCTCACTATAACCCATCCTTGTTATTATTTTGTGGAGCCCTTGCACATGCTTCACTGTGACTATATATATATATATATAATATAAAGAGAGAGAGATGACTCATTGGCTTTATTTGGGATTTACAGTTTGCACAAAAGTGTCTCCCATGAGGTGACACTCCTCTGGTAATGGGTGACTTCAATGCAGGGCTTGCTATGAGGATTATTTCGGTCCCCATGGGTCTGGTGACCATGGTGAAAGTGGCTCCAATGTTCCTTGACTATGCAAAAGGTCCGGGGCTGTGAATTGCTGGATCCTGGTTCCAGCGCCCAGGACTGCATCATTGGACTTGGTACTCCAATGCTGATGGTGCGGTGAAGGAGATCGATCACATCCTTGTGGGCAGACACTGGAGGCTCTTACAAAACTTCAGGGTGTACAGAAGTGCCCAGTTTGTGAATTCTGACCACAGACTTGTTTTGGGTACTCTTAGATTCCAGCTTAAGTCCAGTAGGTTACCACCTACTAGGAAAATGAGCCTGGACTTGGCCAGACTCCAAGACCAGGCTGTTTCTAATGCGTTTACATACATGCAGTTCATGTGAGGAACTTGCAGATTTGGGTACGACTGCCGATCCTAATGTGATGTGGGAGACCTTCCGTGGCAAGACCCTGAAGTTGCTGAGGGTTGTGTTGGTGTTACCTGTGTTCCCAGAAGGAGGTGTTTCATCTCACAGGGCATCCTGGATATCATCGAGAGGAGTCACAGTGCACGGCTCAATGGCAACACTGGTCTATACTGGGACCTGAGAAGGATGGCTGCGAGGACTCTGAGGGAAGATAAAGAGGCGTTTGTTAGAGGAATCTGTGAGCAAGTGACACACCATCTGTGGTCTAGCGACCCATGTCCTCTTACAGAGGAATCTAAGCATTACGCACATCCAAATGTGTTCCTTGGAGAGTCGCAGTCAGAGCAGCTGATGGAACAGTCCTTACGGATGACACTGCACTTATGACCTGCTGGGCTGGCTACTTTGAGCCGTTGTTCAAAGATGATCCTCCGGCTAGGACGTTGGATATCTCAGGGTCCACGGTCCTTGAGGCTGATCCTCTAATTAGCTGTGAACCACCCAATCTCACTGAGTTTGCACAGGTGGTGAACCAGCTGAGGGGGAGAAAGGCAGCAGGGATATCCGGGTTGAACTTCTCCAGGCAGGTGGTAAGGCTGTTGTCCTGGCATTGCAAGCAATCTTTGCTTCCATTTGGGAGACTGGTATCATCCCAACTGACTGGAAAACGGGACTTGTCGTCCCTATCTGGAAAGGGAAGGGTGGTCGCCTGGATGGCGATAACTACAGGGGGATAAAACTGCTCTTGGTGCCAATGTAAGGTCCTTGCTAGGGTCGTCCTCAATAGGATCTGTGATCACTTGCTCACCTACCAGCGACTGGAACAGTCTGGTTTTACACCTAAGAAGTCTACCATTGACCGCATCCTGACACTGAGGGTTGTCATGGAGCGCAAGTGCAAATATTGGCAGAGTTTCTTTGCAGCCTTTGTTGATTTTCGCAAAGCATTCGACTCAGTTGATCGAGCTGCCCTGTGGGAAATCCTGAGGGTTCATGGGATCCCCTCGAGGTTGCGGGATATCATTGCCGGCCTATACACTGGTATTGTGAGTGATGTGCGGAGTGGAGGCAGAACCTTTGTGTTTTTACCAGTTGATTTCTGGGGTTCATCAGGAGCGTGTTCTTGCTCCTACTCTGTTCAATGTATGTGACTGGACTGGGTATGGACTGGGTGTTGAGCAAGGTTGTGGGGTCCAGCGGCTATGGGACATCTGTTGGTGAAGAAAGATTCACGGATCTTGACTTTGCTGATGATGCTGTGATCTTCGCAGAGTCAATGGAGGCTCTGATCGGGGCGCTCGAGAGACTGAGTGAAGAGTCTGAGTGTCTGGGCTTGTGAGTGTCCTGGATAAAAACCAAGATCCAGGCCTTTAATGACCTCTTGGGCACAGCCATAAGCAGTGTGTCTGTTTGCGGAGTGAGTGTCAACCTTGTCGAGAGGTTTATTTACCTTGGCAGTGACATTCATGTCTCTGGTGATCCTTCCTATGAAGTCAGTAGATGGATTGGGAGAGCATGAGGGGTCATGAGGTCGCTGAAAAGGGGTGTGTGGCGCTCCCGATATCTCTGCAAAAGGACGAAGGTCCAAGTCTTTAGAGTCCTGGTGCTTCCTGAATTGCTATATGGTTGTGAGACATGGATGCTGTCTAATGACCTGAGATGAAGACTGGACTCCTTTGGTACTGTGTCTCTCTGGAAAATCCTTGGGTACCGTTGGTTTGACTTTGTGTCAAATAAGCAGTTGCTAATGGAGTCCTGAATGAGGCACATTACCTGCATTGTGAAGGAATGTCAGTTACGGCACTATAGCCACGTGGCACATTTCTCCGAGGGTGATCCAGCTCATATGAGCCTCATTGTTGGGGACCCGAGTGGCTGGACCAGGTCAAGGGGTCGCTCACGTAGCACCTGGCTGTGGCAGATAGAGGGTCATTTCAAGAGTGGTGGGACTGGACCGTATGTCTGCCTGGGGGGTTGGCAACCGGGATCCCGAATTGTTTCGTTGTGTAGTGGGTGCAACAATTCACTGTACCAGTGCATGCTCCCCAACTTGACTTGACTTGACAAAAGTGCCACCTGCTGTTCACACCAACTTTACACACAACTTTATGGTGCCAATACGAAAAACAAAGAGAATGGCAGCACCCCATTTGAAAAAAAAAAAAATAATAAAATGGTGTATAAATGACATCGCCAAAGTTACAGTAAAAATAATAAATCATAAAACCAAAATAGAATGTTGTTAGTGTTACACCTACATGATGAGCCCATCAGTGACGGGCACACTTACTTTACTCTGGTCCAGTTTTGGGTTAGCTCTGCTGTACACAGACATGGGGAGAACGTGCAAACTGAGCTAGGGTTCTGGGAGCTGTGAGGCCACAGTGGTCATCACTGTGCCACCACGGGCAGCTGAAACTGAAGCTGTCAATGAAGAGAAGAAGTAAAGATGGTAAGAGCTTTGTAGGAGCTTATCGCTGCAGGCCTCCATGAGCAGTTTTAAATTAACAGTGACTGAAATGCACAAGGAAAAAAAAATTACACTGGCTGTGAAATGCAGAACTGACAGCCGGAACACCAAAGGCACCTCACAGGAAGGAGCGAGGAGGATTCTATTTGATTTCAGTAGCAAAATACAAGGCTGATCGGTTGTTTTATGAATTTGACTTGCAAAGATGAATGTAGGGTGTCGCAAAAGCTGCTATGATTGCCCTTTTATCTTTGTCAGAAAAAAAAACTGCATTTCCATTCTCAGCTCTTTAAATGAGTTTAGAAATAATGGCTGAAGTAGAAATATATCCTTCATCGTATTCAGTTGTGGGCCTTGGTATCATTAAAACCCACTTATGCATGAGGTCTCCCGCCATATTTCAAAGTTGTTTGTGTACAATAAATCCTCAAGTCAGTCAGTCACAATAGTGGCATCTTTACATACCCGCAGGTGTCTTCTTTCAAATAAATCATAAGTTTCCATGCCATCTGCTGTCTTTCATTATTTGCAGGATGCGATTTGCACACGTATACCCCGAGGCGAGCAGTATGTCACACCCGAGTTTGTCTGCTTTTATCAAACCTCCCTCCTACGTCAAGCCGCATGCAGTGCTGAGGCTCAGAGCATTCTAATGATATGCAGTTGTCTATGATTGGTCATTTGAATCACATGTCACAGCTGTATGTAAACGGAAGCAAACACATCGCGCATGAAAGAGCTCATCTTTACGCACAAAGCTTGAGTGAGATTCTGAGCCAAGTTTTGACTTTATGGAGAATAGCATGTTTGATAACGGACTCGAGGGTATGCTTGATCTGTAAGTACTGCTTCATATGATGGGGAAGTGTCACAGCATGCAGTTTTACAGTTCAAGCGTCATTGTCACGTTTCACCCTGCATTTCTCCCCTGGCTGGGGTTAAAGTTTGTGCATTTTCTCAAATTTTGTATCATTTACTTGTATTGTTGCTTTTGTTTATTCTGTATATTATTCCTTGTGTTTATTTGATTACATTCCATGTGTTTTGTGGGTGGTTCCCCAAGGGGCGGAGCCACTTGCCAATCACTGCCAGGAGCTGCCCTCCACCCTCTTTATTGGAGGTCCTTCTGTAGTTCCTTTTTAATGCGCTAGGGAGTGTAGTGTTTCTCATGTTTAGTTGTTTCCTTTACTATTCCTTTGTGGATTCCTGGATTTGTTTGAACCTGTGCAATGTTTTCAACTTTCCCTTTGGATTCTGTTTTGGGACTGTGTTTGCAGTGGATTGCTTTAACTTCTCAGGTAATTCTTTTTGTGCTCTTTGGAGCTTCGTGGGTATTGAGCCTTTGCTTAACATAAATCTCTTATTTTATAAAGTTTGTTCTAGGCCTTTTTTGCATCTAGTTGGGGTGTTGATTGTACCCTTCAGAGACAGAGCCTTTGAATATTTGTGCTTTTGGGACTCCTGAATCACAGCAGTCATGGGTTCAATGACCATACCCGGAGGTTTTGTGCTACATGTTCTCCCATGTTAGTTTTCTAAGCAGTGCTCTTTTACTTTCAACTTGGAGTACACTGGTAATGTTTTTTAGTGTTCCGATGAGTAATCATTAGGCTGTACTTGTGCCCCTCGAAGTTTCACGCCAGGAATGTTGAATGTCAATGTATCACGCCTCTTGAGAAAAAAAGAAATAAAACAAGAAACAGTTTTAGCTAGTGACTTGTTCACTGTATAATACACCAAAGGGATAGACAGTGCCGTGAAGTATTTTTTATTCCGTTTCTACTTGTGCCTGCTTCGCCCCCGGCCCTTGCACCAACACCAACCCTCCACCCCCACCAGCAAAGAATAAATGAGCACAATTACCAAAATTAAATAAAATGGAACGGCGACCGGCGGGGTCAAGGAGGAGTTAAAGGGGCCGTGATTAGAAATGGGATAAAAAGTCTTGCAAGGCCGTGTCCATCTCTGTGGTGTTGGCAGCAGATTATACCATGAACAAGTCTCATGTGCTCGCGAGCCGACAATGGCCCTTCTGCAACTGAAAAGTGACTGAGACATGGGTTTAGGTGTCTGTACGACTGGCTTTGTGCTCAGGTCCACCAGCAAAGGCATTGTGCCCAGCACTGGAAGAAACTGCTATGACATGGTTTGTGTGTACTTAGTTTATTCCAGACATGAAATGCAGGAGAAAAAAAAGCAACAGCAACAAAACAAATAAATGAACAAACCTTTGTGTGGCAACTGCAACCGACAGCAGGAAAAGACGAGTGAATTGCAGCACATAAACCCCAATGGAGTGTACAGAATGTCAGGGTTATCTGTGTCTAGAGTGTAACAGGAAATGTTACAAGGGCTGGCGTGAAAAATCATTATGAAGGTAATGGCTTGGATGAGTACATAGTTATACAGGACATATGTAGCTACAAATCGTTTACTTGTTGTGTCAGAGTGATATGAAGTGTTTGTGTGTATATTTGTTTATATATAACTGCTACTGTAATACTTATTTTGAGAGATGCAAGAGACTAAATGTTTACAAACAAGGGGACACCTTGTGCCAAACAGTGGAACTTTGCAATGCTATGGGATGTGACATCTAAATTTGGCACAATGACACCTGACAGACTGGGGCACCAAAGAGACTTGATGGCAAGGTTGTGCATCATAAAATCTCTTGGTTATGTAATGTTAAATCCAGTTTTTTAGATAGAAATCCCTAAAGCACCAAATGTGTGTTTGTGTTTTGTTGATATTGGTGTAAACCATGGATTTTAATGACATAGATACTTCTAGAAATTTGAAATGTTGTTCTCGCTACACTTCTGCCATTTGCAGCTCCTTTATTTCATCAGCAGAGTAACAGCCGTTTATTTTTGGGTACAGTATGTAATTTAGGAGCAGTAATGCCAAAGACACCTTAGTCCATAAGAGATTAAAGATGGTGCACTGAGTATGGCAGCTGTGGCTTTGACGTTTGCAAGAAGAACACAGCAGTGAGTGCCACTGCGTCGCAGCTTCAGAGATGGTTTTGTTCACCAGCTATGTGGAGTTTGCATGTCCTCTCCACAGCAGTTGAGTATTTTCTTCTGGTTTCCTCTCCCATCCTAAAGATTACACTCATTGACATCTCCACATTGGCTCAGTAGGAGTTAGGCATGGGCTGAATACCACGATGGATGCAAATTTAATCTCATCATAAAGTGGATCACTAACCACTAATCCTTTAAATGCAGCACCAAACTTAGTCACATGGTAAACAACACAAGGATACATCTCCTAGAAAAATGTTTATCTACGAAGTAGGGGTGTTAAGAATTTGTTTCAGCAGTAAGTGAAGCCGCATTGCAAACTGCCCCTTTACACGACTGAAAAGCAATTTCTCCCTGTTTGTTTAGGACTAGGAGCGCATTGATGAATTGGGGAGTTGGGGCTGTCGGATGACCACAGCTGCTCTGTTAGGACTAATGGGCCGCGTAGGCTCAGGTAGGACCTCACCGTGGTTTAAACAGATTTTAAATCCCTCACTGATTGCAACTTACAGTCTAAAAGTGAAGCATGCTGCTGAGGTCCCGATCATACATGTGTGTATGTGACTTAGATCAGGTCCCCATATTGAAGGTGATTCTTTATCATTCAGGTTGACTGCCAGAGTATTTTTCTTTATGTAAAGTATAGAGGAGGACTCACCATGGCTTTCTGAAGCAAGATGGCATGAGCATGTCTGAAGTGGCAAACATGTAGCAGGGAGGCCTCTGCAGACACATTCCTGACGCACACAGACCAACAACAATTTGGAGAAAAATTCAGAGCTAGCTGACGTACTTGGCGTTGCCCTGGTATAATTGTTTTATGGTTTAGGGTAGTAAAGCAAATCTTTACAGTGACGAGAAAAAGAATTTGCCCCTTCCTGTTTCCCTCTATTTTTGCTTATTCCTAACTGTAAGAGACAAATCCTTTAAGTTAGTGGTAACTTTACCCACATTTTTGGTTAATTTGAGTAGAGTGCAGATTCCCCATAGATTCTGTGTTATTCATATAAGCCAATAAGTTAGTGGAATGTCCTTAGTCCTAATCTGTATTTCTGTATTTAGACAACGGAAAGCTCTCAGATTGTAGTTAGCCCACCAGGAAGTGACCTGAACTGTTAGATAGCAAGACCTTATGGGCATGGACCATTACATTGATATTACAGTACATACCCTGTACAGTCCCAGTGTGTGTGTGATAGCATATAGAAACTTTAAGAAATGTACCTTGACACTAGAGGGCGCTGTCGCTCCTCAAACCCCACAGACGAAATGTCCAAACACCAAGTAAAAGTACTAGAAATATATTTAATTTCTTCTCCCTTTGAAATGGTCCCACAGTGCACCACTATCACCCCAATAAACATCCATCCATCCATTATCCAACCCGCTATATCCCAACTACAGGGTTATGGGGGTCTGCTGGAGCCAATCCCAGCCAATACAGGGCGCAAGGCAGGAAACAAACCCTGGGAAGGGCGCTAGCCCACCGCCGGGTGCACACACACACACACCCACACACAGTAAGCACACACTAGGGACAATTGAGAATCTCCAGTACACTAAACCTGCATGTCTTTGGACTGTGGGAGGAAACCGGAGAACCCGAAGGAAACCCACGCAGACATGGGGAGAACATGCAAACTCCATGCAGGGAGGACCCAGGAAGCAAAGCCGGGTCTCCTACCTGTGAGGCAGCAGCGCTACCACTGCGCCACCGTGCCACCCCCCTCCTCCAATAAACGATAAATCAATAATCAGTTATACAATAATATTCCTCCTCTCCTCCCAGCAGCTCCGTCACACTAACTCCCAACTCCGGCTCGCTTGCTGGATCTTGACCAGTCCTTTAAATAGTCCTCGACCCAGAAGTGCTCCTGTCCTTCTGTCCATGTGATTTAATAGCACTTCCGGGTCAGATGAAGACTTATATTTTTCTTCAGCCCAGAAGTACTTCTGTTCTTTTGTCCCCGTGACTTGTGAGTACTTCCGGGCTATAGGGAAAATAAAAATCCCCCTGTCTCCCGGCAGCATCACACGTTGGCACCCACGGTACCCAGCAGGGCAGTGAAGCTGAACTCCATCTCCCATGGTGCCCTGCGGGAATCCGGGGCACCTCTAAGATGCAGGGAAGTCTCCATCTAGCATCATGGATGTGTCAACTGGGTTGAACTGCCGGCCGTCCATCACAACCTGTATCTGGACAGTTTATCCTTAACGGAACATCACAGACAAGAAGTCACACCTCACGTGTGATGAGCATACTGGTGTAAGAATGGCTGCCATCCCATCATCCAGGTGGATGCTACACATTAGTGGTGGTTGGAGTGGCTCCTCACTCACTATGAAAAGTAATTTGAGTACAGAGAAAAGTGCTATATAACATAAATGTGAACAATTATTATTTCACAAGCCATACCCAACCCCATTTACCAGTTAATATAACAGTAACTCTCAAGGCCCATAATTTAAGAAAACCTGCCCAAGATCAGTTTATAGATGATATAGAACCATCCAGGAAATAACACCACTTGAATAACTGAATTACTGTTAATGACATAAAAGTTGGACAAAACTACCGGCTTTTCTTGTATTCCTTTTGTTGTTCACCTATTTCATAAAATCTGTATATTAAACTGAGTTAACTGTAATATACATGCAAACTTTTGTGACTGTCCACTCAGCCGTTGTGGAATAATGCATGGGTTTTTTGGTGTTGGCTCTCCCATTTTGACTCCCCAGTGAAATTCCTACAATTGCATGAAGTCAATGTTTTTAATTGCATGAATAGTAATGTACATATAAAATGTGGTAAACGTAGCCATTTTTGAGTGCTGCCCAATTCTTGTGTTGGTAGCTCATCACACCACCGCCATTTTGTTTGAACCACTGATATGAAATGTCGAGTTCACTGTAAGTGGGACCTTAACAATATGCCAAATCGTTTTGCCATAATAATCATATCTGCTGATAGCCAAGGGCAAGCTGCCTGACAGGATGGCGATTTACAAAGGGCGAAGAGCTGCAGCGAGTTCAGCAATGATCCCTGCTCTTTATTTCTTTTTCCCTTATGGTGTTTAAGACCCGAGACATCAGACAGACGTGCTTCTCTTCTGTTTGTGAAGTTCAAAACACGCGTGTTCCTAATTCCTCGTTGCTCAGTTCTATGCGTTGTAGTTCTGGCTGAATGCTCATTGGTTCTAAGCAGTCACATGCAAAAAGCCCACCTGTGTGACCCACAAGAAAATCAAATGTGTTTGATTTTATCATAAGCAGTCACAGACTAGTTGGTCTCAGCCCTCGGGTATGTCACATTAGATGACTGATTAAGATTATGCAAATGAAGGCTGCAACTGAAAATCGCTGGAAAACTCATCTCATGTGACATGGGCTTTAGATACAAAATGTCCTACAAATCAGTTCAGCCATTTTGTGTAATTGAAGAATAAACAGACAGACAAACAAGATGTGATCTGAGGGTTGAAATGAGTGTGCAAAATGAATAAATGGCATTAAATGAAACCAAAAAATTCAAAAGACTGACGGAGGGCATAACGATTTTATTGAATCAAACTAAAATGAAGTCACCTCAGATTCTGATACAATAGAGTTAGTTGAACTTTGATAACTAGGCAAACAAAACTTTTGCTTACTGATATTTTAGTAAGGGCAGCTTTAATTCTTCTATATTTTTAAGTGAAGTTCAGATGAGGAATATCTTCGACCCTTAAGTCACCAATTGATATCAGGACCCCCCCAGTATTATAGATTTTGGGTAATGATACTGGTTTTGTTTGACAAGTTCACAGTGCATTGCATTATTTCTTTGGTTCTTGTAAACTTTGATTACTATTTTTCATGGCTGTTTCCATGCTGTTAACTGTACCAGATCTCTTACTAGCTGTGAGAGCCAACAGCTCCTTAAAGTGTGACTTCTGCTTACTGCCACTATAAGAGATGGCAGCACAACCAGCCAGCCATCTTCTGAATTTCAGATTCTCAACAAAACCAGTGTCCTGCAGTAGCCTAGCGCTAAAACAACCCCAAGTCAAGCAAATGGAAAGATAAAATAAAACAAATACTGTATTAGGTTTAAGATGGTAACAACTTTTGATTGTGTCGGTCACATGGACATAGGGAGCATTTTATGGATTTATGCCAGGTTAATATTCAGAA
Source organism: Polypterus bichir lapradei (assembly GCA_026402145.1). Lineage (NCBI taxonomy): Eukaryota > Metazoa > Chordata > Cladistia > Polypteriformes > Polypteridae > Polypterus > Polypterus bichir. Next base: position 3,726,629 of record JANRMT010062799.1, read on the forward strand.
GGCGCTGAGTGTGACACAGTCGCTAACTTATGTTCCATCTGTTTGCCTAGAGTGGAGATAGAGAAATGGCCACATGAGCACTGAGGTCGCTTCCTGTTGCTGCAAATCCTCACAGTCACCTCCAAATGTCGCCGTTTATTATCACACCATTGACGTAGAGACACAGAGTTCCGGTCCTCTGAAATCATTTTGTTTGTTTTTCTACAACAGCGTTACACCAAACCTTGTTCAGCACGTTGATACTGTCTATTTTCAGCCTTCAGACATTCAAATTAAACATGGATCCTCCGGGACCCTTATCCTCCTGTTCTTGTCCTTTGTGTACTTTCACAGTGGCACAGTCCACATGTCATTTTTCTCCAAAGGTTGAATGCTTGTGCTCTGATTAAAGCAGTCACAATGAAAGTGTCACTCTCCACACTTGTCTGACGCTACTCCAAATGAACCCCGACTTGCGATGGTGACTTTGGTTAAGGAGCATGTTGTCCGAAAGCAGCGGAGTTTTCACGTCGTGTGGCCTCAGTGGTGGTTCAACTGCTTCTCTTCCTTCCCTCTAGGGAAACAGGCTGAAAAAAAGTTAACGGCGGTGACATGCTCCCAGTATCAACTCCTCTCGACTCCCTAGGCTCGCGTGTCTGACACTAGGCCTTTTGATAGCATGCTTGTTGTCTTTTCTAAACAGTTTTAATGACAAAAGAACCCTCAGATTTAGGTAACAACTTTCACTTTTTATTGTAAATTTTGGAAAATATTTTGGTTTGGGTAGGAGGCTCTTTGAAGTCTAACGGTGTCATGGGTTCAGATTCACATTGTATGCCTCTTTTGTTCATTTTTGATTTATGTTAAATTGTGTGCATTATTTTTTATTTCTGATTTTGTTGATGCATGTATGCTGCCTGTGTTATGTTCCATGTGTTTTGTGGATGGTCCCCTAAGAGACGAGGGGCACCTGCCAGATACTGCAGAGAGAGCCCCCCATCCCATAAATCTAAAGGATCTCCCACAGTTCTTGGTGATTCATTTGATATGTACCTGAAAGTGGTGAGTTCACTTGTGTTCATTCAATTTACTGGATTCTGGATTTTTCACTTTCTGCTTTGTATTTTGACGATTCTTTGAATTTCTGTACTGGGATTTCTTTGCTTTGGATTGCCTTTAGTATTACAGGCGTCTTCTTTTTTTGCCTTTTTGTGCCCCTGTGGAACTTCATTCTTATTACTAGTAGCTTTGTGAAGAATAAATCTTCTTCTTACTTATAAAGACTTTTTGTTTGTTGCCCCTTTACTAGCCAGGGTTTGAGGGTGCTATCCCCCTCTAGTGGGCATTTTTGGAAACATTTTCTGGGGCTACATGCTTTGCAAATCCTAGTTTAACAACTTGATCATGGTCTATCAGTTATTTAGTCACACTTTGTCTCTTTTCCATTACTTTCTAAATTTATTTTCCACCTTAGTACAAATGTACACCCTTCGCAGTGTGGCAGGGACCTTTAAAAAGGTTATGTAAGTGTGAAGCTGTGTTTACAGTACTCTGATTTAGGTCAACTCTTTGTAAATTTGATTTGTATAATTGTTACCATTGCTTAGTGTGAGTATGTCAAAAGAATCAAAAACCTGCCACTTTCACGAAGAAGTAGAACGTGATTTCTCTTTTATGTTGTTCAGAGACAAATGTGTATGCTGTGCTAGTGTTGCTCTGGTGAAGAAGAGACATTTTTCAAGCTTCCATAAGAAATACGATCTTGACTTTTCATCTAAAAGTGAAATAAGGAAGATTAAATTGAAAATTCTGACAGCTCGGTTAGGGGCAAAGGAGCTAGTGGCTGTTAAATCTGTTTTGAAGTCCCAAGAAGCAACTGACGATAATTGAAAGAAAGAGAACGATGCTGTCTGATCACGAACATGCAAAGTAGAGGTGCTACCCACTACCCCATAAGCAATTGTGGGCACACTTTCTATTATGTGATCTCAAGATATGCAATGTCATGCGCCAACTTCACGATAAGAGGGTTAAAGAAAAACATTTTTTAATTAGGCCAGACTGTTTTCATTTTTATCTTTATGCAGCATAACTGATGTCATTATACTTTTCCCTACTTAGTTAACTCAGTGCTAGCACTGTAATGACCTGGCATTTTGCACCATGGGTACATCATGAGAGATTTTCAATCTTTGGAGCGGATCCCTGTCCTTTGTGTGTATCACCCTTTTAGGATTTTGAAATGCACCCTTGTCATTGCAGTTTGAGTTTTGTCTCTTTATTAAAAACATTTATTGTCATTTTTTGAAGTTCGTACCACCATTTTGTATACTATTTAGCAATACAAGTTTTTGCTTTGTTAATTGAGTGTTGCTGGATGAGAGAAAAAATAGATTTAAGCAATTTAACTTAAGAACACAGCATTATAAAATGAAAAAGGTGAAGGGGTCCAAGTACTTTCTGAATCCACTGGACGTACAGTTAATTTGAAGATGACCACAGGTGTTAACCCCAAGATATTTTAGGGGACAGGAGACAATTTCTAGGAGGTTGTGGACACCCTCTCCTTGGAGACTTAACTTGGGATGGCTGATAAAACATTGAGGCAGCCTGTAATCTCCAGAGCTGCGGACATCAAGACTACATTTGGTAGGTTTCATTTCATCTGATGTGCAGGCTTTCCCTTTAAACCTGCACTAACAAAGACATGGGAACTGATGTTGTAAGATCCTTCCTGACAGGATAAAACCAGCCGGATTCTCTGAGACATTATTAAGCTGTCCTTCATTTAACATAGATGTCAGACTTTGCGATCAATAGTGCTGACATTAACTAAGACTACCTGGTGTGTCCTTGTGAAGCCATCAATCAAGATTGAGGAAGCGTTTACTGCAGGTCATTTGGGTTTGCTCGCTCTCAGCAGATTGCCAGTGCTACTTTTGTTTCTTCCTTGGCAAACCTGCAGCATCTTCTGGCATGACTGGAGAAGACGGCCTACATGTGCACCCCTAACAAACAGCTTCTCTCTCCCTGTGCCGCCGACTTTCCCCGGATCCATTAATCACTGTCGTCTCCAGCAGATCCCTTGCTTTTCTCGGTGTGATTTTATTATGTCTGAAGGCCCGCAGGTTTGCCTGCCTGTCTCTAGCAATTGGTGGCCTGTTGTATCACTGCCAGTGCCTGTGTTTGTTAATAGCAGTGCTGCCAGTTGGGAAGGTTGATTGCTGAACATTAAAGCTGCCAGCCAATGAAGACACGCCGGTGGTGCCGAGCGTCAGGCATCCTGTTATCAAACTTTTCAAAAGACCTGCTGTCCAAGTGAATAGGGCACCCCAACTGATTCCTGCCAATCGCTGAGAGTGTTAAAGAATTATCTGACATGTCAGAAATGTCAGCTGCTTACAAAGGCCAGTGCATATTTTAGCTCCAGATAAGCTCGCTTTGCTCTCCTCTGGGTGGTGAATTCATAAAGTCTAAATGGGATGTTCCTTCAGCTTCTAACTTTTCTGGGATGTGAAAGGCTGCAGAAATTCATCAGTACTGTTCATCCTGCCAGCCTGCTTCATGGCATTCAGGCAGTGCACTTTAGGCAGTAGACACTGGGAGACTTGCACCTACAGTTGAGGCCTAAAGTTCCCATCCACCTCAGTTAAAGACTTTCAAACTTGGTGCTTCCCAGCCACACATGCAAGTCGTGTCACCTTGCATTCCCTGTATCAAGACAATTTGGGTGTTTTCTTTATTTCCATACGTGGTCATGTCACAATGATGGCTGAGGCCGATTGATTTCAGCCTTTATATAAAATGCCTGATTTTCACTGGGTCAAAAGTTTCCATACACCAAGCTGAAAGTCTTTATAAGCAGCCTGGAAACTTCCAGAAATTGATGCCCTGAATTTTAGGAGCCTCTGATTGTCTTAATTGAGTGAAGTGGGAGCACAACTCGGGCTAGATTTAAGGGCCTACCTTTACAGCCAGGGGGAAAATCCTAGCAACTCATCCAAGACCTTGGGAGGAAAAATAAAAACACATGTGGAGCTCCTCAAGCCTTTTTCCTCCTCAGAAGCTATTTCCAAAGAACTGAAGGTACCGCAAGCTTTTTTGTAAATAAGGGACCACAAGTTCACTCCCAGGGATGAATGAACTTTGTTGTCAAAGAGTCAATTAACTCCAAGATGACAACAAAGAAGGTAGTTGCAGGCATCAGGTACCAAAGGGTCTACTGTATCTTAACTATTTAGAGGGTCCTTCAGCAGCATGAACTGAATGGCCAACATACAAAGAAGAAGTCCCTTCTTCAAGACCGATATAAAAAAGCCGGACTGAAGTTTGCAGGTGTTCACCAGGACAAAGACCTGGCTGTTTGGATGAGTGTTCTTTGTCAGGTGAACGTTGACTATAATTATCACCGCTAACTATGGAGGGTGAATGTGAGGCTTTTAAGCCAAGGAACACTGTCCTAATTGTGAAGCATGGGGTGGTGGCGTCATATTGTGGGTGTAAAGGTAAGGGAGAACATCAGAAAATAAATGGCCTTATGAGGAAGAAGGAACAGCTAGAAATTCTGAAGCAACACCTCAGAGGTTCAAACTTGGTCACTAATTTGTCTTCCAGCAGGACAAGGATGTTAAGCACACCTCCAAAGTTGTAACAAAATGGCTCTGAGACAACAAGGTGAAAGTACTGGAGTGTCCATTGTAAAGCCTTGACCCGAATCTCACAAAAACTAAAAAAAGCATCTCCAAGTAAGGAGGACCACAAACCTAACTGATGTACAGCAGTTCTGTCAGAAGGAATGGGCACAACGTCCTGTCCCATGTTGGAAGAAGCATGTGGAAGAAGAACCTAAGGGTTGTGAAGCAATTGAAAGGCAAGGCCACCAATACTAACAACAACTATGGAAGCCACTGATTTGGTGAATAAATTCTGAAATCAGTCTGCCTCTCCACTATTACTGTGACATGACCACTACCGGAAATAAAGTAGAGACCCTGAAAGACTTAACACAGGCAGTCTCTGGTATCATGACATGGAGTTTGGAGTTGTCAGACATAGAGTTTGAAAGTCTTAGCCTGAGGTGGATGGAACCTTTGGCCCCAACTGTATATGGCGGCCAGGATTATAAGTTTCTAACAGCAGTCTAGTTAATACAACAGTTTAGGGGACATACAGGAAGGCCAAATAGAGTCTCTTGAAAAAGGCTGAGTGTTTGGAGCCATTGACAGACAGGCAGTTGGTACACTTGTGTGATTTTTAGTAGAGTGATCTGTCAGTTACACTGTAGCCTCTTTAGCGTTGTTACCCTCCAAAAAACAAGCCAATTTTTTTCAACAATAAAAAATTACTATCTATAACAGAAACGTGCAAACATCAAAGTGTATGGTGAGGTCTGTCCAGTGTCCACTGCTATGCTGATGCAGATTTGGTACATGTACTACATGTTACATGTCATGTGACAGCCCAAAGTCACAACTGGGACAGTAGACCTGTGTGTTTCTTTGCACACTTTCTTATAATATATATATTTTTTTCTGTAGCTCACACACAAGAGGGTGGAATGTCGGTGCCTGATCTGCATGATGGATGCACCCTTTGTGTTATTGTGAGCTACCACAGCACAAGGCTAAGAAGCTTCCACCTTTTCCCCTGACACAAACGTTGACAGTTGTCACTTTGTGAGCAGTGTTTAGAGGGCTAACGTCTTTTTGGTCCTTGCAGGTAATTACAGTCATTTTGCCATTTTGCCGCTGTCGCTGCTGTTGCTCTATGATGAAGCTTCAGTTGACCAAAGTGACCAGGCATTTCCCAGCAGTGCTGTATGTATCAGCGTCACTATCCATGTCAATCGCTGATGACCAATTCACATTGTCATCACTATCACTTGATTCAGCTAATGGTTCAGTTTCAGTTCCTCCTAAAGACAAATTTTTGTTGACCATTGTGTGTTTGGTTGAAGGCTCCATCTCATTCAGAAATATTGATAAGTTATCATAAGGTGACGGAACGCTCAGAAATATTCATGGTGTTAAGCAGCATGATGTTATTTTACCCACTAAATGGCAGCAGAATACTGTCCTGAGAGTTATTCAGGCTTAACACTCATTACATGTCACCCCGAGCTTGACTTGGGCATAACTACAATTTATTTTATATACAGTGCACAAATCACCCAATTATGGGCATTAACAGGCCCCGTGTTTCAACAGCCCTCCAACCGGGACTTCGTAAGAAGACAAGAAAAGATTCCCAAACATAAAAAACTCGTATGGAAAAAATATGGAAGAAATCTTAGCAAAGGCAATTCAGAGAGAGACCCCCTTCCAGGTAGATTGGGCATGCAGTGGGTGTCAGAAAATGGAGTGAATACAACATGCAAAACAGAACTCAAGATAATTATATTCACTTAGAATTCTGGGCCCGAGATATGCTTAGGATTAACAGCAAGAAGGTTAAATATCAGAATAAACACTTCCACTATATGGAACATCCATTTTGCTAAACCATTACATTACCTCTTCTTCCTTTTGTGTTTCACATAATAATGCTCATTTCTTATGTGAGATCCATATAATTATGAAGAGTACAAATATTGGCACTGAGTGCTCATTTTACTTGGCTTGCCCTTCCATTGCCTTTGACTCCTCAATCACTGGGGTACTGCGAGGGTGGCAGCAAAGTGAATTGTCATCTTCATCCTGCTATCACTTATTTTGCAAGCAGATCACCTCATCTTTTTGTTTTATAATGCCTACATTTAGAGCGCCCTGCATCTTGATTGGCTGTTAACTAACTAAACATTTAAACAAACTTACCTGACAGACGCACAAATTCTGAGCAGATTACCGGCTTTTATGTATGCAGTAGATGCAGATGCTTTCACCTTTTTCATGTTTTCGTGTGTTGCAGCATTCTACTAAAATCATTTCAATTAATTTTTCCCCCCAAATCAAATTACACTCAATACATTAGAATGGCGAAGCGAAAACAGAATTTTAGAAATATTTGCAAATGTTTTAAAAATAAAAAAGTGTAATACCCCATTGACACAAGTATTCAGACCTTTTTCTCAGCACTTATTTGAAGCCCCTTTGACAGCCATTCCAACCCGGAGTCTTCTGGGCTCTGACACCACAAGTTTCACACACCTGGATTTGGAGATTTTCTGGCATTCTTCTCTGCAGATCCTCTCAAGCTCTGTCAGGTTGGATGGACACCATCAGTAGACCGTTGTTTTCAGGTCTCTCCAGAGATGTTTGACTGAGTTCACATCTGGTCTGTTGCTGGGCCACGCAAGGACATTCCCAGAGTTGTTTCTAAGCCACTCCTGTGCTGCTTTTGCTTTGTGCTTAGTGTCCTGGTCCTGGTGGAAGGTGAGCATTCAGCTCAGTCTAAGTCTAGGGTGCTCTGAGCAGGTATTCATTAAGGACGTCTCTGTTCTTTGCTCCATTCAGCCTTCCCTCAACCCTGAGTAGTCTCCCAGTCCCCAACCCCACAGCATGCCACTTCTGCCCCACCATGCTTCACCACTGGAATGGCATTGCACAGATGACAAGTAGTGTTGTATTTTCTCCAGACATAACACTAATCTTGGTTTCCTCAGACCACAAAATTTTGTTTCTCGCAGTTTGTGAGTCCATTAGTTGCCTTTTTGGAAACTCCAAGCAGGTTTCCACGTGTCTTTTACTGAGGAGAGGCTTCTTTATGGCCACTGTATCATAAATCCCAGATTATTGGAATGTTCGTTGTACTTCGGAAAGTTTCTCCCATCTTCCCACACGTTGTGAGGAGCTCAGCCAGAGTGACCCTCAGTTTCTTTGTCACCTCTCTATTAATGTCCTTTTTCCCCCAGTTGATAATTTTTCCAGGTAGTTGGCACTAGGAAGGGTCATAGTAGTTCCTAATTTCTAAGAATTATGGAGGCTACCATGCTTTTGGGAATCTTCAATGCTGCAGAAATCTTTTTGTAGTCTTAGATCTGTGCCTTCAAGTGGGCTTCCATGTATCTTTTACTGAGGAGGTTGATATCTCACCACTCTATCGTAAAGCCCAGATCAGTGGAGTATTGTAGCAATGGTTGCCCTTCTGGAAGTTTCTTCAGTCCACACATAGGTTCTCTGGAGCTCAGGCAGAATGGCCTAACTGGCCATTGGGTTCTTGGTCAACTCTTACTATGGCTTTTCTCTCACACTTGATGAATTTGGCCAGGTGGCCATCTCAAGAAAGAGTCCTGGTTGTTCCAAACTTTTTCCATTTTAGAATTACAGAGGCTATTGTGCTCTTGGGAACCTTCGGTGTTTCAGACGTTTTTGTGTTGCCTTCCTCAGATGTAGTCCTCCTGTCTTTAAGGTCTGCAGGCAATTCCTTTAACATCATGGTTTGTTTTTTCTCACCTGTTTGACCCTCTTTTGACTGGTGTATGCCTTTCCTAATAATGTGCAGTCAGTTTAACTGACCACAGGTGGACACCAAACAAGGTGTAGTCACATCTCAGTGAGGATCAATAGAATGGAATACACCTGAGCCAAATGTCAAATGTCATAACAATGGATCTGAGGACTTGTGTGAAAGTGAGAATTCAGTTTGTTATTTTTAATAAATTGACATACATCTCTAAAATCCTGCTTTTGCTTTGTCATTCTGGGCACATTGAATGTTGTTTGATGAAGAGAAAAAATGAATTGAAAAGATTTTTTCAGAAGACTGCAACGTATCAAAATGTTACAGACGTGAAGGGGTCTGAATACTTACAAAAAGCACTGTAATGTAATGCTAAACACAAATATGCTGAGGAATGATGAACACAAATGGTTTGAGATTTGTGTGTGCCAATAGCATCCATAAGCTTGTGAAGGCCGCATATTCAAGTGAAGTGGGCTGCATGTAGACCTTGGGCCATGAGATGAATCCCCTGCTACACACTCTACACTTGATAATTTTGAACTGCAAGGCACCATTCAAAGCAGCCAACTGCATGCATTGCCAAGTGGCTTGGTTTGCAATATGAGTTGCACTGGTGACATCAGTTTCGTTGGAAGGTATCTGGAAGGTTGCTGGTTGAAATCCCATTACTGCCAGAAGGGATCCTACTCCACTGGGCCCTTGAACAAGGCCCTTAACCTGAAAATTGCTCCAGGGGTGCTGTTCAATGGCTAACTTTGCACTCTATCCCAAAACATCATAGTATATATAAACATCAAAGTATATCAAAACTCTTTGCTGCAGTTAATTATGCCAAAAATAAGGAGGTTTTCATTTGACTCTCCCTCGTGTCATCTTAGAAGCCTCACTGAAGATTAGCAGCAATGTCAAAGTTTACGTTGTCCTGGACGGCTTTTAGATTCAGTGGTTTGTTTGTTGCATGAATTTATTTCTTCCATCCGATGTCCTGATGAAGTGGTGTCTCTTTCTTGGTGGTGTCTCTGGCTCTGACAACACTCTCTGGTGTCTCACATGGGCCGTTGTTTATGTCTGAAATTCACATGGGGTTCTGCACCATGTGACATTAGACATATATGATTGGCTAGCTATCCTGGTGATAGGTGGCTCTGCCTAAAAGTTTTGATCCTCATATTTTATCTGTGCAGTCTCTGGCTGTCTCCAGTCCTTCTACTACAGGTATGACATTTTAAATTATCAGCTCATCTCTAAGAGTACCATACATTATTTAGATAACATTAAAGAAAAAAATGTACAGCTGTAATTTGATAAATAAGTAAAAAAGAATGCAGTAAATTTGGGTCATACATTTCCCTCAAAAGTCCTTTATACTTCATTGCAGTCCATTTGAACAGAAACTTGTTATGGAAATAGATTGCAGCTTGTTTTTAATATGCTGTCTGTAGTTGTAAAATGGTGATTTTACCCTTCTAGAACACAGGTTAACAGTCCGTCCGCTCTCCCACATTAAACGTAAGAGCTGCAGATGCCATATTCAAGAGGTGTCCAGGGATCATTACGGCTGATTACGGTTGACGCCAGCCTTCTCTCAGAGCATACTGCTTTTTCTTTTTTTTTTTTTTGTAGATGTAGTTTAGCATGTAATCTGACCAATGTAGTAGAGCCGCTGCAGGCTTTTACTGCTCTAGCTGACTTGCATTGCAAGTACAATTATCCTGAAGCATCTTGTTTGTACTCACCTTCGCCTGAGAGACAGCACCACTGCACTGTGGCATTTCTCTTGCCAGACAACATCATGCTAATGAGACACAGAGATGATTAGAGGGTCTCCAGTTAGACTCACTGAAAGGGGAGCAGGGTGAGAGAACAAAGTGAAAAGGCAAAAGTCTGCAATATCAACCAATAAAACAGCTTCAAAATGAGGTCATGTGCTACACACCTGTTTGACATGTTCTTCATCATCACCAGTTTGTGGAGTCCTTCAGATGTTGAAAAAGGAACAGTCAGTAAAGCCACACTTATTCTTTTTTCTTGCTTATTTACTGAGCAGTTTGATTTAGGATCAAATTTTTTGTGTTAGCAGTGCCTTCATTTCTAACCATCGACACTCTTCTTATAAGAACAAAAGTCATTTTGGCATTTGGGAAGGTTAGTTAGACACTGAAGTGTGGTGTGCTCCAGTCGGGATTCCTCCCAGCTCCTGTTTTAAGTGCTACTTTTTGTCTTTTTTGTGTTCTTTACATTATTGTTCATTTTTTACCATTAGATTCAAAAATGTATTTGTCACAGGCAAAAAATTCAAAAGTATAATTTATTATTAATATTGCACTGCCAATTATTATTTGTTCAATTATGCAATATTTGTTCATTTGATTCTATTTATTTTTTCCAGTATGTAGTCTCTGTTATATCTTCCCCTGGCTGGGGTTCCAATGCTTGTTTTGTGTCATTCTTGTACCTTTTGATTTATTTCTATGTTTTTCTTTTGTTTATGATTTGCAGTATTCTTTATGTTTTATATATCTATATTTAAACTTGATTTATGTTGTGTGTGTTTTTTAAAACAAAAGATGTGGCCACCTATCAATCACCTCCAGGAACTGCCCTCTGTCTTATAAAGCTGGAGGGTCCTCCAAAGTTTTTCATTGTGAATGCGCTCTGGAAGTTGGTGAGTTTTTTTGTGTTTTGCTGTGCTTACTGCTTTTTTAAATATAAATTACTGGAATTTTTCTACCTTTCTGCCCTGCTCTTTTGACTTCTCCTTTGGATTCTGTTTCGGGGCTTTGTTTACTTTTGGAATTGCCTTTAACAGGCCGTGTATGCATTTTGCGCTGTTTGGAATTTCATAGTATTACTGAGTACCTTTTGTGAAGAATAATTCTTTTAATTTATAAAGATTTTACAAGGCCCTTTTTGTAACTATACCCAGGCTTTTGATGTGTTTTCCCACTCTAGTGGGAATATTTGGAAGTGCTTTTGGGAATTATGCTTTGGGATTCCCTGCCATGACAGTATCTGTGTGTGTTTTACAGTTCTCTCTTTTTTTCCTCTATTTTGTGGGTGGATCTTAAGAGGTGGGGTTATCCATACATCACCATTAAGGGACCACCCCAGTCCTATAAATTCTGGAAATTGAAGTCAAGGCAATTCATTTTCAATGTACTGCGCTCTTTGTGATTTATGAGTGTTTTCTTGTTTTTCATCTTCTTGTGGCTCTAGATTAAGAATAATCTTACGGATTGTGTTTTTGGAATTTTGTTTACCTAGATTGCCTTCTTTTTTGCATATTTTGTTCCTTTTCATTAATAAACATCATCTTTAATAAAGGTTATTTGTGGACTTGTCTCTCTACAGTGAGACTTTTCATCATTCTTTCACTGGCTTGGCATACTTCCAGGTTGTTTCAGATATTTTGCTGTTATTTTGAATTTTACGGACTGACCTCCCTTCTGAGGCCTCATGTTTTCCTGGAGCCAGACTTGCCTTGGGATGAGAATTGTTTTATACGCTATTTTGATGACCTCACCCTATTGTTATTTTGTGATGCTGGAGTAATCAAAACAAAGTGTGTCTCTGCTCCTCTCAGGTGGTCTCTGCGGCTCCTCCCCAGCCACTCCTGCATTTTGCCCCATCCCCTGTAGTCGTTGTCTGTGGCTATACAATGTTAATCATGCTGCAGTCACTTGATGGTTACTGGCAATGGAAGTGGGAGCCTAACTAAGGGACTTCATGGCAGCAGTGTACATTCTGTGTTTGTGAAGGCTTATAGTTTAGCTCTCCCAAATTTTGTGGACGTTTTGGTGTTTTTCTCCAGCTCCTGTGGATAACATTTCCCTGTGGCTGCTTGTTTTTATTCAGGAGTTTTGCCTGCCTTTTTGATTCCTGCTTTTGAATTGTTAGCATCCCCTTACAGTCATACAAATGAAGGATGGATAAAGGAGTTCAAGAAGGGGGTCCATCAGTTCTCAGGTCACCAGAAGTTCAAAACTTACAAAGACGAAATAATAATTTTATAGAATCTAATCAAATGATTAAATATTGTGATTGGTTTGTAAACAACTGGGTGTCCCATGGCCTTAAAGTGAAAACGTTACCTCGTCTCTGTCCTGTCGTAAACCTCATATTTTCACCGCTCTACTTCCCTTATCTTTATCACTTTGCTCTATTGCTCAACAATCAGTGCTTGAAGTGGGTATGCAGTGTTGGCCCCTCTTTCAGTATCAACCCCAAGTACTGTCCCCATCTGTTAGTGTACTCATGAACACCAGCACCTTTAAGTCAGTCCCCAAATTTCAGAGCTATATGAACGATTGTTAAGTATCCCAGTGCTTGAAAACTCAAGGGGGACAAAACCCTTTGATCGAATGTCAGTGTATGCCAGAAAAAGTGTACCAGCAGTACTGGCATCCTTCTTGAACAGACAAGATGCACTTGTATATTTAAACAACATTTATTTCACACTTCACCATGCCTGCTTTCTGTTGGCTCACTCTCATCTGTAATCCCCTGCAGGTGTGTGCCACTGATTGTGCTTAATAGGGCAACACGCTGTGGTACACCCAGGCTGCTTTTTCTCTGAGAGGGGGGCCAGCGCTTTACGGCTGTGCCACATGTTCTCTCAATTGTGCCAGCATGTCCGCTTGGCACTTACTTCATAGTTGCAAGTTATTTGTCACAACTGCAGGCACCTCCTCAAATCTCATTCAAAAAACAAACATCCAACATGGTACCACTGGCCAAAGCTGTGCACATTTATATAACCTCAGCCATGCTGCACAGTGGGGAGGGAATTCCCAGGGACCCCACAGTATTAGCACAAAGCTTGTATCACTGTGGGATATTATTGCAATTTTTATGTCATAGGAATTTAATTGTTGTTATTGAGTAATACAAGTTTAAGAATTGTAACAAGTTCAACAATGTGTGGATGGTGTAACACTTGTGGGATTTAGTTAACTGATTAAAGTTGGAGCATTTTGTCTGTTTTACTTCAAAATGTCAGCTGTCAAATATATGTTTTTAAGTATTTTGTAACAGTGATGTTAAAAATTGCAGTTATAATAGAATGCAATTCCATGTGTTAGTTGACTTCATTAAATTGGCTCTTTTTAACAGCACTTTACAATATCATGTAGATAAAAATGGAGCCCTGGTACACTTATGGTGGCTCAACAGCTTTTATTGACAGCGTTGGAGTCCTATTCAAGTGATGTGAAAATGGCATCGACTGCTGTGCTTTTGTTAGTTGTTGGCGGTGGAGGGTCTGTGTCTAATTGTGGTTCATATATCTTAAATATATCATAACATTTTAAAAAAATACCTGAAAGAGATTTCAAATCTCTATTGATGTCTCAGAGTAATATTACAGGCTGCTTTGGCCTAAGGTGGAGAGCAGGCCTGGAGCTTTGCTAATAAGTGATAGAATCAGAGAAATATTGAATAATTCCATTGTGCAGATAATGCAGCCATGACGTTGTTTTTAGTTTAGTGTAAATACTGATGTTCAAGCAGCTTGAGCGACTCTCCTGCCATTTCAGTAACTTATACTGGGGATCCGTTTTGCTATCAGGAGTGGTGGTCTGATGAGTAAAACATACAAAATACAGAAACTGAAGTAGCCACTCTCAAGGTAAATTTAAAACAGGAAACTAATTCATAATTGAAGTCGCACACAATACTGTATTTCTGCATTTTAAGACAGATGAGTTTGCAAATTCGATAATACTTTTCAAGGGGAGATTTCTGAAATTTCTAATCTTTGAGCAACATGCTGTATTTGACATATTTTAACGACAATTGAACTTTTTTGACAAATTTCTTAGACACAACGCATGCCAAATTTCAACAACATCAGTCCACTAGTAACAGAGCTGTTTCATGCAGATAGATGAACAGAGAGACAAAGATGACATTACATGCATTATATGCAAATGCACCTAAGCTGTGTCAGTCTAAAACACCTAAAAAGAAAAAATTTAAGTCATTTTATTTCACATAAATATTTTTGATTGCATAAAATAATTTCAAGCATCTCAAAATATTAATAGCAAGCCTAGCAGTACTCACATATGGTAACAGGTTATACACCTAACTGTAGCTTTGGGTGACTCCTTGTGAAATGAGTGCTTATTTTTGGAGTATGACTATCGACCAGTAAGTGAGAGTAGACTGTTTCATGTTTAACATTGAAGCACTCTGATTCACTCTAATTCACTCTAAATACTACTTAAAGCTTCTCCTTACTTTTTATTTAAGGATATTTGCCTTTTTTCTTTAGCCTGCTGATTATAAACACTGTGTTGAAGGGCAGTGCCCAAAAGGAAAAAAGTGCAGGTTCTATAAACTAAATCATCAAGAAAAACCCTGAAATTAGAATAGGTGAATTTGACTGATGGATATTTATAACTAAAGTCTGTGCATGGCTCAATTTGATTAAGAAGGCCACGTTCGATAAGCTATGTTGTGTTTTTCCTGGGATGTGTCGTAAGGCCAATATATAATGGATACCTACTGATCCCCTCACAACGCTTGCTTGCTTGCTAGTATAATGTGCTCTAGCTTAGTGTCGTGCCACCTGCCAACATTTAATTCCTATAGCAAGTTGCAAGCCTGCAGGCTCAGCTCTTCTTCAGTTTTTCCAAGAGACACACCAGAAGTGGTTATCCTTGTCATTGAAAGGAACATTTTTAGGTTGGGATGACATTACTACAACCCTGTGCAGGTGCCAATTGATCTGCCTGGGTATTTCTCTCACCAAACTGTGGCCAGGATTGCTTAAAGTAAAGTAACTTTGGGCTCAAAAGGCTGTTTGTGGTTTTGACTAAGATCCTGGGATCCCTGTGCTAGCAACTTCCATGGACTCCTGTCACACTTCGAGGACAGCTCACATCAGAGATACCAATGCCATGGCAGGCACGCACCATTGTGGTTCCTTTCTTTGGATTTGTCATCAGCAACACATTCATTGATGTAATGGCTTGCCGACCTGTGGCCACAGAAAGTTGCTGATAACAAAACCACACTTATTCTTTTAAGCCTTAGGAGGAGTTGTTTTGTCAAAGAATCTGTTTGTTGTTGGCTGAGAGTTGTATGACATCGACAGGTCGACAGGAGTTTCTCAGATTATATAGATATTCTTTGATTTTTGAAAAACTAAAACTTTCTTCTTCCACTCTGCAGGAGAACTTGGAACTCATAGGCTTGAACACCACAGGGGACAGTGTAAAATAGATGGATGTATACTTTGAGATAAAATGAAAAACCAAGGCAGTGAGCCAGCAATTCCATGTGTGAAGGACAGGCAGAGCTGACAGTGGCAAGCTATGCAAAAAAGTTAACCTTGCTTTCCTTGTATTTTTTTTTAATCCTTTAACATAAACCATATATGTTATGAGGTGCATATAAAGCATATATACATGGGTGGCCAATAGTTTGTTTACAGTTGTTAGTATGTGAAACACAGAGTTTATTCTTGTTTTATTAATTATTGTATTATTTATTTGTATTATTTGCTTTCTTCTTCTTAAAGCTATTGTAATAATCAAACCTGCATGTCTTTTTCCATATGAACTAAACTGTAAACCTACGTTTGCCCACCCCACATATACAGTATGTGTGTATATGTAAATACTGTATATATATATATATATATATATATATATATATAAATATATATATATATATACACACAAACAATAGCAGTACAAACACACACTCTTCTAATCAAAGGTTTTAGAACACCTCAGATTTTCCTCAAATGTAATCCACTAAAATGCAGTGAATGACCTAAAATGGTGAAAAGGTAAGCAGTAAACTTCCAGGGGTTTAAATTAACTTTGTGCTGCAGGTTTGACATTGGCAGTATGAGAGCCATTCCTTAGAGGACAAAACAGGGCCTTGAAATCCTGACTGTGGACTACTGCAGATTGGACAAAGCCTCCTCTTCACAGTAGAAACTGAGATTTAATTTTTTTGGCCTCCACTGTTAGCTGTGCTTGAAGATGTTGTGCTGTGAGGCGCCTGTCACATAAGATGATGACCCTCAGAAACTTGTCTTCTGATTGGGTTGTGACTTTGGGCCTGCCAGATCTCTTCCTATCAGTGTTTCTTCCAGTTTCCAATTGCCTTTGGTTTGTGTAGGACACCACTGTACTCACTGACACTTTGACTTGTTTTGCAATTTCTTTGAATGAAAGGCCTACACTTCTAAGGGTAATAATGCTCTGTCTCATTGCCATTTTCTTGTCATTATTATTGGACTATTGTTCTTCAAGTAGTTATTCAGAGGGTATAGTAACACAGTGTGTTCCAACTTTGCTTTAATACAGAGACAGGGATTTTAAGTAATCAATAGAAATTGGAACACGTGCATATTGCTGGCTTCAACTTACAAGGCCTCATTTACTTTAATTTCTACGGAATATCTGCGGTTGTAACTTATTAGTTGTGCCCTGAAGAAGGCCCAATGGTAATATTTTTTAAATTTCCTTTTTTTCAGTTTTTGCCAACCTAAACTTTCAATTTAAACCTCTGGCAGTTTGCTGCCTACCTTTTCACCGTTGTAGGTCATTCATTGCATTTCAACTCATTAAATTAAAAAAAAAACCTGAGGTGTTCCAAAGCTTTTGACTGTTAGTGTATATGTATACACAGTCCATGCAAAGGTTTGGACACACTTTGCTGAATCACATAATGTTTTGGTATTTGAAGTAATACTATGTTGGCATTTTGTTGAGAATGTTTGTGTACAGTTATGACTTATTTAATGAACAGAGTAAATGTGGCATTTGCAGAACTTTGGGCACCCTTTTAGTTGTAAGGTCTCAAAACTTCTGGTCTACTGTAGGCGTCAGCCTGGTCCAGAATTGTCATTAGAAGTTGTCTAGTGATGTAATTTCCTGAACCTAATAAATTCCTCAACTCTTTAAGCGTTGTGCAGCACTCAGCAACCATGGGCTCTTTTAAGCAACAAACTGTGGAACTGAAATTTAAACTAACCGATGCTTACAAAGCAGGCCAAAGCTATAAAAAGATATCAAAGCACTCCCAGCTGGCAATTTCTACAGACTGATACTGTATGTTCTTAAGAAATAACAGTTAATGGGAGACATGGAACACAAGAACAGTTCTGGAAGACAAAGGAAAGTGACAGATGGGACAGCATGTTTACTGTAGGGGAAGACAAAGGAAACCTTCATAAGACTGCAAGGGAACAGCTGACCAGTTTAATTGAGAAAGGTGAGGAGATGCACTGCTGTACTGTGCAGCGTTACTTAACACGGACATGGCTGTCATGGAAGAGCATTCAGAAGAAAACTTTAACTGCAAACTCATCACAAGAATCAATGTCTTAAGTAGGCATAACAACCTCAACCTAAAAGTGCTGTGGACAGATAGAGTGAAAATCAAACTCTTTGGTCAAAACCGCAGAAGGTTTGGTTGGAGGTAATACAAAAAAATGGCAGCATTTGAAGAAAAGAATACCTTGGAACGGTTCTGTACAGATTGAATCTCTTATGCTTTGGGGCTGTGTGGCAGCTAGTGGCACAGGAAATACTGGGTAAGTTCATCGAATAATGAATTTCACTAAATATCAACAAATCATGGAGGAGAATGTTGGAGAGGTCAGCCAGGAAAATGAAGTTGAGAAAAGGATGGCTTCTACAACAAGACAAGGATCCAAGGCACCAATTGAAATCTACTGTGCTGAACCTCGAGAAACACAAGGTGAAGGCATTGGAATGGCCAAGTTTGAGCATCACTGGAAATCTGCAAGTGGACCTTAAACGTGCTGTGACAGCCCAAGAACATCTCGCAGCTGAAAGTGAACTGCAAGGCAGAATGAAGACAAATATTAACCACAAGAATGCTAGGATGTGTAGCTGGCTACAAAAACATTTGCAAGCTGCGATTGTTGCCAATAGGAGGTGTTACTAAGTACTAACTTAGGAGGGTGCCCACATTTTTGCAAATGCTACATTTAGATGCAGATTAACGTCATACCCAGGATGGAGCGATTGCAGGTTAAGGGCCTTGCTCAGAGGCCCAACAGAGCAGAGACCTTTTTGGCATTTTATGGAATTCGAACCGGCAACCTTTCAATTGCCAGTGCAGATCTGTAGCCTCAGAGCCACCACTCTTCCCTAGAGGATCATCAGTGAATGTAAAAATTAAAAAAGGCAAAACTGGGTGGCAGCCCCATAAAGGGTGATAAGCACTGGTGTAAAAAGAAAGAGATGGACTAATATATAAGAATTAGCAGCACTGATCAAAACAAGAATCCGAATACTCATGATACGTTGTAAAAGGACAATAATAATAGGAGATTTTATTACTGTGGTTGGTTTTGGCAATTTCTAATACATAATTACCCTGTTGTTTTCCTCTGGCCATCCACCATAAGTACGAATCGCCATAATCAGTACATGACTGATATACACATATATACACAACAACATGCACTCACTGTGAATTCAGAAAGTATTCAGACCTCTTTTAATTTAAAATAAATCTACAACACAATAATGTGTGCAGAAAGAGAAGGGGTCTGAATATTTTCTAAATCCACTGTTCTGTTCTATATACATAAATATATATTTTTTTAATTGACAACAGTTTTTGGACCCTCTTTCTGTATCGCTTAATGAATATAATTTTCCTTTTCACCTTCTGGCTTTTCTGACATGCTCATATAGAGTCGCAGCAAGTGTCCCCCCAGAAGATCCTGCTTGGTGGCATGTAAGTAGTTTTATGAAAGACATGTTGGTGGGACACATTGTGCGGCCCAAACATCAAGGACAACACTGATGGGATACAACCTTTGCCCTGTGTGTGCTGACAGTAAACAGAAGAGCAAACAATAGCAGGACTTTGACGGGAATCAAAGGAGGATCGTAACCAGAAAGACCAGAATCCTCGAACAACTTTAGACAAAACACAAAACAAACTCCTAGTCAAAAATGGCCATGCAAAGACTCAAAATATCAGAAGAATGAAAAATGAAGCAACCTTAGGCTTTGTTTTTAAAGAACTCAATCTAAATCGCTATTTATAGAGTTGCGCTAATGAGAAAATCATCACCCTGCACTGGGATAAACCCTCCGCAACGGGGAACAGCATTACTGATGGAAACACAAAATGGCGACTCAGTAAATAAATATTATTGTAATAGTAATTATAATAAACTTTCCCCAGGGACAAGTAAAATTACAAAACCCAACCAAAAACATACTTCATAAGAAAAAGCATAATTCCTCACAAACGACATAACTACGTTAATAGCCCCAAACGTGACGAGAAATAAATTCTACAATCTGATAGTTACTGGTCATCCAAGTTTGTGGATTAAGGCAAAACCTTTGAGTGAGTTTGTACTTAATGTTTCCATTTCAGTTCACGGTTGTTTATAAAGTATTGTTTATTTAAATTTTGTGCTCATTTATTATTAGATTTCTTTGCTTTTGCGACTTTCCATTTTGGGTTTTTGAAGGCTAGGAATTATTTTTTTGTTCATTTATTCCCTTTTTAGTGTGTGTCTTGGATCTTTATAATTTATTTTGTACTATTTCTTCCACAATTTTGTTTTTTACGGACATGGTCATTTTGAGCTCCTGTTGGTAAGGCGCCACTACCATTGTCAGGAGTAGAGTCCTTGAGTTTGTGACACTGACACTAACAGCGTGACACGATAAAAGGTCTTAATCATGTGCAGTTCACTGTCCCAGTTTGTAGACCAAAAAGCCCCCTTTTTGCATGTTTATTTTTGCTTTTTCTTCTCAGCTCCACTGGCATTTGACCTTGCTATTCCATTTTTGATTTAGATTTAGATTTTGTCTCTGTTTGATTTTGTTATTTTGTGCCGTTGAATTCCCTGGTTCTGACCCCTGCCTACCTAATTACTTCCTAATTACTTGTTATCTCGTATAGCACAACATAAACTTGGATTCACATGAACAATTGTAAGATCATCACGACATTTGTACCTTACATGGAGAAATCACAAAATGAATTGAATAAATAATAGTTCATAACAATGGTTGAAGAGTAGGATTTCTGTTATCTGGCTTGGTAAAAGACAGGACAGACTTTAGGTTACTTAACCCTACAGAGTTTAAAGGCATTTCGTCTCTTGGTTATCTCCATTAAATCATTTGTGCCTTTTTCCTTCTTCAGGTGTAATGAAACGGGCCTGTCTCAATGGTTAAATCATGTTTTTAGAAGATGGTGTGCTGTGGATATCCCTGCAGTTAACAACTGAGAAGCAAGTTTGAATAACACAGTGGACCAGTGGAGATGACCTCCTGATTGTCCACCACCTTAAGAAGAAGTTTCATACCACTGTCTGGAGAGACCTCTTATCATTTTCCCACAGTTGCCAGCAAAGAGATTCCTAAGTAAGGACATATTAAAGGAGCTCCTGTCCACAGAGAAAGACACCTGCAGGTACAGCACCTAATTTAAAGACAGCCTGCAGGTCTGATGGGTGAAGATCATAGTGGCCATGGGACATTTAAAAATGCTCTGGTGTTTTATGAGGGAATGGTCAGTTGAACCCTTGGTCCAGTTTCCCACACATACTGACATAACAAGCCAAAATGACTCTGAGAAACAGGAGTGGAAAGGAACCGAGTTTGATGCCCATTGTCACCATCTCAGGGATGATAGCAGCTGGGAGGGTGAGTGACACCCTGAACAATTCCTAGGCACAGAGACAGGGGGCACATGAGGGCTGGTCTGACATCTCATCCAGAGCTGGCTCCAGAGGCTTAGAAACTGGACGTATGTTCCAACTTTTCCCACCAGTCATTCATACCGGATGGCTGTGATGGTGCCCTTTTCATGCATTAAACTAATTTCAAGATGTTAAGGCTTCTGCTTTGTAAGACCTGGAGGTAACAAATGAATTGTTTGTTTGTTCTCCAAGGTAAAGGGTCATTCTCACTTGACTACAGCAACAACGTCACCATCATTGACTTTCAGCCTGTCTTGCTGAATTGCTGTCTGCTGTGGTGACTATCAGTTTTATTACAGGACTTCTGCACCAGTGGCTCAAGAGCAATTCCTGAAGCAGACCGAGTAGAAGACCTGAAAATGTAACATCAGAGAGCTGTGAAATTGTGCTTCCTGAATGAGCCTGTGTAGGCTACCCTGAGGTCAGGGGATCAAAACATGATGGCATGTGAGTTAAATTCAGAATGACATGGGCTGGTTGTATCAGTGGCGCTTACGTTACTCTGCACAAGTCTAGTATGAAATCATGCCCAGAGTTTCCATTCTCTGCACCTTTAATGAAGAGTTGTTTAGATCAAATATTGATGGGCTGAGATTGTGCCCGCCATGTGCTGCATAAAACTGCTGAGTAACTGACAGTGGCAAAAGGCAAGGAGTGTGTCAGCAGTGTGACGCACTGAAAGATGGCTGCAATTTCAAAGTGTAGGGCAAAGAAAACCACAATTCTTTATAATAATATAACACTCTCACACCTGCTCGATCCAGTTTGTGGCCACAGGGGGCCAGAGCCTTTCCTTTTAGCACTGGGCACAAGGGCAAGAAGCGCACACACACACACTTACAGAGAGTCACTTTAGAGTTGCCAGCCAGCCTAATACACATGCAGCGACTTTGGGGATGTAGGGGAAAATCTGGAAGATCTAGAAGAAAGTCCTATGCCACCCACAAGCATTACTGTTATTTCTATAATTATTTTAATTGCAGTTATCCCTTGCGATTTGCAGGGGTTATGGACGCATGACCTCCGTGAATGCATTTTTGGCTCAAGTTTATTGCACTAAATAAGATGCCAAAACTTGCGACTTAGGAGGGTGCAAGCAAATCACACGTGTGAGGTTGGCTACTGAGACAAGATGTGTGGCGTCCCCCAGACAAAGGTGTAATTCAGCAGATCTTTAGTGAACTGTAACTTTTTATAACATTTAACTTATAACAAATTGTGTTTATATTTATGGTAGTAAACAACAAAAATGATTAATATTACAGATACAAAATAAATCCCAGTAAACACTAAGCACGAAGCGACAAACACAGTCCAGTGTCGCAGATGATGGTAGTGCAGTTTTGAAATGAAATCTCAGTGATCAGCCTTCTGAAAGTTGTGTAAAGTTTGTCCTACCATAATATTGATATATGTGAAGATTTGTAGAAGATGGAAACATTCCCAGATGAAGACATTTTCCAACAAAGATGAAATCACACTAACAAGCAGGCACTGGAGGACAAGAATATAAATCCAGAGAAGACTGTAATCTGATGAGTCTAACTGTAATCCAGTTGTGCAGTGAAGCGGTGAAGCAAAATGACACCACTGATTACAATCCTTCTAGCTTCTCATAACACACTTTTAAAACTAGCACCCTCGTCTATCACCCAGCAACCCTTGTAGTTCTCCTGGGGTTGCTGGGATATGCAGTCCAATTAAGTAGTGCTGCAACAGCGCCATCTGCAGTGTTCTACAATAGGCCACAAGACTCCCAAAAAGAACATTTTCAATTCATTATTGACGACAAACCAGTTAATAAGCAGATCTGCAAATCATAAACCCACAAATTGCAGTGGCCGGCCTGTATTCTTTACTCTTATGACCTGGCATAAGACCTTCATTATTGATTGACCTTCACTCTCAGGTATGCCTGCTGTCTCTGTCCTGATTCTGAGGTTTTATGACATGCAGGATTCTGCTATCTTCTTATTTTTGAGGCTTTGATTTTTTTACTGATATATTTTTGTTGAGCCAGTTAAGTTCTCACTGACATCACCATTTTGTGAATTTGTTGTCATTAGCTCCTTGCATGGCCTTTCATTGGTGATATCCTCCAAAAGAACTTACACTGTCATTGCCATTTGTCTCCTACAACCCGCAGTACAAGTTGTGTGATCTTTCTTTCTGGTGATGGTCACTTTTCACACCACTAACCAACCCACAAACACCACAAGAGAGGTGATATAATGAAATACACTCCTTCACACAGTCAATAACAGAACGGACCATTGGCTCATTTAAAAGAGGTAGATGGACGTGTTGGGCTGCACTCCGCTCTACAGCCCCCAGAGGTCTGTCATCTTCTGCTGGATTGTGCAGTGCTACATGGCACAGCGCAGAGACATGGGCAAAGGTGACCAGACCTTGCTCCTCAGGACGTCAACTCAACAACAACATCTGGATGCTGTACGTTGATTGTAAAAAGACTTGCATGTGTTTCTTGGCAGAATGATTTTATATTTTTCAAGTTCAACAGGAATGTTCTTAATTTCTCACAGTTCAGTGCATTTAGCCTGCATCAATTCACAATGTGTACTGGCAGTGGTCTGGGCACAGGCACTGCATGATGGTACCTTGTTTTTGCTCTCTCCACTCAGCTGCCCTCATTTCTTTCTTTCTTTTATTTGTGACCCTCACAGAGAGACCATCAAAAAGAATGTTATTGTATTTCTCAACACCTCAACTTCACATTCCTTGACGTTTTATTTTTTCTGTAGTGTCCCATGTTTTACTGTAAAGATGTCACTGGGTAACATAACCTAACTTATATGGTAATTACGTCATGCATATTAAAAAACGGCGGTTTTATGCCATGTAAGGTTACAGATTGGAGGTGACTGGCGTGGCTAAATTCGTGTGCACGAGCGCAGGGTTTTAAGTCAAATTGAGGCTTATAAAGGAACTTGGCATGGCATGTGGTGTACGTGTGGTTTCATAAACTCAGGTTTTGTTGTTGCGTTGCATGTCGTTTTTGCCTTTTGAATGTATGCAAAATTATATGTGGAGTCTAAGCCAAGTTTATACATGAGGCCACAGATGGCTGTTTTTGGCCTGCTGCTTTTTCTTCAAGGCAGAACGATAAGTATTGAGTTGTTAAGTCGCATTAAAAATAAAGAAATCATTGTACCGTGTGCTTAAAAAAGTAAAACGTGGGCCCCTGGACAACTGACTCAGACTGGCACAGAGTAGCAGCAGTGGGATTCAAACCCTGCCATGGATAAGTAAAACAAAGGCCTGAATCTGTACACTTCCCAGCCTGGCCAAAGTGCCTGGTGGCAGTCAGTAATGTTAAATTGACCAAAAGCCCACCATCAGAGATCTACTAAAAGAATGTGAGACAATTCAATAAGAACATGAGTGGACACATTTGACATGTTCCTTATAAAGGTTCTCATTTGTCAAATTCAGCTGTGCAACACTATTTTTTTTTTTCTGCTATTAGTTTAATGAAGTTTATTTATAAAGGTTAATTTCTTGACAAACAGTTTAATAGATGAAACAAAAGGAAAATAGAAAGGCCTCTTTAGCCAGGCACATTAAGCCCAAGCTTGTTTCACCATTTACTGTGCCTAATTGCTTCTAATTGCTCAGTTTTGTTACTAGAACAATACGCCTTACACCATTTCAGGTGCTCTTTGTTCAGTGGGCCTTGAAGAGCAGCGAATGGGTGGTCAGTAACGACGTGCGACATGACGGGTAAAGCGCTCCAAACAGTAAGGTTAATGTCTTAAAAGACAACACTTTATCTGCTTTTTACGCCATTACTTCAGAGAAACAGAAAGCAATGTTTGTGCTCATCATCCAGAAGAGGGAGTGGTGGGGGGGCTGATGGTAGTAGGATAGAGAGATAACTTGGTGCTTCAGTCTGAGAATGTGCAGTACACTTAGTTCAGTCATTCAGTGAAGTCGACCCCATGCCCCGCAGCCTGAATTTAGATTAAAGGTCGACTGGATCACAATCCAACATGTCAACAACTGTGACAGCCGGAGTCTCTTTTTAAGATTTCCAGCACTGTCTGTGGTCTTGCTCTATTCTCATGGGTGGTGATGATCAGTGAAATTCGCCGAAGTGTTCTTTCATAGAGAATTTACAGGATTTGCCGGTGATCTTTGATGCCAAACTCTTCCTTGAATTTTTCCCTCTAGTAGCCAGTGTTAAATGGGGTGTCGCTACCCAAACTGCACTACAACTCTGATATACATTGTTCATGCACAGAACTTTCAGGCATGTGTACTCTAAGTGTATGGTGAAGCTCACTGTGCTTGGCACAAGCTTCAAAAAATGTATGGCATGAGCACACGCGCGTGATTTCACTACATGATCAGTACCCCAGCTGGATTTGCACCCTGCATGCGTTTAGTCAAAATATTCTAAAAACGTAAAAAATTTTATCTTGAATGGAAAATCTAAACTCAAGTGGTGTTCAGTTGTTGGACTTCTGTGATGGTCATGGATCGTCCATAACGAACACCGTGTTCGAGCATAAGGGTGTCCATAAGTGCACTTGGCACCAGGATGCCGAGGTCGCAGCTCGATGATTGACTTTGTAATCATGCCATCGGATCTGCGACCTTACATCTTGGACACTCGGGTGAAGAGAAGGGTTGAGCTGTCAACTGATCACCACCTGGTGATAAGTTGGATCAGATGGCAGGAGAGGCTGCCAGACAGACCAGGCAGACCCAAAAGTATAATGAAGGTCTGCTGGGAACATCTGGCGGAGGAACCGGTCAGAAAGATCTTTAACTGCCACCTCCACCAGAACTTCAACCTCATTCTGAGGGAGGCAAAGGACATCAAGTCTGAATGGGCCATGTTCCGAGCCTCCATTGTCGAAGCAGCAGAACGGAGCTGTGGCCGCAAGGTTGTCGGTGCCTCTCGTGGCGGCAATCCACGAACCCGCTGGTGGACACCTAAGGTTCGAGAGGCCATCAAGTTGAAGAAAGAGTCCTATCGGGTCTGGTTGACCAGTGGGACTCCAGAGGCAGCTCAGGAGTACCGGTGGGCATGTCTCTGCAATATCGCATGGACATCGGGGGCAGTGCCTCTGGATTGGCAAACCGGGGTGGTAGTCCCCCTTTTTAAGAAGGGTGACCGGAGGATGTGCTCCAACTATAGGGGGGTCACACTCCTCAGCCTCCCCGGTAAGGTCTATTCAGGGGTGCTGAAGAAGAGAGTTCGGTCAATAGTCGAATCTCAGATTCAAGAGGAACAATGCGGATTCCGTCCCGGCCGTGCAACACTTTACCAGCTCTACACCCTGGCCAGGTTCTTGGAGGGGGCATGGGAGTTTGTCCAACCAGTCCACATGTGTTTTGTGGATCTGGAGAAGGCATTTGACCGTGTCCCTCGAAGCATCCTGTGGGGTGTGCTCCAAGAGTATGAGGTAAAAGGTTCGTTGTTATGAGCTATTCAGTCCCTGTACAGGAGGAGCAGGAGCTTGGTCCGCATTGCTTGTAATATGTCGAACTCGTTTCCTGTTGAGGTTGGACTCCGCCAGGGCTGCCCTTTGTCACCGATTCTATTCATAAGTTTTATAGACAGAATTTCTAGGCGCAGCCAAGGAACGAAGTGGGTCTGGTACGGTGACCTCAGAATCTTGTCTCTGCTGACGACGTGGTTCTGTTGGCTTCATCAGACAGTGACCTCCAGCTCTCAAGAGCAGTTCGCAGTTGAGTGTGAAGTGGTGGGGATGAGAGTCAGCACCTCTAAATCCGAAGCCATGGTTCTCAGCCAGAAAAGGGTGGAATGCTCTCTCTGGGTTGGGAATACATTACTACCTCAAGTTGCGGAGTTCAAGAATCTTGGGCTCTTGTTCTCGAGCGAGTGAAGAATGGAGCGGGAGGTTGACAGACAGATCGGTGCAGCATCCACAGTAATGCAGGCTCTGCAACGGTCCATCGTGGTGAAGAGAGAGCTGAGCCAAAAGGCAAGACTGTCAATTTACCAGTCAATCTACGTTCCTGTCCTCACCTATGGCCACGAGCTTTGGGTAGTGACTGAAAGAGCAAGATCGCGGATACAAGCGGCCGAAATGAGTTTTCTCCACAGGGTGGCTTGACTTTCCCTTAGAGATAGGGTGAGGAGTTCATTTATCCGGGAGAGACTCAGAGTAGAGTCTCTCCCCCTCCTTGAGAGGAGTCAGTTGAGGTGGTTTGGGCATCTGGTCAGGATGCCCCCTGGAAACCTCCCTGGGGGGGTGTTCCGTGCATGCCCCACTGGGAGAAGGCCACGGGGCAGACCCAGGACACACTGGAGGGATTACAGTATATCTCCCAGCTGGCCTGGGAGTGCCTTGGGGTCCGTCCAGAGGAGCTGGAGGAGGTGGCCAGGAAGAGGAAGGTCTGGGTTTCCCTGCTTAAGCTGCTGCCCCCGCAACCTGACCTCGGATAAGTGGTGGATAATGGATGGATGGATGGATGGAAAATTAGATGATCATAACGAGAATATTATTAAAATACTTAATTGTTCTACATTAATTCATTGTATGTTGTATCTTCTCTGCTGGATTAAGCATGTTATGCTCCTTGAAATGTAATGTAGATCGGGTGGTGACAGGGACAGCTCCCCAAATATATAACAATGGTCCCTTTTATCAGAGGTGTAATTTTATCTCTTATATATATATATATATATATATATATATATATATATATATATATATATATATATATATATATTTGCACAGAGACACAGGAGGTCGTAGAAACAAGAAGGATTTTTATTCAAACACTGCAAACACATGAGCTTAAACGTGCTCCATGACAAGTCAGGGATGACAGTTCCGCTAGGAGCAGAGAGAGAGAGCGATAAAAGCAAGCAAACAATCAATTCCAAAA
>JANRMT010062799.1:3769619-3874647 GCA_026402145.1 Polypterus bichir lapradei
TAAACTTGTATCTCGCGAAAACCGTCATTTGCCGTAGGCATGACAAACGGCAGCGGGAGTGTGTCTATAAACTTAATATAAACTTACGGTTCACGTCGTGCTTTGTTTCCGCAGTAGCTGTACAGTAATCCCTCCTCCATCGCGGGGGTTGCGTTCCAGACCCCCCCGCGATAGATGAAAATCCGCGAAGTAGAAACCATATGTTTGTATGGTTATTTTTATATATTTTAAGCCCTTATAAACTCTCCCACACTGTTAACATTATTAGAGCCCTCTAGACATGAAATAACACCCTTTAGTCAAAAGTTTAAACTGTGCTCCATGACAAGACAGAGATGACAGTTCTTTTTCACAATTAAAAGAATGCAAATATATCTTTTCTTCAAATGAGTCTCTGCATCAGGAGCAGAGAATTTAAGAGAGCGTGCTCGCAAAGAAAAGCAAACAATCAAAAAATCAATACATGTGCTTTTAAGTAAAGCGGCATTTTTCAGAGGAGCGTCAGTATCTTCTAAGCAAACAGCCTCTGTTGAAACAGCCCCTCTGCTCAAATCTCCTCCGTCAGGCGCAGAGAACGTCAGAGAGAGAGCGCGAGATTAAAGCAAACAATCAAAAAATCAATACGTGTGCTTTTGTGCTTTTAAATATGCCGAGCACCGCAATAAAGCGGCATTTTTTAGAGGAGCTTCAGTATCTTTTAAGCAAACACCTTCTGTGCAAACAGCACCTCTGCTCACACTCCCTCCGTCAGGCGCAGAGAATTTCAGAGAGGGTGAGATAGAGGCAGAGTCAAGCAAACAAACACCGCGCGGGATGCATATCTTATAGCATTGAGGAGTTTTAGTTAATATGTAATACATGCTCTGATTGGGTAGCTTCTAAGCCATCTGCCAATAGCGTCCCTTGTATGAAATCAACTCGGCAAACAAACTGAGGAAGCATGTACCATAAATTAAAAGACCCATTGTCCGCAGAAATCCGCGAACCAGCGAAAAATCTGTGATATATATTTAGATATGCTTACATTTAAAATCCGCGATACAGTGAAGCCGCAAAAGTCGAAGCGCGATATAGCGAGGGATTACTGTACTTATGAATATGCTTGTATGCATCACTTGCTTAATAATCTTTTTCTGCCTTCTCAATTGTGAAAAGGCATTTTTTGCTCAGCGCTGTTTGCAGGTCTTCCTTGTTCTCTACGTACTTACGTAGGAGGCGTGATGATGTCACACGAAACTCCGCCCCCACAGCCATCCAGCTCAACTCCATTACATTATATGGAGAAAAATAACCTCCAGTTATGACCATTACGCGTAGAATTTCGAAATGAAACCTGCCCAACTTTTGTAAGGAAGCTGTAAGGAATGAGCCTGCCAAATTTCAGCCTTCTACCTACACGGGAACTTGGAGAATTAGTGATGAGTGAGTGAGTGAGTGAGTGAGTGAGTGAGTGAGTGAGTGAGTGAGTCAGTGAGTGAGTGAGTGAGTGAGTCAGTCAGTCAGTCAGTCAGTGAGGGCTTTGCCTTTTATTAGTATAGATTGTTTATTGCTGATGGTGTACCAGAAGCTGAAATCCTCATCAGTTCATCAGAATCACAGTTAGGACTTGTTCAGTGTGGGGTCACTTCTTTTTCTTTTTGCTTAACACTTGTGTGATCATTTTTGATCTTCTCAGTCTACCATATTGTGTAGAAATCCTTCCATAGACTTCGGCCCTTGTACATCTTCAGGCCATTAGAAGTGGATCACTGTTTGCTGTTCTTCTTTGGATCAAACAAAGAACAAGAGAATCTTACTGATCAAGGTGGAGACTTTACCGCTGTGAGTGCAGATACACCATGGGTCCACATGTGTGTGGGGATCCCAAAAGTGTGGATATTTATGGACTTTCTTACCTTTGTTATTTTAGATGTTTACTGCAGCTCCATTTTGTTGCTTTGCAGATGGTGCATTTTTGTAGCTCTTTTACTATGTTGTGGTAGTGTTGGTGGGGTGTTCCTGGAAGTGGCGGATTGTATGTAATATATCGGATACAACACTGCCACATGTGGACAGCATTTGAGATGCTGATCTTATAAACAGAACAGTGTGCGATTGCTTAGTTAACGACTTGTTACACACTGTATATTTTGACTTTGATTTGCCATTTGGGTTTTGGAATTAATAATGGTCCTTGTGGTTTTGACTACTCTTATGTCCTGGTCTGTTGCCCTGTGGCCTGTCTCATACCATTGTCTGGCAGTGCAAGGGTCAAAACCAACTGCCTATGAAAACTCAGAATGGTATCCAAAAGTTTTTGGTCATAAAGAGGCTTAAAAAATATTGTGAACTGGCCAGAAATTGGGCCCTGATGCCTCTTGCCACAGTCTTCATGAGCAGAGTTTTAGTTTTTCTCCAATAGCTTGGATATGGAGCAGCATGTGCTTCCACGGTAAATCCATCTTCATAAAAGGACAAGTGTCTCTTTGTGTGTCTGTGTGCCCATCTGGTTGCTTTGTCCCTGTTGTATGCCAAATGTTTTGGGATTCTTCTAAGCAGTGGTACTGTTTAGGATGCACCATTTGTTGAAATGAAAAATGCAATGCATTTTAGGCCCACAGATGTTTGTGATGCTGGATTTGTTGGGATGAAAAATGGAATGAATTGCATTGTTATGCGCACAACAAAATACATTCAGCGTTGATGACGCTGTGTAAACGTTAACCCTAAATACGTCGAGGTCTACTTTGATTACTTAGATTTTAACTCGTCTTAGATGAGCAGCTCAGCTAGTACATTGCTAAAACAACATGAAGGAGACACAAAATAGCATTATGGGACAAAACAATAAATAGCAGTCATGACAGAATTGAGAAAAAAATTAGAATATGAACAGAATTCCCAGTTAAATCATAACCAGATGAGTCATTACAACTGCACATAAAGAGTAGGGGTCCCTCGTCCACTTGTATGGGTGTACACACACTCTGTCCTTGTCTCTAAATATAAAAGATAGTAGTGACTACTGCAATTTAATAAAGCCTGTGTTTGAGTTCTTCTTTAATTAATTTGATCTTCTCTATGTGTAAACTTGCCTAAAAGCAGCATTCATCTTTTCTTTTTTTTTTTTCCTCAAGCAGAGCCGGCTTTCCATTGGAAATGCTAAAAGCGCACTAAAAGCCTCACTCCAGCACTGTCATTTTCTATCTGCCTGCTGGTGATTTAAAGTCACCAGTAAAGCAGCAGACATGATTTTAAAGCGGAAAACATAAATGTGGTCAGCTGTTAAAAACCTGAATTGTGGAGGTGGGCCTCCTCAAGATCTGTGGCTCTGAAGTGTTGCCAGGAGCCAAGGAGGCTGCTTGAAATTTTATTAAAGAGGTCACTCAGGAGTAGGGAAAAGTTACACACCACGTCAGTGAGACCTGTATGACAGCCTCCGAAGTTTATCATTACTGAGGTACCTTTGTAAACCCATTTTTCACATTTGAAGGGAACCTCAAACTCAAGGCTGTCCACTGGCTGGGCACTGACTAACTGGAGTGGGCCTGAGCCACTGCTTTTGCCCCAGGTCCCTCTTGTCAACGTGTGCTGCCACACAAATTTGATTGTTAAGGTTCTGTGTTTGTTTTTTGTTTTTTTTTAATTCATTCTGCACTTCACCAGAATATTCTTAAGGACACTCTGTGACTGGAAGCTGAATTGTAATTGGGTTATGCAGCAGGAGAGAGACTCAAAGTACAAAAGCAAGTTTACAACTGAATGGCTCAGTAGCAGGGAGAAGCAGTGATTAGTGAATGAGTCCTCGCAAAAGTCTCACATCATTCATCCAAGTCAATGGAGAAACTGAAAAAGTTGTGAGTGAACTCTAATAGTACAATGTCTGCCAAGTATGATGTGTGCCAAAAGTGTAACCTGAGCTATGAGGCAGCAGTGCTAATCACTGAGCCCCTGTAATCAAATTAACAGAATTAAATACTAGAACAGTAAAATATAACACAGTGTAATAATACAGCATATAATAAAGTATAATATACAGCGTCAGCAGGAGCAGGAAGAATGATTTCACCAAGGCCTCACCAAGCCCAGTGCATCTAAGAGTTACAGGAAACGAGAGACAGAGCAGTAGACAGAGGCTAGAAACGAGACCCATCTAGCCCCTCGATTCAGCAATGGGGCATTGGAAATCTCCTCTGATCCAGGACTCATTCATTTTTATGAATGTCTGTCTGACCACAGCAGGTCCTCTTGTCTGAAAGTTTTGGAGCAGTCTAGTCAAAGTCCCAAACCAATAGAGACAGAGTGGCAGAAGTTGTAATGAGCAGTTCACGTTTGTAAACCCACCAGTATGTCTGTGTTAAAGCAGTTCCATAAAGAAGAGTGGGCTAAAATTATTCAACAGCAATGTGAAAGATTGACATCAAATTATAGCTAAGTGTTAAGTTGTGATTACTGCTGCTAAAGATTCTGCTGGCAAGTATTGAAATAAGAGGGGCCACATACTTTTTTCACATAATTGTGCATTGACACTGAGAGTCTATAAACCTTGAATCCTCCACACAGTCTGCAGTTGGCCGCCTGCCATTGCCTAATCTATCTATCTAATCTGGGTGGCAGCATTCCTCTGATATGGCTCCTGTTTGCATCCGAGTTGCAGTTCTGGTGGACAGCCCTGTTGGGGTCCTTGGATGCCATTAGCAGGAGTTGCTGGGGGCCCGGGTCTTCCATCATGGGGATGTTCCACCTGACTCAGTTGGCTGCTTATGTGGCAGACGTTCTCTTGGGTTCAGGTTTAAAATGAGCCATCCGTCTCTACCAGGTGAGTCGGGACTGGAATTGGGCAAAACTCACCTGTGAGCCATTGAGGAGAAAGAAAAAAACAGAAAGAAAGACAACAATCATGTACATTGATGAGTGCCATCTTCTAGGTGAATCTGCTGAGGGTAGGGAAGGCTGCAGGGATTTGTGGTATCCTGGGTGAACTTCAACCGGCTGGTGATAAGACTGTCGTCCTGGCATTGCAAGCAATCTTTGCTTCCATTTGGGATACTGGCGTCATCCCAACTGACTGAAAAAAAGGGCTTGTCTTCCCTATCTGGAAAAGGAAGGGTGATCGCCTGGATTGCGGCCAATACAGAGGGATAACACTGCTCTCGGTGCCAGGTAAGGTCCTCACTAGGGTCTTCCTCAATAGGATCC
Organism: Polypterus bichir lapradei; assembly: GCA_026402145.1. Classification (NCBI taxonomy): domain Eukaryota; kingdom Metazoa; phylum Chordata; class Cladistia; order Polypteriformes; family Polypteridae; genus Polypterus; species Polypterus bichir. The sequence goes on from JANRMT010062799.1 coordinate 3,774,798, forward strand.
ATAATCACTTGCTCACATACCAGAACTGGAAAAGTCTGGTTTACAGCAAAGAAGTCTACCATCGACCACATCCTGGTACTGAGGGTTCTCATGGAGCGCAAACTTGGAACATCGGCAGAGTTTCCTTGCAGCCTTTGTTGATTTCCTAAAGCGTTCGACTCAATTGACTGACCTGCCCTGTGGGACATCCTGGGACTTTGCAGGATCCCCTCAAAGTTGCTGGATATCATGGCCGGTCTGTCCACAGGTACTGTGAGTGTTGTGCAGAGTGGAGGCAGAACCTCTGTTTTTTTCCCAGTTGATTCTGGGGTTCATCAGGGCTATGTTCTTGCTCCTACTCTGTTCAATGCTTGTATGGACTAGGTGTTGGGCAAGGTTGTGGGGTCCAGCAGCTGTGGGACATCTGTTTGTGAAGAAATATTCACGGATCTTGACTTTGCTGACGATGCTGTGATCTTCGCAGAGTCAATGGAGGCTCTGATCGGGGTCGGGAAACTGAGAGAGGAGTCAGAGTGTCTGGGCTTGTGAGTGTCCTGGATAAAAACCAAGATCCAGGCCTTTAATGACCTGTTGGGCACAGCCATCAGCAGTGTCTCTGTTTGCAGACGTGGTGTTGACTGTGTTGAGAGGTTTACTTACCTCACCAGTAACATTCATGTCTCTGGTGATTTTACCTATGAAGTCAGTAGATGGATTTGGAGAGCTTGGGGGGTCATGAGGTTGCGGGAAAGGGTTGTGTGGCACTCCTGATATCTCTGCAAAAGGAAGAAGGTCCAAGTCTTTAGAGTCCTGGTGCTTCCTGTCTTGCTATATGGTTGCGAGACATGGACGCTATCCAGTGACCTGAGATGAAGACTGGACTTCTTTGGTATTGTGTCTCTTTGGAGAATCCTTGGGTACCACTGGTTTGACTTTGCGTCAGTTGATCATGGATTCCCGAATGATGCACATTACCTTCATTGTGAGGGAGCGTCAGTTACGGCACTACGGTCATGTGGTGCGATTCCCAGAGGATGATCCATCTTGCAGAGGACCCGAGTGGCTGGACCAGGCCAAGGGGACGCCCACGTAACACCTGGCTACGGTAGATAGTGGGTCATTTACAGAGGGTGAGACTGGACCACGTGTCTGCCTGGGGGGTTGCCAACCAGGATCCCGAGCTGTTTCGTCATGTGGTGGGTGTGTCAATGCACTGTATCAGTGCATGGTGCTCATCCTGATCTGACATCTTCTAAGAGTGCCCATGTGGCCTCACTACCCTTGTCGAGCCAGCCTGTCCTCAGACATGCATCATGAAGAGCACACGCTAGGCATTCTTGAATGCCTAACAGAGTCTCTTCTACACCCTACTCAGACTGTTGGAGAAGTGGCAGCAACACAGGACCCTATCCTGCATGTCCACTGCTGAGTTCATAGCCAACTTTGAGTTAATCCCAAATTGTAATGACTCCCTTATGTAGCACCACCATGAATTGTTCATTTGTTACTTTTCAAACTGTTTCTGCACAGCATTTGTGTGTCATTTGTTGTCATGCATGTTGGATAATTGCATAATTGCAAGTGGACTTCATGCCTGTTTAAATGTAAACACACTGTTTTCTGTAATGGTTCCCTTATAATCTTTTATAAGTATGTACTGTAATTATCAATGTATTGTTAGTCAAAAAGTTTAGTGGAACTCACACACACACACCCCGGCATCATACGACTAGAGAACGACGTAATATGAATGCATTGGGGCTTATCTGTCTGTCTTATCAGGACCCTCCATGCACCCTGATCTAAGGCTCACTGAGGTGAAGCTGTGCCGTCTTTCATGGGACCAGCGTCAACCGCAAAAAAAAAAAAAAAACTGTTGATGTAGCTAAACAAATTTTTATGATTAACTCTGCCACAAGACAGAAGCGTTGGCAGTTCTATTTAAATTTCAGGGATGGGTGTCCTCGTAAAGTGAAGCGCTATATTGGAGATGTCACACAGCTTGATTACTTCTTCATCTAAGCCAGTGCGTGGGCAGCGCCATGTTAACAAAATAAATACTTTCTGGACAGCTGCACAACTTGGCATTTTGCGATGCATTTGAAGTGTCAGATTGTAATAGTTACAACATCTAAAGGAGAATGAACATCATTTATCAAGCCACATTGCCATTTAGACGATGACTGATGTTGATATGATCGGAATCTCCCAGAGCAGCCAGACAGTGATGTGCAGTCTGAGCCTGTAAGATACTTGCCTAAGGATGTGCCTCTCGCTTGATGGAGTGATAGCCCTGTATGTGTCACTCATTTGCAACAGGTAACCGGTGAAGGTTCAGACAGCAAGTCGCTGCTGCATTAGAGAGGGTCTGACGCCTGCTTGGTACTATGGCAGGAGGTGGGGCTATACGCGAGGGGGCTGTTGTCTGCTATGGCACTGGCAGGTCAGGTATACCCTGAGATCAGACACTCCAGAATGTACCAGTGTGTGCTGTAATGGAATGGTGTCACAGATAGAGCAATTTGTAGTTGGTGTTCATTGCTGCCATAGAAGGTTAGAGGATAAGCCGGTTGATCTAGCTGATATGCAGTGACTTTATGGCTTGTCTGTTTTATGTATTGCCTTTTACATCTATTTATCTATCTATCTATCTATATATCTATCCTGCTTATGCTCTTTGCCTTTGCATGCCAACTGGGCCTGCATTCATCTCTGTTCATTGTATGTTTAACATTGGCTAAATGAATAAATTGGTTTATTCTTAAAAAATGTCTTACATTTTTCTGTGTAATGGAAATGTGGAGTGCGAAAAAATAGAGAGATGTGCAAACTCCACATGGACAACAGACCAGGAAGCAAACACACCTGACCCTTGAGGCTGCTGCCCTTCTGAGCCCTCCAGGAGGATATCTCTATTCGCTATAGTCCAGGTCTCTTTGCAGGCTAGAGCCTTCCCTTACAGTATTGGACACAAGGCTGGAAGCATCCATAGGCAGGGTGTGAGTCCACCATGGGGTGCACTGATAATAGCAGATAGGAAACAAATATTAGAGGGAAATAACTGTGGGGTCTGAGGCTCACTGCCCTGAATGCAGTGTTTAATATTTCCAAATCAGTTGTTCAGTCTCATCAGTCACTCGGGCCAACACTGTGGTCATTCAGTCATATCTTTTAATTAGCCATTAAATCATATTGCATTAGTCTGTCTATAATTAATTAATTAGTCCTTCAATCAAATCCATCTTTTCTCTTAATCAGTCATTCTGTCATACCAGGTAATCAGTAGCTTGCACAACTCTGTCATACCCCTTAATTATTCAATGGATTAATCGTTCTTTCTCCTTAATTAGTCAGTGTGTCTTTCACCTCAATTAGTCAGGCATAATAGCTAATTAGTAATGTGAAAAGGCCTGTCATGTTCCTTAATTGTTCAATCAATTAACCCCTCATATTCCTTATTATTGGTACTTAGTCATGTGCTCCCTTAGTTGCTGTGTCAGATCCTTCGTATTCCTTAACTTGTCAATTCTTAATTCGCTCCGTCATCACCTGGTAATTATTTGTTAATCACCCAGCTCAGTAAGGCCCTTCATTTGACCAGTCAGCCCTTTGTATTCCTTAATTACTCAATCAGAGAAATACGTGACACACTCATTATAGATAATTAGTAATTCATACAGTTTAATCATATCTGTGAATTACCTAATTAATCTGCTATATGAAATAGCAAATTAATAAATTAATGCACCATTCTTTTTAATCAGTTACTCAGTCTTGCTTGTTTATTATAATGTTGAGGTTATTCAAGTCTTGTGTTATTTTATTCTTTGTATTTATTAATTAGTGGATCAAGACCTCTGTTGGTGTCATCGTTGATTATTTCACACATTATTATTATTTATGTTGATGACTTGTTCGAGTTTTTGGTTGCAACACTTGTTGCTATTCATACTGATGTCAGCCACCTTACATGTGACATTCTGGTTGCTTCACGCTGTTTTAAGATTGTGTTACTTAAGAAGCAGTGTAGGGATTAAAATTAAGCAAAAAAAAAAAAACTTTGGTGTGGGCTAGGTGATTATGCAGAGGATTCTAAGACACTTAGGTTTCTTCTGCCAGCTACAGTTAATTGTGGCTATCTATGGATTCCGTCCCACCAATTTGTTTATCTGCTATTACAAAAGTGGAACTCTTTTCGCGACACCTGGTGTCTACTCTGTGTGTTTGTGGCCATGTGCAGCAGTAAAATAATTCTTAGAGACCAATCGTGCAGCAGCAAAACATCAAATTGAGCAATAACAAGTCTGTGATGCCCGTAGATGTGCAGGGCTGCATGTGTGCTATAATGAAAGGATCAGCGTGTGTCAACCCAGTGAGGAGGGGTGTTTACAAGCCATTGAACTCCATTTCTGTTGGCGACCAGGGCTTGCAATTGTTCCCCACAAATGAGGAATTCCCAGTCACTACATGTCATAAGCTTGCACTGATTAAGTCCCTCCCCTTTGTACACAATGCTCTTAGGTGATTGGCCGAGGTCCTTGGATCAGCCCTACTGCTGTTTATTGCGGCCTCTAATGGAGCACCTAGAAGATGACCAAACTTGAGTACAGAGGAAGTAAATGTTGAAACAAGATTTCCATAGATGAACCTCTGAAAAGTTCATTACTAAGCCTCAAGGGGTGAGAGTAGAGGACTGGCATGTCCTCCCAACCCCATCTTCCCCCATCAGCTGCCCCCCTCAAGACAGTGTCCTGCCTAAACCTAACCCCATTTTTTCCCATAATAGGACCAATACTTCTCTATCTGTGCTTTGGGTATCTGTAGAGTTTTTCAAAAATGTAACCCCCGTGGATAATGAGAATTCACTGTATTATTGTCTGACTTTTGTGGTAAGTTTCTTTTGGATTTGTTGGGAATGCTTTTTTATGTGTTTTGTGGTCCAATTGTTTTTTTTAGGATAATTAGTTTTCATTTTAAATATATTGAATATTTTTTGGCAGCACCCATACAAAACAAAATGGCACTGTGTTAAGATGAAAAAACTCAACATTTTCCAGTCCATTCAATTATAATTGGTACAACAAGGCAGTGGGAGGTGTGTGACTCATTATGTCATCATTGCCACATCATAAACATCGGTGTCAGCCATTTTATGATTGCTCCACAGTTGTGGATACGATTCGGTTCAAATCTCAGTGTGCTTTCAGTTTCTTCCTGGCTTATGAATTTTTCTACTTGTTTCTTAGACTATGACTTTGTTTTGGAGATTTTGGCTTTAAAAATGTACATTTCCCAGTTTTTGACCCTGTAACGAAACAGTCAAGGGTAAGAGAAAGGTTTGGCAATCCCTCCCCATATACTTGCAAAAAAAGTATGAGTAAGAATCAGAAATGTCTTAATGTAACAGAGTAATCATAAAGGACTGGGACCAAGATGGGACTGCTGAGTCTGAAAGGTTGGTGGTTTTTCGAGCTGGGGGGAAGGAAGCTGCAGCAGGAAGTGACGTCAGGGTCTGGACTGTGACTGGAAGTGCTCTCTATGGAGGAACGGAGGGACAGATTAGGCAGATTTTACTGTTCTGTAGGGTTTGATTCAGTCCCTTGACTGCCTCCTATGTGTGACAACCCACTTGTTGTTGACCATTTCATCTCCTGAGCCCTTAATTAAATATAATTCCACTTTATCTATTGCTGACTGACAACCACTTTTTTAAACTCGTTATTCAGTGTTGATGTTTACATGATGATGTTTACACTCTTCCTCGTTTACACCATCAGCAGCACTGTGTAATGTTTTTCCACCTTTTTACTAAGTGATTTTGTTTTACCAATGGGGACACCCAGAGCGTGCCCATTTGACCATGGAGGAAGTTTGAAATTGCTGTTAGTGGGTTGTCAATGAATTCAACAAAATGGCAAAACTGGGTCATGGGACCATAAAGGATAGGAAACAGTGGTGTAAAGGAGGCTGGTGTGGGCCTAAAGCATAAGAATTACCCACATGGAGATGCACCAATCAAAGCAACACGAAAATGGTCCTCCAAGAGTCCTGAGAAATAATAACAAGATTTATTACTGAGGCTGGATTTGGCAATTTCGACAACATTATTACGCTATTGTTTTCCTATGGTCCATTATTGTCTCCAAAGTAGAGTGTTCATTGTGCGGACCAGGGAGGATATAGACGAGGAGGAAATGGATGTATAAAAAGGAAGCCATGGGCTAAAGTTGGAAATAAACAAAAAAAGATGGACACTACATTCTGGATTAGTGGTGTGAGAGGGGTGAGAAGCCTCAGGAAAAGAGTCACAAAGGTACAGTGCTCTAAAACCAAATGAACTTGTTATAGAGAGGATTGGGTCTGCTTGAGTGGATCTCTGCTCTGTGCAAGCGAAACACATGTCCAGCCACCTTACCTTGCACTTCAAGCATCCTCATTTGTGTGTGTAACTTACGGTTGTTCAAATTGTTGTTTATATTACATTTTTTGGGGCTTTCCTGAAGCTTTAAGATTGAGTAATACCGCTTTTATGGAATTTTCTGTCTCAGAAAATTTGTTTCTGTTGTCTGTTTTATAATTTAGAGACCTTGTTTAAAAGTTTATAGCTTTTTTGATGTTAATTTTGATGTCATTTTATTTTTCCAGTTGTTTCCACCATTTTGAAGGTTTTGCAACATGTGTCACTATGGTAACACATTCCATAATGCATTGGGATGGTGCAGTGATTGCCATCATCAGCGCGACTATATAAATGTCACCTCTTGTAGCTGTAGTTCCACCAAGACTGAAGTCATTTGCAAGCTACGTGCTTTCTTTTGTGAATTTTTGGGATTACACTTTTTGCTTTGTACCTTGACTTTGATTTTGGGCTTCCATTTTATCATTTTGTTATTTTTCTTTTATATCTCTTTTTATCTTGTAATTTCTTCTTGTCTTTTCTCATAAAAAATCTGCCTTTCATTTTGAAGTCAGAACAAAGGTAGTTAGTGTTAGGCACTGTGTTTAGAGATTTTTCAGAAGTTTTGAGGTATGTTTGCTCTATACACTGATCGTGGTGCTAGAGTGGAGACATGTTGCACGATGATCAGCACATCTCTATTACCTTTGTCTTAAATTTAGTTTTCTATTTGATTCCCCAGGTGGGTTCTGCCCTACCTTTTGTGTCCAAGCTTGTCGACACATAGGTCACTGTTGGCATCTGCTATTGACTGTGCACTGACAGATGGATACCCACATATCCCTTAAATGCCCATGTTATCATTACCACCACTGACTTCTCGAGAGCGTAGACAACTCCTTAGTGTGCAAAAAATACCACAAGCAGTTACATTCGCTTGATGTCAGCTGGTAAAGCATTCACATGTTTAAGGGTACCTTCCAAAATGATATACTAGCCAAGGAAGACAGAGGCACCCAGGAGCACCGAGCAACCTAGTCCTTCATCTTCTCTCCTGTATCAGCCAGTCACTCCGGTTGACGGGAGCTGCCTGTTAGAATGGTGATGTCCGTCTTATCTCTCACTCCATGTTGATGTGACTTTGTTTGCAAACCTCTGCCATCCTCTTTCAAAATGTTTTAATATGCTGTTGCATACTTGGCTACATTATTTATTATTGTTGAAATTATACAGTTAAATTAAAGATCAGTTTTCCAGTCAGTGTGTCCTTTATGTTACTCATACTATTATGTTAGTCCTGATGCTTGACCCTTCCAGAGCTCCAGTATATGTGAAGTGGTGATGTCAACTCAAGTCCATTAGGTAAACAAGTGCGTCTTCAAGTCGCCTCTTGGGGCCTGCAGTCATTTGTCTCCAGTGCCTCTTATGTTTCTTCAGGCTTTATGTGAAGTGTTTGTTTCCACTGAAACACAATATGCAAGTAAGAATTTCAAGTTGTTGTGCACTGTGACCTTAATGGCCCTCTAAACTGATCAAGATCCTGCTTCCTTTATTCTATCTATTTGTGGTTCTATGATTTAAAAAAAAAATCTGAACAATTGTGAGAAATTTACCCTGAAGTGTCTATCAACTTCTTGGCATACACAGTTTTTTTTGTGGTCTCCATAAGCTCACTACTTTTACTTGCTGGATGCTGAGACTGTGGGCACCGCACTGAAGCTACAATACTGAATGGATGTGCTGGCATTGAGCTCTCAGCCAGAAATCCTGTTCTTCATTTTCCCAGTACGCAAATTGCAGGCTGAAGTCCATTTGGCAAAAGTGCAGTAGTGGCTAAAGATGCCTGCTGGACACGCATCACCAGTTTTTACTGCAGTTTACTGATGGTGAAGTGTGGTCGGCCAGACCTGTGAAACTAGAAAATAAAGCAGCAACTCATTGGAGCCAGTGTGGCAAATCAAAATGCTCTGTACATGTATTTAGATATAACAAATTAAATAATGCTCATTGAAAGCTGAAAGGAATTTTAATCAACATTTAACTTGAAGACGCATGTTCCAGGGTTATAAAATGTATACCTTCAGTGGTACGAGTCTCTGATTTAAATCACTAACACTTAAAGATGATGCTGCTGAGTTCGATTGACATCCTGGTTGCACCAGTAAAATTGTGCATTTACTTAACGTTTTGGTTATTTTTAGTTGCATTGTTTGCACATACTACCACCACTTTGATTGTTTACAAAACAATACAATATTATTTATTTTTATATAGCCCAAAATCACACAAGAAGTGCTGCAATGGGCTTTAACAGGCCCTGCCTTTTGATAGCCCCAGCCTTGACTCTCTAAGAAGACAAGGAAAAACTCCCCAAAAAACCCTTGTAGGAAAAAAAATGGAAGAAACCTTGGGAAAGGCAGTTCAAAAAGAGACCCCTTTCCAGGTAGGCTGGGCGTGCAGTGGGTGTCAAAAAAAGGGGTTAAATACAATACAATACACAGAACAGAACACAGGTAATCCTCAATACAATATAATAGTGCAATAGAAATATTACAAGTACAGAGCAGAATTCAACAGGAGATGATATCACAATATACGATTTGGATTTGTTCAGAGTCCTGGAGACCTCAGCCATCAAGCTGCCTCCCTCTATTGGCCATTCCTCAGCTGAGTCAGTGCATTGGCCAACCAATCTGGTGAAAGGACCCCTTTACCCGACGATTCCTGCAATTTTCCATCAGAGATGACTTTACCTTAGGTGGGTAGTGGCACCAAGTGCCACATTTGAGTACCAAGAAAAGAAACAGAATAACAAATTATAACTATCATGTTACTTATGTTTTAGTGCTAATGACTAACAACAGAGATGCAGTCTGTACAGTTAATCAGCAGCTCTAGTCAGGATATGCTAAACTGAAGTAGTGAATCTTCAGCCGGGATTTAAAAGCTGAGACTGAAGGGGCATCTCTTATAGTAGCAGGCAGACAATTCCACAGTTTAGGGGCCCTGTAGCTAAAAGCTCGGCCTCCCACTGTTATTTTATTAATCCTTGGAATCATAAGCAGACCGGCATCTTGAGATCTTAATATATGTTCTGGTTTGTAAGTAATGATAAGTTCAGATAAGTAAGCCAGACCTTGGCCATTTAAGGCTTTATATGTTAAAAGGAGGATTTTGAAATCTGCCCTAAACCTAAGCAGGAGCCAGTGTAAGGATTTAAGAACTGGAGTTATGTGTTCATATTTTCTTGTTCTTGTAATATTTCTTGCAGCAGCATTTTGGATTAATTGGAAGCTGTATAAAGAACAATTTGAACATCCAGTGAACACAGCATTACAGTAATCAATCCTACTAGAAATAAATGCATGAATTGTTTATGTCAGGGGAACCCTTTTAAACATTGGGAACCACTTTCGAGGTGATCTACCTATTGATGTGTCTTGTCCAGGTGAGATTCTCCGTCACATCCTACATGATGAGGGGAACAATAACAAAGGCGTTACAGGAGCCATGAAGAAAGAATCACCATGGCAAACTGAGGAATAAACCACACCATCCTCCTGTGCCCAGTATCTTGCTCGCAAATGTCCAGTCACTCAAAAACAAGACGGATGATCTCCAAGCCAGAGTTAAATGCCAATGGGACATCAGGCACTGCAATGTTCTTTGTTTAACTGAAAACTGACTTTCACCTGCAATACCAGACAAAGCAGTAACCCCATCTGAGTATTTCTCTGTCTTTCGAATGGACAGAACAGCTGAATCTGGTAAAGTAAAAGGTGGAGTGTGGTAAAGTGAGGTCCATGGCTGTTTGATGTGTTAAATAAATAATCGCTGGATTCGCATCTTCGTTTGGGGGGGGGGGGGGGGGGGTTATGGTAACATGGCGAATGGTTGCTGGGCGCTATATAGGAGCGCACGGCCCTGCACTTAATGCACATGTGTAGGATCGACTGTGACCCTAATTGACGCTGGGAGCTGCTGATTGCCCAGCTGTGCCATGTCCACATTTTAAAAGGGAAGCACGAGTACGAGAGAGGGGAGAATCAAGAAAACAAGAAAAGATGGAGGTTAAAGAGAGAAGGCAGGGGGCTGAAGGAGCTAGTGTGAGTGAGCAGAAGGGAGCAGGCATGAGGGAGAGAAGGCAGGCAGCTGGGAAAGAGAGCTGGGTGCGAAAGGTTGACACTCGGGAGGGCTGAAGGAGTAATTACAGTGGCTGAGCAACTCAGGGAGCCAGAGTGATGTGCACTAAGAGAAGCAACTTGCCATGGACTACCGGGAAGGCAGTGGGGGTCAAGGAGGTTTGGGAGGAGAGCTACAACGTGAGTGCCATGGCCCTGGGGTCACAAGCCCATGTCCGGAGAGGGAGCCAGGCTGTAGCCATGGGACGACAGGGACCTGGACCTGCGGAAAGTCAGCTGCATGTGTTAGTAGGGCGATTCCTCTGTTGCAAGACCCTTAGGGGATAAGCAGAGGAAGAAGGCACCAGGTTTTTTTAGCAAAGACCATTTCCTGCCAGTTGATTTTAACCTTGTTTTTAATGGATTTATTTATTTTGATTTTAACCTCCACCTTTTGTTTTTTAATCATTTATTTATTTATTGAACAATTTTTTATCACTACACTTTTTGAACACTTGTACACTCTGGCCACTCTTCTAACCAACAGACCAGCACTTCCCTGCCACTCCACTCCAGACTGGTCACTACTACATCACTGACACTGATATTGTTCTTCTACTTCACACCCCAGAGTTCTATGGACCATTGGGGCCAATAGTGAGAACCTTCCATCTTGACCAGGGCCCTCTCCTCTCTTGTGCCAAGTGTACTGCTCTTTGGAGATTTTGGATCCATTTTGTAGTCAGATAGCATCCAGCCATCAACTTTTCTGTCTTCCTCTTTCACTTATTTCTTCAGATCTTCCAATCATGATTGTCTTCATCAATCGGTCATCCTTCTTTTTACATTACAGCCATTTCCAGAAACTGCCTGTTTCCTCACTTTGATTTTGGCCTCTACCGTTACGCTCCTGTTCGACACGTTTCCAATCCCTTTATTGCTGGGAATGGCCCTCCAAGTTACTCCCAATCTTTTTCTGTAGCACTTCATTTCAAGCACATTCAAATTGATGATGACAACTTTCTTCACAGTCCAAGATCCGTGTGCCTATGGCAGTGTACAGTAGAGACCATGCATGCATCTGTGATATTTACTGTAGTTTGTTCTTTGCTTTCTCTCTTCCAAATCATGGTGAGAGTCGCACAGGCACTACTTGCCATCCCAATTCTCTTTATTCGTGTTATCTTTACCTAAGAATGCTGCAGCCTGGTTTTCACTTTAGTTCCCAAATATGAACTTTTCTTGAGAACTGTGTGTATCATAGTTTGAGGGATATAAAGTGCACAAGAAATATCAATCGTGCATTTTACCATCCAGCCCATGTGAAGCACGTTTCATTTTGGGGCCATAAATTAATTCGCTGTTACTGCTACACTTGGATGACATGGCTGTAGTAATGGCATGAAGAAGTCGTTAAAAAGCAACACAATTGTGAGAAACCCCCTACTGCCAACACATGCGGTACTAATAACGACACTCATTAAGCAAATGTAAGATGCACACAGAGTAGCTTTTATGCGCTCACCTCCATCATTGTGTTTCCAAGTGGAAGCCGCAGAAGTCTGGGAATTTTTGAGCACCGTTCTGTATTTTATAACCATGTTAACTGGGGGATATGGATAGTGAATACCCTTTAAACGAGGTTGGTATTTCATAAACATGAACATAAAAAACAGTAAAATATAGAAGAGGAGAATATAGGGTGGTCCACATCTAATTATGCAGTTTTCATTTTGCTATAACTTAAGTTTATTACATAGAAAATTACAGAAAACTACAGGGTCACGGGGGTCTGCTGAAGATAACCTCAGCCAACACAGGGCACAAGGCAGGAAACAAACCCTGGGCAGGGCACCAGCCCACCGCAGGGCACATACACTCCCACACACGAAGCACCTGGGTCTCCTAACTGTGAGGCAGCAAAGCTAACAACTGCTCCACCGTGCCGCCGCTGTGAAACATAAATTATGAAAAATACACTAAAGACAGTGAAAGAGATAAGTAACAAGAATGGACATTTGAATGAGGGATGAGACCCTGGCAGTAACATAACAGATGTCACACAGCAGCCGTTAAAGACTGTGGTACCACCACCTTAGTGTAGAAGCTCTTGGTTAATACTAAACAAGTTTCTCTGTACATACCCATGTTTGTTTGGGTTAGGCGTCTCTTAAAAACTCTCTTTGGTGTTGACTTTCACTGTTTTAACAGCTACAAATTGGCTTAAGTCCATAAGCTTTGTTCGTGGGCTTGTCTGATCTTCTTGATAACGAATGGTGCTAATACAATTCAACAGCGACTTGTTTTTTCTTCTTTTTTTTTTCTTCATTTCTTCATCCAGGCTCCCCTAGCTGTGCTAATTCAGGCTCTTCTGTCAGTCTGTTCTTAACAGGGCTCTTTTACAGGAACTCCAGTGAATGCAGCAGCATTCTGTTGCTGCCATCTATCTTCTTGGGAAATGAACAATAGCCCAGTCTTCATCCCTCCAGTTTCCATTTTTTTAATGTTAAGTGAAATCATTTCACAAGCTTTTTTTGTTTAGGAATAGGGTCATATTGACATGCTCAGGAGTGAGTCATAGGTGCAGCCTGTTAGCTGTCATGCCAAGAACAGCCACTCTCACGAGGTCGGTTGTGTAGGCAGGGGTAGCCACAGTAAATACTCAGGCCTGATTCACAGGTTTGAGTGAATTAGCAGCCACAACTTTGTGTGTGTTATCAAGAACACATCCAGCCACTTTAACTGCGGGTTTACAGTCTACACAATGGCAGTTAACTTCTCAGCAGGGCTGTTAGCTATTTACCTGTCCTGAAAATGTTGCGTCTGTAGTATCACTGATTTCATCCTTCAGTCTTTTATCTGTGGTGACATGTTACTGCAGTCCAAGCAATTCTTAGATTTTAGCACAGTCTAACAGTCAGCTGTGAGTGTGAACTGGTTTATCAGCTTTTTCATCTTTTTGGCAAAGCAAAATTATGATATGTCTGGTGACCATGCTTCTATATGGAATGTGGTACCCAAGCTCAAGATAATTGGTTTTACTGACAAAAACATTTTATATCCACCGTCTTCATTGGTCATATATCCTGTATCATTGTACGGACCCTCCACATGGTTTCCTTGTCATTGTTGCCAGTTTCAGTAGGTTACTGCAGTCTGGCCTCACAAGCAGCCTGCTTATTTTGCACGTGGTAACACATTGTTGACATGTGACTGTAGCATTGCACAGTTTTCGGCGAAATCGATTCAGATTTTCCCGATCTGAACTGCGTTTAACGTGCTTCATTTTTGCTGATTAGAAACAATCTGATATGTTGCATAAATACTGCCTTGTGTTCATTTAAATGAACTGCTTTAAACTGTTTTAAAGTATGTCTGGATAAGACACTGCAGTGCAACAAGGCTATAATATAATTGAATTTTGTAATTATAAAATTAAATCCTAATGTAAGTTTTGTGAATAACAGTTAATTATTTAATAGCTTTATTAAAGAATTAAATTTAAATATAGAAGAAAGATTTTTGTTTTTCCTCTGCCATTGGCATTCTCACTGGCAACTACAGAATACTTTTATTATTCTGTATCTTCACATGCAGGTATGTGAAAGCGTCCACAGAAGAAAAAAAATCGATTACATAAACCACCTGTGAGAAAGGGAGAGAATCATCGCCACTGTTGGAGCTGTCCCACAAAATGTGACCACCAAACACTGAGACCAATGGATTTTGACTGAACTGCAGATGGTGACCACACTAAGACTGTTTAAGGTATGGAAACAATTTTTATCTTTCCACAAAATCTTCATGTTCAAATTGTGTTGTTTAGCATTTACTGGATAATTAAGTTTGATTTCTTTGTGGACATCGGTGTAACAAGCGGGGCAGAAAGATACTGAACACTGCACTGAGGTTTCTGATTTAATGGAGGAGAAAAGCAGCCCTCAGAGTGACAGCAAACCTCAGTCCATTAAAGTCTAGTGCACCGAGATGGCAACATGCTTTAGACTGATGTGGACCCTGTCCTGTGGTCAGTCCTGGGTGGGCTTCCACCGTATGCGTAGGTGGATTTAAGGCTGTAAATCATTACATATCATAACTTCACATCAGATGATAAAGGTGGAACATAAAGCAGAGCTGGAAAAAATGAAGATAAGCAGGACCAGGTGGATGTAATGAGTGTTACGGAGTGAGAGGAGGATGAATGCTGTGTTAAGAGTGTGGAGAAGATAGGACAAAGACTAAGGTGTTTTGAGCATGTGGAGTGAAAGGCAAAGAATAGTTTGCTGATGTGTTGGAAGGCAAATAATATTGAATAAGGGACCAGAAGTTCAGATGGTTCGAAAATTGTGCTGAGTATCACAACCGTAATTAACAAGCTGAAGTTTCTCCAAAACAGTAATACACTAGCCAAATATGTAGTTCTTAGCAAAGCTAAGAGTCGATTAATAAGAATGAAACAGTAAATACACTCACTGAATCTTTTTGAAGAAGTCATGCGCCATGCACTACTCCCTGTCCCTGCATAGCAGCACTATAACAACTAGAAACAAATGATGTCTGAAAGTGGTGTACCAGTAGTGGCATCACAGTAAGATGTGAATGTATTATAACATCTTGAAAAGCACTGTGAAAGTAAAGTCCAATTTTAGTTTAGGTCATCCAGTATTCAAAATGATAATGGTATACGTGAGTTTAAATTAAATGGAGAGTTCACACTTAGGTCAGGATACATCATCATTTTTGTGGTAAGATGAAGAGCATCCAGGATAGATAGTGATTGGAAGTGCAGGCAGAAAGTTCTAGGAGTGTGGGAAAAAAGCAAACTTGTTAGGTGATGGTGTCCTTTGCAGTAGGACCCCAACCCGGGCGGTAAATATTTATTGTACTGTTTGTTGTGTACTTGTTTGCACCTTTAAAAAGGCCATTTGGGATACTTGAAGGAGCTTGGGTAATTTTGTGGTCATGATAAACTGGGCAGTTAAAAAAAGATGGCTGGGACTGCATAGTCCTCTTATGACAGTGATCACAAGACAGGATCCAGCACTTGATGGCCTGCTGCTCTATGACAGGGCACAACTACCCTTACTATTGTGTTGCTATGCTTGGACAAAAGGAGGTGTGCAACACATGACATCATCATCGTGATGGTATGAAACACACAGGGTCATCCACTTCCAGGTTGTTGAAGATTGTGGATATACAGATATACGCCGCACAATGATCTGATCGCTTATAAGTACTCATGGGCAGTAGCACCCAATCTCATGTTACATGCATCTCGTGATTGTGGTAGTGTTATGTTTCAGTTTCTAAAAATATTGCGGTGAACTGCATCATGACTTCCCCAAATGCAGCAAAACCAGCCCTAGTGATAGCAGCAGCAAGAGGCAGAAGAGATTATTGAACGAATGGTTAATAAACAACACAAAGGTGATAAAATCAGTGATGGCTATTGTTCACAATTTAGGCATGTCATCAATGACAATCACAATGATCATCAAAAACGAAGAAAAATCTCCAAGCTGTTAGGAAGGAAGGATCGGTTTTACTGAAAGCTTCAAGGTTAATGGATATTGCGAGAGGGACCACAATCAGATATGGAAAAGTTGCTAATGACGTGGACTGAGGAGCAACACCAAGTGAATTCCTCTCAGCACATTAACACGCACTGCTGAGTCGTGAAGCTTATTTGAGATGCTTAAAGAAATGCCGGACCAGGCTGTATAGAATATGGTGTTCGCATAACGTCCCATTTCACAGAACACTTCGTGCACATTAGGTGGTGCCTTCCTGTACTTACAACTCACTCTGTGTGTTTTATGTCTGAGTTCTAGTTTCCTTTATCAATCTAGGGTTAATTCTTTTTAATTGTAAATTTTATCTGGCATTTAAGTTCAGGTACTTGGTGTTAGTTCATATCCTGGTTTCAACATTTTGGGTTGTTTTTTAAATATGTTTCATCTATTGGTTCATGCACTGATTGCCCTGTGGGCCTGCTATATTTTCTTTGTTCCGGAAATACACTGACAGAATGGACGGGCCCAGAGAGTTGACGGGTTTTTGTTCGTGTTCTCCTTCTACTCATCCCTTCTACTTGTTTTGTATGATTATATAAACACACAATTTTGATGTACTGAAGAAATCTTAATTTCTTCAAAAAGAACAATGCTTCCCTTACCCTTGAGAATAGTAGGGGAACCACCCAGTAATCTTCATCACCCCTCCAATAATCTGCATGTGCCAAACCTGTGGGGAGCATTAAAGGTATTGCTGTATTCAGTCTTAAAGTAAATTAGATTGATGTTGAAAATTCAAAGGGGTCACACCTTAACTGAGTTGTCTGTGAAGTTTATGTTCACTTGGTGTCTCCAGGAATTGCTGTAAGTGACAAGAAGTGATGGTGATCACAGTGTGGACTAGGTTTAGGAGAAAACACTTACTACAGCACTACTGTTCTTGTTCTGTCGTGTGTCATTCAGAAAATGAGGGGGCTGACAAAGAAGTCCCAGGTGACGTCACTAGCAGACGCTCCACTTGCGATGTTCTGAAACATTCTGTGTGCGGCTGACTAATGGAGGTCTCCTATTAGCTCACACTGCTAGCAGACTGCTTTTGACCACTGGCACTTCACTACAGTGCAGGACTTTGAAGTGAGGTCCTCTTGGGTTTGATTGCATGGAAATTCAATGTTCTTAATTCTGGCTGTGTTCTGTTGCCTGGTTGCCAAAATGACCCTGGTCTTGTGAAATGCCACGTAAAAACAACGTGGAAGCTTTTAGTTATCTTACAATCATTCATGCACTGGAATCCTCTTGCAGTGACAACTCGGGTAACTGAGGAGTGGCGAGACTTTAGCCACTGCAGTCCTTAAATGTGACGGTCTGTCCATGTAGAACTCGCCGGAGATCTGACACCGTCATTAGATAACGTGATCCGCAAAGCAAATGCATTCCCCCAGTTCTCACCCCCTTTCAGTAACTTACTTTATAATCCAGAGCAAAGAATGGTGCTCTAATCTCCTACTATTTATAAGAAGCTGATTCAATTAAAAATTAGAATTACATGGAGTATCAGTGTCAGCTCTCAAGGAGGGGACGCCCTTCACCCTCATCATTCACCGCTACCTCTCACTAACATCAGTTTCTAGGGGGAACGCCGAATCGGCTCATGGTGTTGTCTGCCCATTTTTTGTTAGCACAATATAAGTAACCTTAAATCATGGTTTACATATCGAAGTGTGAGATAAGCCATCTGTTCTGCCTTATACAGGATGCTATTAGTGAAATTTAGTCCACATGCAAGACAATTTAATTGCACTTTCTCTGTCTTAATAACATCTGACAAGGTTGCATATTCCACAAGGTCAGGAATTAATTTAGTGCTACTTTATCTCTAGAAATAATTGAACAAAATTAGAGCTTAGAGTCGTCCTCTGCCTCATCCGTCTTCCCCAACTTAGCTAACACAATGCTAAAGAGAACAGTCACAATTACAGCTCAGGCGTATTTTCTGTGCTGTGCAGGCAGAGGATCCAATTTCAGAATGAAGCGTTCCTTGTTCGGGTATTAATTTGCAGCTTGTGAAGCGCCGTGATACTCGGTGAGCACATGGTGTTTGGAGCAGAGTACAGCTCATTTGTAAGGCCCTGATTTGGGCGCCTGTGATAAATGGCATGATCCTCCTGCTGCAAAGTCATTAGATAAATCAGCATATGCAGCTCACAAACAAACAATTAATCAACACAGTGCTTAAACCAAAAGAGGACAATCTGAAATGGGAAAAGCTGATTGCATCTGCTTCAGTGGGTACTCAAGTTCCAGTGCTATTAGTAGTAAGGCTGGTCATCCAGTTTACAAAGCTGCTTTTTCCTGTACAGGGTTATGAGAAGTGGGGGCCCAGCAGAAGTCAACATGGGGTCATTGCCACATACAACACTCCATCAAACAGCAAAATTTAGAGCCTTCAGTTGATATTTTAGGAGGTGGAGTAACAGAAGCAAATCATGAAGACATAGTGAGAAAAATCCAAAAGGACGCAAAGAGTCAAACCCAAGTTCTTGGGGCTATGGTGCCCACCACAGCAATGCCTTCCTGATTCTCTTTTATTTATGTTTCCATTCAATTACTTAGCTGATGCTTATATCCTAAGTGACATTCAAAAGAAGTCAACAGAATCACGTAAAATCAATCAGGGGGAGTGTTTGGGAACTGGTGATACAGGAGATGGACACAAAGTTGACCACCACAAGTGAAGTGCTCAAAACAAAATATAAGCAAAAGACATGTCCTAGGTTAGAAGACCCAATGGCAGATAGACAGAACATTTCAGAATTAGAGAGTCTTCAAACCCTTCTTTGAGGGAGTCAGAATTTCAAATGCCAGTGGGCAGCTCGTACCACCAGCAAGGAGCTACACATGAAAAGAGTCTGGAGTGAGATTTGATAGCACACATCACCAGGCACAGTTCATTAGCAGCCAACTCTCTAGGCAGGCATCAAAGATTTGAACTTGTATATGTGCCACTGCAGCAGAGAGCTGCAGTTGTCCAGACGTGACGAGACCGAAGCCCGGAGCAGGAGTTGTGCTGCATACTCCATCAGATACCGTGTGCTGTAAGTTGAGACCAAGAGACCATAGCAGCATGGCCAGTTAAGGATAGCTGGCCATCGATCAGTTCAGGGCCACATGCAAGCTTGGCAGGTGTTAGCGAGCGAGAGACGAGCTGAACATACATGAAGTGCTGAATAGGTGGGAAGGCTGGGAAAGCAAGAAGGTCCAACTTTGCCAGTTTGAGCTGGAAATGGTGCTCCTTCTTCCTGGTTGCAATATCAGTGAGACCTGCAGATATTCTAGCTGACACCTGCATATCATCAGCACAGCATTAGTAAGTGAAACCATGGGACTTGATGATGGGGCCTAGAGAGGAGGTGTAAAACTTTTTTTTTTTTTTCTACTCAAACCATCTGGGCTAGTCCTAGTGATGCCAAAGTTAAAGTTAAAGAGAGGATCTGATGGTTGAGCAAGCTGAAGGCAAAGGAGAGATCTACTGTAGAAGGAAAAAAATGCATTTCCCTTTATGGAGTTTCCACTTTCCTGACAGTAATCTAAGACAAGACCCCAGTGTTTAGCAGAGCATGCCCATATATACTGATACCCCAAATCAAACCAGTTAACCCGACACACTGATATTGTAAATTGAAGTATGTATAGGTCCAGGCTATTCCACTAGATGGTGGCAGTCATTTATGGTTTCTGTTCCATAAATAGAAATTTATCATGGCTCTGGGCAGTAGTGACATGTTGCTTGTTGGTATATCATGCAGCTAAGAATTTCACTGTGCATTTGACTCGACTACCACCCAGTCTTTCAGATGTGGGAAGAAACCAAGCTAAATGCAAGCAAGCATAATGAGAATGTGCAGAGTCTACATTAAGTGGCCATGTTAGGAATCAAGTACTTGTTTTCTCAAGTACCCCAGGGGACTGAAGAACAGAGCAATCTGAGCAGGTATGGGTGCCGCATAGCACCACCACACTTGATAGAAAGCAAAAACAAAAAAAAAAAACAATGGATTAATGTTGGGTACTTATTCATACATCAGAGAGCTAAACTTGTTGTCAGATCACTATTTTATGTCTTAATTACTAGAAAGCCAGACTGAAAAAAATGTGTTTTTAGAAGCGTTTTGACATGTTACATAGATTTAGCCTAGCAGATTTATATTGGTAAATTATTCCAAATTTTAGGTGCATTGAACCAGAAAGCTGCTTCCTTCATCTCCACACAGAACTCATACAAAGTGACCTTTGGGTTCTTGCTCACTTCTATTACCAAGACGCTTTTCCCATGATTGCTCAGTTTGGCCGGACATCCAGCTTTAGGAAGAGTCATGAAGGTTCCAAACTTCTACCATTTTAGACTTGTGTGCTCTTGGGAAACTTCAGAGCTCCACACACTTTTGGTAGCCATCTCTAGATCTCCATCTGAACACAATCCCGTCGACCTCATGGCTTGGTGTTTACACATCTGGTGGACCTTCTATAGACAGTTGTGTGCCTCCCCTAATCACGTCCAGTCACCAGAATTGACCATAGGTTGACTCCAAACCCAATGTAGAAACATCTCAGTGATGTTCAGTAGAATGGGATGCACTTGAGCTGAATATTTTTAATGAGGGTAATTTAAGTGATTTTAGCATAAGGCTGCAGTGTAACAAAATGTGTAAAATGTGAAGAGAGTCTGAATGCTTTCTGAATCCTGTACCTTCTCCAGTACACTGTAATATGGTTTCAACAGGCAGCCCTATTGGGGACCTTCAAAGCCATCCATGTAGCTTTTCAAATGCTGCATACATTCCCCTGCATACAAATCTCTCAAGATAACTTGAACCAGTTATTCAAGATTATGTGAAAAGTAGGTAAAAGGACTCCATCCATGATCATGTTACTAGAAGGTGCATTTTCCATGTGTTCTCTCATGGCCTTTCTGTACACTTATGATTTGTTGCAAATATTTCTCTTCTTTCTTGGCGAAGTTGCTTGACTACAAGAGACAGCTTCTCACTCACTCATTTGTTGGACAGCTCAGGTCCTCAGCTCGTAGATGGAAGAAGCAAATGTGATGACTTGGGTCTCCTCCATTCCCATTTGCTTTCCTGAACATGTAGCCATTTATAGCCTTTTTGAAATAGGAATTTTGTTCTCCAGCATTGCGTTGCTCAGACGTCGTGCCGTCTTCATTGCGACTTTCACTCGTCTCCATACCATGAAGAGCAGAGACAGGAGGTGATAAAGGATCTCTGGGTTTCATTTTAACACAACAGTTTCACACTGGGCCTTTTACTATCTTTCGTGGTTTCTTCCTGAAGAAGGTCACAGTACACTGCTACATGCATATTGAAGGGGTCTGTATGGCCATTTATTAAAGTGACCGATCTGAACCTCCATGTCTGTGAATGAGTGTAGCATGTAAAGGATTATTTTGTTTCTTATCTGTCCTTCATGGATTTGACACACAAGAAAAGGAGACCACAATCCTAAAATTGCAAGGTGCAGGACTGGCACTTGGATTAAATTCAAACTTCTAGAGGTATTGAAACAGAGTGCCTGACCATTTTTGCCCATTTCAGGTACAGTATTTGTTCCCATGAGAATTCATCTGACATTGACATATTTTTGGGATGCACTTTTAATATGCCGTAGTATTCCTTGGTCTGACTTTAAAGTGGCCTCTCTTCCTCCACCACTGAGTACGGAATCAGGAAAAAAGTAATAATAATGATAATATTTTATTTTTATTGTGCCTTTCATATGCTCAAGTAGGGCCAAAATCTTCCCCAGGGATACAGGAGGAGGTAGAAGAAGCCGAGGCTCACACTAAACAATGGTGGTGCTTTGCAGCAATTTCACAATAACACAGTAGTGTTTTGAATGTGTTGCTTGATCTCTTTGATTCTCCTTAAGAAATAAGTTAAATTTTTATGTACTCCTTTAATTCACAGATTGTCGGATTTTGAGATCAGGCCTTAAGAGATCAGTCAATTTTAGTATATGAGATGGGTTAATTGTTCATTTTATAGGACTGTTCAGTACATATGTAGCAGTGTGCTCTGGTCCCCCAGGGGTGCAAGAAGCCCCTGTGCCATCACAACTGAGTATATTTCTGGTACAGAGCATGAATCTAGGCCGGTGTCTGCTTTTATATATGGTAATGCACTTCCTTTTCAAAGCTAAGCGCCCTTTTATCATAATAATCACACCAATAAATGTTTAACATGAAACTTGATTCACCGACCTCCACCCCAGCCCTCTTTACACACATCTCACGCTGCTATTTTTCATTTTCTAAGGTTATGGGTTCAGTGTTTTTTAAAATTGCCCAGCGGATTTGGATGAGGAAGCTCAGAATTTGAAGGAGCCATGACAGCATTTCCTGCATGAATCTGTCAAGGTATGAGAGGCACAGTTATATGGCCTATAATTCCAGTCCATTAGGGCCACAAAGATACCATAAAAGCCGTATTTCAGCCTCCACTGGTGCAGGACACGGTCTATGTGTAAGAAAATGAAATAAAACAATGCAATTTTCATGGAAAAGATATGCTAACCGTTGCATCCTCGCAAGGAAGCTGAAGGGAAATGCCGGTCCTAAAATGTCATAAAATGAAAGGCGAAGGGATGTATCGTGTCACACTGAAGTGGTTTCCCTGGTTTTTAATAGTCTGGCATCCCGAACAGGATGTGCCTCCCATACAGTGCAACTCCAAAGCATTTTGTTATCTGATCTTCACGATATTAACTGATGGCCAACATGGCCTCTTCATCACAAACAACTGTGACTTGCTTTTGTAATAAATGTACAGTAATTACTTCCACTTCACATTTTTATCCACAAAAAGGAAAAAAAAATTGAACCCATCCATTATCAAAGCGGCTTAATCTAGCTCATACTGTACCTGCAGAGGGCAGAGCAACACAGCACTCAAAACAGGAAGCGACACTGGACAGACACACACACACACACACACTCACACTCCGTACTCGTAACGTCTTGTTTTTGGCGGTTCTCACCATTATGCCGTAAGGAACTTTCATAACTGACTTCTCCTGTTGGCGGTTTCATTCCTTATTTCCATTAACAGACAATTTATTTTACGGCAGAGACGCACAAGGGTCATCCCCGGTCTCCCTTCCTTTTTCCATACAGTCGCTGTCCACGCACCTACCACGTGGTTGGCTCTCTGCCTATATACATTAACGACATCCCACACTCATGTGCCTCCTCACTTGCTTCCTTACTTTCCTCAGCTGTTCGTCATGCTCACTGCTCCCTTCTTCTTTTGTCCACCTCTTCAAACCTGTTATTGTTGCTCTTGCTTCACGTCTTCCTGCTGGTGACTCCTGCCTTTTCGTTTACTCCACCGCTTCAAGGCTGACATTGTTGGGTTTCCTTACTTCCTCACGTCTCCCTCCTTGTGACTGTTGCCTTTTCTTTTACTCCACTGCTTCAAGGCTGTCATTGTTGGGCTTCCTTACTTGCTCACGTACGTCTTCCTGGTGCTGACTTCTAATTTTCATTCCCTGCTCCACCTCTTCTCATCTTCCTTCGTACTGTCTTTCTCAACGAGTGCAAGTTAATCCCCGAATAACAAGTCTATTCCGCTGATCATCTTCAATCACAATTTCATGACCCATACCCAGTGGTTTCCATGCCCCAAGATTGCATCTGCCTCTTCCATTGTCTCTCTTACTTATTGCAAGGCCATATCAGTCTCAGCCTTGATATCTGCAGTGACATTGTGTCTTATGTACTGAATGACTGGGACAGGTTCAAGGTGTGGACTGATGACAGTACAGGAGACAATTATACATCAGAGGACCACTATAGCAGTGAAATGCTTAAGCTCTCAACCTATTTTTCTTCATGTAAACTAATAGCTGCTGTGGAATTGTTTTGTTGTCGCTTTTAAGTTTATAAAAATGGGGAAATATTTTACACCTTTGGACAACCGGGAATGCCTGTTAAACATCTTAGATTCACAGGTAGCGATTTGGGTAGTGGACACTTCGATGCTTATGAATGTTTCAACTCTAACAACGTGGACACAAAGTTATCCATGAAACCTGTTGTATCTTTACAATGGTTGACAAACACGGAATGTAACTTGAACACAACATGTCCTCCAAATACAAACCCAATTGAAAGAAATAATGATAATCAAATCCTTGATGACAGTAAAACACATAACAGTGACAAAACAATTACATTGACAGTCATGTTACATTATTTTTAAAATGTTTAATTTTCTTTTTCATAACTTCTTTACCACACTACTTCTCCACTGCGAAGTGCGGGTATTTTGCTGATATATGTGATATGTGGAAGATAAAATAAGGCCCCGACAGATTGTGTGCTAGACTTGCGAGAAGGGATGTGGAGTATAAATGTTTTCACGGCACCTTTAGGAGCCTGTAGTGGTGGCAAAACCATGAAGAACAAAATGCATGAGATCATTAAGGGAAAGGTGTGATGTGGTGATTATCCAGCACGTTCTCCCTGTGTCTGTGTACATCTTTCTTCTGGGTGCGCACATTTTCTATTATATGATGAGAAGGTTATGTTAATGGGTCTCTGCCAAGACATGCTCTAAAAACATGCACAAATGTCATACAGCACATGGAACTTGCCAATGTAAATTAAATTCTTTAGCAGTTCTTCAGATCAAAAAGCTGTAGGCCCCATATGAGAATTAGCCTAGCTACCATATGTCTGGTTATACAGCTGGCATGGTTCATTTTGTGCCATCTTCTGCAACCAAGGTTTAAATTCTGTCTGCCAAACATATTGTAGAGACCCCTTGGGAGCCCACACAGCCAGGAAGACACGAGGGAGCCCACAGTAAATGTTGGGGAGCCATGAAAGACACATGAAAGTATTGTGGCTGGCACCTGAAAAAACGAAGTTGTCCAGTCCAACCTCTAAAGAGACAAAACAAAACAAAAAACAGCCACGACAGCTTTCAGTCTGAGCAGTGGTTGAAGTACGTCTGTTTCAGGAAGCTTCGAAGCTCCTTCCTCTTTCAGCTTGATGTTCGAAATGAGACATGGCACCCCAAGGATGCCCCCTTTTATTTGGTCCTGACCAGAAGGGGCAGGGTGGTGTCAGTTACCGAGGCTCTTTTCTGTACTATGGATGAAAGAGAGAGAACAGTTAGAGACAGGGCCTCCTCTCAGTTTGGGTTGGAATTGCTTACCTATGCCTAAATTCTGAAGGTGAACCCCAGGGGTACACACATGACAAAAGGAAACACACACTAATGCACAATAAGGTTTAAAGGCTTTCTTAATCCTTCTGATGTTCTGGTGTCACTTTTCCTGCCAGTCAGAGGTCTCACCCTATAACTGCTCCTCCAGCTCTATGCTCTTACTACAGGCTCTGCAGTTCCATCTCTCCAACTCTTTCTACTGCTGTCAACTCCACAGTTCCTTAGATATTGCCGAACAGTCCCCCTACTTTGCCTTTAGCGTTCTTCTACTGCTGCTGCTGTTTCTCAGCTTGCTGGTTGGTTCTAATTATGGGTTTCACCTCATCTGTCATCATGAGGATTGCCTTTCATTCTGGCATCTGTAAGCACTCGTGCACTCACTCACAACACTTGCAAAGCCTCCTGCTAGTGGAATGATTTTAGCAGGGTGTGCTGCCTCCTAGACCTTTCAACACCAAAATGTGCATATACCCCAAATGGACATTAAGAGATGGCACTTTGAAGTGTTTAAAGTTATGAAAGGAATTAGTGCAGTGGATCTCAGCTGTTACTTTAAAATACATTCTATAGCTAGAACAGGGTGGACACATTTGGAAACTTCTTAAGGGCAGATATTGCACAAATGTTACAAAGCTTTACAACACACAAAGAACCACAGACATATGGGAAAAATTAGCAGATAGTGTGATGGAGAGCAGGATTTTAGGTACCTTCAGATCTTATTTTGGAATAAGATAAACAGGCTTGTTCTCGTTACAGTTGTTCTAATGCTGTGGAGCTGCTCCTAACTCAGTGGAGCGCAAAAGGCAAAAAGGAGTTGCCAGCAAAGGCAATCCAAGGTGAACTCACAGAAACAGAGCACAGGTTCAAAAAAATCCAGTAAATCATAATAAATCACAGCAAAAACACTCACCAATTCCCAAGGACATTCAAATGAGCCACAAGGGACTGTGGGTTGCCCCTACTTTTATAGGAATGTGGGCAGTCACTTTTAGGGATGCATCTTAGGGAAACCGCCCACAGAACACAAGATACGTAACAAAGGAATGAATACGAATACATAAAAAGTAAAGAATTATGCAAATCACAAACAAAAGCAATGTTAACATCTATTTTAATAAAAAAAATCCTGGGACGAGACAAGACCTTTTAGCCTGGGACGAGACATGACTTTTTCATAGAGATACTTTCACGTCCCAGGAGACGAGACTTTGCGTCAAGAGATTTAACCATTTAATAAAAAACAAAGAGTAGTAAAGAATTCAAAAACATTGCCGCGATACACATGCAGAGGAAGTTAGACATAATGAAAGTACTAAAATTCAAAAGTCTCAAAAAAATTATAGTAAAGATCACATTAGCGCTAACAAATGGAAATTATTACTCGGTGAAATAACGGAACAGTGAAAAGAGATTGAATATATTGTTCGGATTTAAACTTTAAGTTGGAGACTGGTAGATCGCCTAATTCGTGTTGTCATCAGGGAAAAGCAGTATTTCTTCTCAATGAAGAGGCGTATCAGAAAGAATGAAAAGATTTGTTGTTTTGTGAAAGTGAAATTCACATACGCGAGTGGCAGAGATGCGAAGTGGCTGGCACCTAAATTTGGAATTAATAGGAAATTTAAAAAACTCTATAGTGGGTTAATAAAGAGTTAAAAAAGCAAAAAAACTGCTTTATAAGGCATATAAGACTAATGACTCCAAAGTGAATCGTAGAGTGTATGACAACATGAGGGCAACCATTAAGAAGGATATCAGGGAGGCTAAAAGACAGTTGGAGAGGAATATAGCAGATAAGGCGAAAGAAGACCCTAAGAGATTCTTTCAGTGTCTTAGTATTAAAAGAACAGTTAAGGAGGAGGTCAAGTGTATCAGGAATAGTAAAGGGGAATTAAAAGATACAGACAGTGAAATAGCGGACGCTCTAAACTTGAATTTTTCTGAGGTGTTTACAAGTGAGCAAGTGGATAACCTCCCAGAGGTAAACGCTACTACTAAGGTACTGAGGGATTTGGAAATCGTAGAGGGAGAAGTGCTGCTCTGATTAAATAAGCTGGAATCAAACAAATCACCAGGACCGGATAATATGTACCTTTGAGTTCTTAAAGAGGCTAGTGAGTACATAGATAAACTCTTGACATGACTGGAAAATGGCAAATATCATCCCATTATTTAAAAAGGGTGACAGGGCAGATCCAAGCAACTATAGGCCAGTAAGCTTAACGTGCATCACAAGAATATTAATGGAAGAATTCATTAAGGATAAGATTGAGCAGCACCTGGCAAGGACAGGAGTTATTCTGAACAGTCAGCATGGGTTCAGAAGAGGGAGGTCATGTTTTACTAACATGCTGGAATTCTATGAGGAGGCAACAAAAGGATACGATCAAAGCGAAGCTTATGATATTATTTATCTGGACTTTCAGAAAGCATTTGATAAGGTGCCACATGAGAGGATGGGCATCATACTAAAAGAAGTGGGAGTTCAGGATGATGTTTTTAGATGGATACAGAACTGGCTCAGACACAGGAACCAGAGGGTGATGGTGTGAGGAACCTCATAAGAATTGACCGATGTTAAGAGTGGTGTCCAGCAAGGGTCAGTGCTAGGGCTGATGGTATTTTTAATATATATAAATGATTTGGATAGGAATATAAGTAACAAGCTGGTTAAATTTGCAGATGATACCAAGATAGTTGGATTGGCAGATAATTTGGAATCTGTAAATCATTACAGAAGGACTTGGATAGCATGTAATTAATTATTATTATTATTATACAGGCTTGGGCAGATTTGTGGCAGATGAAATTTAATGTCAGTAAATGTAAAGTATTACACATAGGAAGTAAAAATATGAGATTTGAATACACATGGGAGGTCTGAAATTCGACAGTACGCCTTATGAGAAGGATTTAGAAGTCATAGTGGACTCTAAGCTATCGATTTCCAGACAGTGTTCAGAAGCCATTAAAAAGGCTAACACAATGTCAGGTTATATAGCGCCTTGATATGTGGAGCACAAATCCAAGGAGGTTCTGCTCAACCTTTATAACACACTGATGAGGCCTCATCTGGAGTACTGTGTGCAGTTTTGGTCTCCAGACTGCAAAAAGGACACAGCAGCGCTAGAAAAGGTCCAGAGAACATGATTGAAGTGTTTAAAATTATGAAGGGCATTAGTACAGTGGATCGAGAGTGTTATTTTAAAATGAGTTCATCAACAACATGTGGACACAGTTGGACACTTGTTAAGGGTAAATTTCTCACAAACATTAGGAAGTTTTTGTTTACACAAAGAACGATAGACACTTGGAATAAGCTACCAAGTAGTTTGGCAGACAGTAAGACGTTAGGGACTTTCAAAACTTGACTTGATGTTTTTTAGAAGCATTCAGTGGATAGGACTGGTGAGCTTTGTTGGGCTGAATGGCCTGTCCTCATCTAGATTGTTCTAATGTTCATATTATTATTTGTATCATTATTATACTTTCGAGATTTAATAAAAATGTGATTTTTCATGCCAAAAAATGCCATGCTTTTTACATGTTTTTTGAAATAAAATGCAACACCAAGGAGGTTAATAAAAGCAAAGTCAATCAGGAATGGGACAGGAAAGGCCCATGAGTGTCTGTGCAACCTCCAAGTCCTTCCCCTATGATCCTTTTAAATTGACCTCCATTAAAGCCACAATACGATGACATGCTATCCTATGGTAAGCCAGGCCTGATACTTCAAGCAAATAGCATGACATTTTTATAAGAAATATCACCCACTAGCAGCCACTGACCCAGATGAAACGATGTACATTTAAAGGGCCATTTAAAGTAGCCCGTTTCTTTAATGACTTTAACATTGCAGGTTAAAAAAACATTAGCAGCCCTGAACATCAATTAAAGGCAGCTTATTACAGTGATAAAAAGGAATTGAAAAGTATGAGATTGACTCCGCTGTTAACGCCGGGGACAATTAAGAATAGTAAAATCTATCCATCTGTTATCACAAGCTGGCCAAGAAGCAGAGGGAATCCCTTAGCAAGAAGTACGGATGTGTTGATGAGAGGGAAAAGCAGTCATTTTTATTCCAAAGGTAAGTTACCTTACTAAAATTAACCGATATGGAACTGATCAGGGCTGTGAGGTGTTTGTCTCCAGAGGTGATGAAGCCCTTCTGAATATTTGAAAGGTGACCTCTAACATGATAAAACTGTAGATTTGTGTGGTGAACATGACTGTGCACCCACTACCGGACTGAGTGGCAAAATAGGGAGGCAGAAGTGAGAAATTAAGAAAATTTGCAGTCGCGTCAAAACACTTAGTGGAGCCATGGGTCCTCATAGTACTTCCTTCTTGTCACAATGACCTGAAATCTGAGGCATAAAATAGACTGAGTCAGGTTGTCCAGATCTGAGGAGTAAATGTTTTGCCTGAATAGGCAGATTTATAATGTCACGTTGTTGTCTGAGATTTCTCAGCCAAGGAAAACAGAAGTTTTGAAAAAAAGCCATTCTATTTGATAATCATGGCTCCATGTTGCTTGTTGATGTCATGAACTTGAGAGTTCCCTTGCACACAAAGTCTCGTAAAATCCCACAAATGCACAACTAGAGGAGGAAATACCATCAAAAACCCAGCTAGCTATACAAAGGGCAATGAAGTGTTTTTAAAATGAAATAATTTTGTAGCTGTGTTTTTCTAAAATTACCAAAGTTCAGCAGCTCTAACTTAAAAGATGGGATTCAACAAAAGCCTGACATGCCAAAATGATTCCACAGACAAAATATCTTCATTTTTAAAAGTTTTAGTTAAAATTCAAAGCAAGACAGATCACACAACAAAGAAAATTAAACTAGCAAAAAAAAAGGAAAAGTACTTGTTAAGAAAAGTTCTGTTCAAAGCTTAAATCTTGCTACATTTCAAATCGTTACAAATCACTTCAAAACGTTTCTGAACCATTTCAAAACAACGATTAGAAAACTGTATGTCTATCCCATTTCTGAGTTGAAAATGGGTCTTTCAAGTTCCTGTGTACTGGGACCTGTTCTAAACAACAACTGACTCAATTATCACACTGTATCTCAGTTATAGCAAGAAAGTTCTACCTTTATTAACATATAGGGGGAAAAGACTATACCATTGTCTATGACTATGAAAGAAATTTATATTCTATTCAAATTAAGCAAACACTAATATGAGTTTAACTGTTGAACAAAAATAAGCTTTGAGGAACACAAAGCCACAGAAGCCAATTCCTGCAAAAAAAGGGCAATTCTAAAAGCAAGCAGACGTAACATGAACAGCAGAGCACAGAGTTCAAAAAATCCAGAAAATCACAAACAGCACATTAGCAATTGGAGAAAGTCACCACACCACATGTGCCTTCACAATGAACCGCAGCAGACTCTTTGTAATGCTGAGGGCAGACCCTTGACAATGATGGGCAGGTGGCCTCACCTTTTAGATGACCACCCATAAAACACATGGCACATAGCAAAAGATGCTCAGACACAAAGAAACTAAATAATTAGCACTATTAACATAAACAGTGAACAAAACTGATATAAAGGATGTTTGAACCCTGGCTGAAATAAAACAGTTCATTAGCACAGGCAAGTAAGAATTTCAATGAACTGAATACATAAGACAAAAATGACCATTTTATATCATATAAGCAGATTTCTGTCCATCCAGCAGTTACACCTGTTAGGCCTGTTTAGCATATTTATGATGTATCGTATAATTGAGGTAACAGGCAAAGTGATATTACAACTTAAAAAAGGAAAATCAAATTAAAAAAAAAAAACTAGCAAATAAAAAGAATATAAATCTTATTTGAGTTCATTAAACATTCTAGTGATCTGCCCTCATTGATGTAACAAAGTGACAGCAGGAGTACACTGTAAATAAATGACAGATCTCATTAACAAGTATAAAGAAGGCCTGTTAGCCTCCCAGGACCCAAGGTTGAATCCCTGTATTCAGACCATCAGCTACTTCCTCACCTTGACAGTCAATAGGCTCCAATGAAACTACCAGTTTCTTTATTATTTCTTGTCATTTTTTTCCATTGAAAATTTCCTTAAATAGGTTATTGTGTTACAGTGAATAGGCACCATCCGTTGGAGTTAAAAATGTTTTTTTTTTATCAGTAAATGCAACAAATGCCTTGGAATGGGCCTGTCGAGAATGCTGCCATTGAGTAAGTGTGTTGTATGTGATGTCACTGGTGTGGTGAACTGCAGTTCCACCCTGATGGATTCATTTCAATGAGATGATGCGTCTGAACAAAGATTTAAATGCTAGACCAATAGTCCATGATTTATGGACTAAATATTATCACCCAATGTAAGCATATAAACAAGACGGCTGCTCAGAAACTGTTCCCAAAATAACAGAAGGGTTGCCATCAACAAAATGAACAAGATGCTCCCTAAAAAGTGTTTGCTTTTGCTAGATTCTTTCAACATTTTTTCATTACATTATTAGGATACTAATAACTGCACGCCACCATCTTTTATAGTTGCTGGCGACAGATGTCACTTATTGTAAGCAGCCAACCCACAATATAGAAAGTGTAAAAAGCTGTAATGATCTCGTTTCATTTTTCATTTTTTCTGACTTTGTGTTGTGTTGTGATGTGCTGTTTTGTTTTTCTGTGTCGATGTGAAGGTGTTGAAGCATGTTTATTTGTCTATCTCTCTATTAATTGATTGGATAATGTATCCCGTGAGTCTGTATCTTTGTTCCTTCTCCCATATGTATCTAAATTTCCCCTTGCGATTCATAAAGCTTATCTAATCTAATCCACTAAAGACCACCGAAGCCTCAGTCCATCGCTGAAGCATTAGCTGGCTTACCAGCTCATGTTCTTCGCCTTCCATCTTTGGATTTCATCGCAAGATCCTGTTTTTTTATTCTTCTGCTTTTTTGACTTTCTGCTGCGGCTTAGGATTTTGGTTTTCAATTTGGATTACGTTCTTAACCAATATTTTGCCATTTTTCAAATCTTTTGGAAAACTTTTTTGATTCTTGTTGTTAAGTGGTATGTGCGTCAGTGAGTTACAAGTGGAAGGAGTTTATGATTACACTGAACTATTCACACAATAGGGATTTATAGACAATCTTTAAATAGCTGTCGATATTCTTGTATATGGTTGGTTGCGTTTTGACTTGAGGTTTAGGACATTTCTTTAAGTACAAAACCACCCAACCCAGGCAAATGTGAAAAATGATCTGGCAGAGAGAGTTGGGGGTACTGGATGAAGCATCTCATGGTCAAAAGAGTAACTGCTGTAGTTGAAGTGCTTGAGTACATGCTGCCTCAAAGTAAATAAATTAAAGGCCCATGGTACTTGTCCTACATACAAAACAGGCATGTTTGCCTCTGCATGATGCAGGCCAGATGTCAGAGTTAGGCAAATTGGTAATTAGAAATGTGCCCCGTATTGGCGTGAAAAGTGAGTTCACACCGCCAAGGTTGATTCTGGCCTTTTGCCCAGCCTCCCTCAATCCTGTGTGGTATTGGAATTATTAAAATTTGTAAAATCATGAAGATAAATTCATAAAGTCTAATTTTCCTTCCCAAGAATAAGATCTGCCATTTTACCTAGAAGACCACATCAGATGTGTAGGTCCTTCAATAGCTGCTCCTGTCACATCCAGTAATTCTACCTTTGTTAAATTACGCAATCACCATTGCTTAAGAGTTGATTTTCTAGAACAAAACAAGACAAAAGCTTTGACCGTTTTTATATTCTGGCCCCCCAATCAGTCTCTTGGGACCAGTGCATCATGGGAGATCTGCAGCAATGACAGAATAATTGTCAACAGTCCCAACACTTTTTATTTCACCCTACAGGACTGTTTCCTTGAATAGAAAAGCAAATCACTGAAAAAACTGCCTGTCCTTGAAATTTTCATTTCCGTTTTTTGTTTTTTTCCCTTTTCTATTTTTTTTTCTCATTATATTAGGATTGAAGAAAGCTCAAACATACTATCACCCTCACAATTCAAACCACGGGATGGTGTTCTGTTTGTTGTGACCATTAAAAATTCATAAACGCGGCTCTGTTTAGATTCATTCACTCTAATCTATCATTTTGCAATAACTTTACATTCTCAAGTTGCTTTTTTCAAGAGTGCTCATTTGCATAATACAGATATGCTGTATAATGGAGGCACTGCAGCTAGGCTAGTGCAAGGCTAGAGCTGAGCCTTGTGGTTAAGTACAGTAATAACACTGCAGGTGACAGAAGACCACTGCCCCAGTTTAACATTAGCGGTCTAAGTCAGTTAACAGTGGAGGGAAATGCTAAAAACCCCTCCTACAGTTAGGTGGCAGCAGGGAGGCCACTTAGCATATCACAGGTGAATGGAATGGATGAAACTTTACATACCCAGAAAGACAGGTGGCAGCATAGTTTTGTGAGATCACCTATGCACATAGCTGCAGGGCAAGCTGGGAATTGTAGTCCCATTGGGCAGCCCTTTTAAGTGTCATGGATGCCACCACATGGAGCTGTCAAAAGTAGGTGTCCCTAGTTAAAGGGGCTTCCGCCTGACCCTCAGCACTAGAAATATTCCCAGGTGTGACATAAAGAGAGTTGTGGGGAGGTGGACAAATCCCACCCAGAAGAAGTGGAGGAAGAATACAGATAAAGAATTGCGTGTGATCAAGAAGAGAGACCATCTGTTGAAAGGTATTTTCTTTCAGTTAAAAGTATTTTTTGCACCCTGATTGGACTAAGAGTAGTTGTGTCTGGGGCTTGAGGGATGATGACACCCCCTAGTGGTCACAACGGCTTCATACTACTTGGTCTGATAAACGAAATGCCCTATCCTGGATTTTAAAGCCAGGCAAACACAGAGCAGTTCTGCCTGATTTGGAGTCACTGACAGATTTTTTCTTAGTCGACACGAGTTTTATCTTCAGCTGTTGTTGTCATACGTGCAGTAAGAGCGTGGTTGTGGTGCCTGATTGCATCTTACAATTGGGCTGTCGTACAATCAGAAGAATTTCTGTCATGTCAGAATTTTCACTTGGCTGTTTTATAGTGTAAGCAGGCTTAAAAGCTGATTTTCTGATGTCGCTGTCAAGTTTCACAAAGTTCATTGTGCAGCAAAAGTCACAAAACCCTTTCATATCATCACTCTGTATTGCAGTATGAAAAGAAATGAACACCATGATTAAAAATGACAATTACTTCAACAGGTTGGCCAGATGATATATTGAATATTGACACTGAAGACTGCAGTTATAATGGCAATGACAAATGATTGCTATTGCATTTTGGTGTGTTGTAGTACAGTGGCTGGGCATGCATGGTACATTAGATGTTGCTGCTGTGATCATTTTCACATTTTGATTTCAAAAATTTTGGATTGTGGAAAAAATTTTCCACAATTTTGGATTGTGTTTACAAAGACTCTGAGAGTGGTAGATCCCAATTTAAAGGATTTTTACATTTTAAACTTTACATGAATCTCCAGACTTCAATTTTTAGTTAACTCTTTGTTGTTTGTTTTGTCCATTAAAGTTTGCCTCCTGACCTTTGACCTCTGCTCATTTTTGCCGTTGATTTTTAGATCATTTTGTTTCTTGGGGTCTCTCATGAAGCAGTACATAGTGGACCACTGGGCCTGCAGTGTGAGTTCCCTGAGACGCTCCTAACCCCAGAATTAATTCACAAATGGATTTCAAAAGTCATTCCTGTTATGAAGTGGAGTCTTCCAAAAGGCAAAAAGGATGTAAGGCCTCCAAACATACACTAAGAAACAGGGCAGCACCTTTGCCTACCTGCCCATAACAGGGTCACTTAAGCTCAGCCAAGCCTTGAATACTACCTGCTGGCTTTGGCGGGAGGAAGTTCCAGAAATGGGCAGCTGGCAAAACAACATGGAATGTCTGCAAATCTGCCAAAAAGCCCCACAAGAGGGAGGATAATCATCAAACCCTGACGTGATCAAAAAAAACAGTAAGGAATCTTCATAAAACAAAGATTTGTTTATCAACAAAAGAAAAATTAACAGAGCAGAAAGTGGCAAAAAGGATTTGCCTAAGAAGCCAATTCAGAGCAAACAAGTCACAATACACAATCTGTAGGCGGAATCGAAGAAAACAAGGACATAATTTCACAAACTCCAATAAATCCGAACAGAAAGCAAAACTCCACAATAATCAAAATGACCTCCTGCCCCTGAGCCTACTCAGCTGACTTAAGCAGCCAGAGGGAGTGCTTTGTATTATGAAAAGAAGAAGAAGACAAGCACATGTGTTTGGCCACACAGAGTAGGGCTGCATAGACTGTACGTTCGGCAGAGCGCTCTCCTTGCACACAGAGGGGCCTGTCTTTGTGACTTAGCTTCAGGGTGTAATGGAGTTGAGGTTTAATTCATTCATTTTTTTTTTCTTATTGTATTCATTTTTATTATTTTGTGGTTTAGCTGCCTGTTGTTAGTAATGCTTGCTGCTTTGTTATGTCATCACCAGGGGCCTCATGTATAAATGGTGCGTATGCACAAAAATGTTCTGTAAGCCTGTTTCCACATTCAAA
This sequence comes from Polypterus bichir lapradei, assembly GCA_026402145.1. NCBI lineage: Eukaryota > Metazoa > Chordata > Cladistia > Polypteriformes > Polypteridae > Polypterus > Polypterus bichir. The sequence continues at coordinate 3,810,612 of JANRMT010062799.1, forward strand.
TCGTGATTTATAAAACCTAAACTTGGTGTAAAGCCACGCACATTTCCACGTCAGCTCATATCCTGGCATACACAAGTTCTGTGCTTGGTTTTGCAGACTGGCGGCACCCAGCGTCAAAGCAGTGCTACTGTTCCAGTTTGGTTTCCCTTTCTTTTTTAGATCCACGTCCCTGACGCGGCTTTATAAATACACTGAAATTAACCGCATATTGTTTATTAGTTTAATGCATCTGATTGTAATCAACCCATAACCATATAATGGTCCACAGAATGGTCAAACTATTCTAAATACCATAGCTGCTCTAGCATTGTTACTCTCACTGCACCTTCTTTTTCTTCTTTCAGCTGCTCCCGTTAGGGGTTGCCACAGCAGGTCATCTTTTTTCCATATTACTCTCACAGCACGACTCGGAGCAGCTGATCGGAAAGAGAATTATCGGTATACAGCATCAAGCACATGCTGCCTCAGCCATGCTTCCTATTTGAACTGCTCTCACATGGCAAATGCTTCAAAACCTTTCCTGTACGGACCTCGCGGTTCAGAAACAGTTTCATCCCAAAAGCTATAAATGCACTCAATCAGTCCATCAAGTGTACCTTGTAGAACTGTTTGTACTTATTAATACAATCACCTCACTGTAAACTTGCACTACAGTTATAATATTGCACAACCTGAGCCACTTTATAAAGTGCGTATTTACATATGATGGGGATATCATTTTTAAGATGAAATGCAGCAAAATATGTTTATTATATTATACAGATAAAACTTTAACTTCATTTAAATAATCCATATTGTTAATAATTAAACATGTGAGGACACGGTGCCGCAGCACTAGCAAGGCACTGGCGCTATGTTCACGGATTGTTCCTAAATCACACTGTATGCTTGCTGGGACTGGCGTGACACTGGAAGAAAAGAATAATTAAACATGTACTATGAAGATATTTCAATGTTCCTTAAAAGTTTTGAAGAATCTGCATTCTAAGCTTACAGATAGCTTAACGTCTATTACAGAGCTGATTGTATGGCGATTGGGTATTTGGAGAAAGAAAAGTAAGGACAGGAACTGGGGGTTAGTGTGTCTGAAAGAGACAGTACTGTTGCAATAAATTATTTCATCAAAGGTCGCACACAATCACTGCACCACCATGTTCCCAAGTTTAATAACATGCTTTAACGCCTATCATCATGAAAATGATATTACATATACATCTCAGTATTTTAATTATTCAGAGATCTGTAATATTATGAATGTAATGGATTCTGTGTCCTGTCAGAGGTAGAGAAAGCCAGTTTAAGAAGTATGTAGTGATTCACACACATAGAGCACATAGAAGTTCAAATACAAAACAAAGCATTTAACGTGCTACTTTAGTTATGATAGCATTTGAGAAACTAGTAAATTAAATAATTTTAAGATGAAGTTTATGATGTTCTACTTTAATGACAAAATAAACTATGTGATTAAAGTAGGAATTTCATGATTAAAGTTGACATTTCAAGCTTTTTTCCAACTGTGTGCCTATTTTTTTTTTCTCTGTACCCTAATATGCTTTCATATGAAACTCAAACGGTGGGCTACAACTCGCCTTTTCACAGCAACTTTGATATCTGACAACTTCTTTTTTATTTCGGGCACTGTGTAACTTTGTGAACATGAGCTTTTGAGTTTCTCCGACACGCTATGTCACTCGATCAACTTCCTTTTGTTGTTTATACCACTGTTTAAACCAACAAATATTACGTTTTTCTTTGCCTCCACTTGGTATTCACTGAACTTCTTCTATTTCCTCTGTGCTTTTGCCATTGCCTTTTCACAGAACGCTGAGCTTAAGGGCTATTTATATTGATTTGCATATTCAAAGAGATGTAATTCTGGGAGGTGTGGGGGCGGGACAGCAGGTGTGTGCATGTGCGTTACTTTTCACGCTGATCAGGATTTATGTAGCGGAAGAATGTGGGAGTTGGCATTCACACAGATTTATGCATCTGGATTTTATTGTGCGTAAGCAAATTTACGCTATTGTGCTTACACCATCTTATAATGTGAATTCTACTCACGGCATTATGCATGAGGCCCCAGGAGTGTATTTATAGTAAGATGGTAAGATTGCTCCTGGTGTCCGAGATTTGGGATTGACTCTGACTCTTTTTTTTTTTTTTTTTTGGAAAGACTCTGACATTTGATTTGATTTGAAAGACTCTGACACTGGAGAGTACTATGAACGAGTTTTAAATGATGTCACACTAGATGAACGGCCATCATGGGTGTGCACCACAACTTGATAATCACTTGTAAATGAAGGCTAAAAATGAATATATCTGGAGAGGTGGGAGGGTTTAATAGCCCATTCCAACAACAAAACAGATAAGCTTAGAGTGGAGAAGATTCTTGCAGGTAAGAGCTCACTGGGTGGGAGTGGCAGAGCGGAAGGAACATGAGGGCTGAATATTGAATGGTCTGAAAGTGGACCAGCCATCCCACCAGGGAGACAGAGTTGAAAACACAGCCTAGGAAGGGCCAGGTGGCAGCAGCTCTGTTGTTTTTCTCCTTTTGGTACACCACTGTCTTTGATTTTCTACAACTGTCTGAAATTGATTGATTGTTTTAGAATACATTTTAATATCAGTACTTGGCTTCATTTGGGTACCTGGCCTGCTCTCAAGCACCCCCTTAATATGTAAAGTACTCTGAGATCAAGTCTGTGGTGACACTTTAACATCAGTGCTTTAACGGCTTGATAACAGTCGTACAAACAGGGCCCTTGTTCAATGTTTAATACCAGTGAGCGACTAATAGATGCCCTGTGGGGGGCTCCTATTCTAAAGCTTTGCTATTGGTGATTTGTTAAAACTTACAGTGGACATAGAAAAGAATCATCCCTTCAAAATATTCCTATTTTTTGCTTTACAACCTTAAATGAAAGCACACAAACCAATATTTCTTCCCAGCTTTACTTACTCAATGCAATCTATAACATTTTCTATAACATTACAGTTCAGAAAAATTATAAAAACTCAAAAACATGACATACTGAGATTAATAAAGGATCACCCCCCAATGTCAATATTTTGTTGAACTACTTTTTGCTTTAATGACAGCTTTGAGTCTGTTGGGATACTTCTCTATTAGCTTTGCATATCTAGATTGATCAGTATTTGCCCACTCTTCTTTACAGAACTGTTCAAGTTCTGTCAAATTGGATGGTGAGCATTGGTGGGTGGCTATCTTCAAATCTTTTCACAGATTTTCAAAGTGATTTAGGTCTGGGCTCTGATTGGGCCACATGAGGACACTTTTTTCTCCTTCAGCCACTGTGTTGTCAATTTTGCTGTGTGCTTTGGGTCGTTGTCGTGTTGAAAGGTGAACATTCTGCCCATCTTCAACTTTCTGGCAGAGGGTAGCAGGTTTTCCTCAACAATTTGATGGTATTTTGCCCCATCCGTTTTTCCTTCTACCCTAACGAAAGCCCCAGGCCCTACGGCAGAGAAACACCCCCACAACAGGATGCTGCCACCTCCGTGCTTTACTGTAGGTATGGTATTTACCATTTGGTATTGAGGCCATATAGTTCGACCATAAGATCTTTTTCCACTTGGCATCAGAATCTTCAAGGTGCATTCTGGCAAAGCTCAAGTGAGCCTTAATGTAGCCTTTCTTGAGAAGTGGCTTTTTCCTTGCTACCCTCCCAAACATGCCACAATTGTGGAGCGCTTGTGAAATTGTTGTCACATGCACACAATGACCACTCTTTGCCATAAAATCCTGTAACTCCTTCAAAGTGGCCATTGACCTCTTGGTAGCCTCTCTTACTAGTTTCGTCCTTGCTTTTCCATTAAGTTTAGAGGGACGGCCGGATCCAGGGAGGGTCCTAGTAGTACTAAACACTTGTCCACTTCTTTATTATGGATTTTACTGTGCTCCTTGGGATTGATAAAGCCTTTGAGATTTTTTTTGTATCCATCTCCTGCCTTATGTCTGTCCACAACTCTATCCCTGAGATCTTTTGAAAGTGGCTTGCCACCCATAGTCAGTTGTTTGCTGTCAGTTGTACTACCAAGCAAAGGAATCCTCCAGGAACAGCTGTTTTTATGGTTCACTAATCACACTGATTACAGTTGATCACAGGTGGAAGCCAGTAACCATGGTCTGCAATGAAAATGGTGGTTACTTACACCTGATTAAGTTCAGGAGGGGGGTGATCCTTTATTAATCTCAGTATGTCATGTTTTTGATTTTTTTATAATTTTTCTGAACTGTAGCTGTTTTATCTTTCACTTGGATGTTATAGATTGCATTGAGTAAGTAAAGATGGAAAAAATATTGGTTTGTGTGTTTTCGTTTAAGGCTGTAAAGCAAAATAAATCGGAATATTTCGAAGGGGGTGATTCTTTTCTATACCCACTGTATTAATGTCAGACACTGCCTTTCGTAAGTTTTTGCTATATTGGCATGTGACTAATAGGTGGACTGTAGGCAGCCACTTTTGCAACAATGACAGCATTCTCTAATACCACCACATGAGTTGTCAGATGGCACTTCAACTTAAGTCCCCCCAACCCCACCTCTCTGATTAGGCACAGGAAGGAGGTCCCACATTTGTGAAAGTGTCTCCCTCTATTTCAGGATCTGCTGCTCAAGGCCTAGTGTCCTCAGCCATATCAGGATACATCAGATCACGTAGATGGGCCATCTTTTTAATTTCAGGTTCTCAAAGAAAGTGAGAGGGGGCCATCGTTCGAAAGCAAACGTAAGAGAGCTCATTACTAAGGCTTGTTGGTGTACACAAATAAACAAAAGCACACACAAGGACAACCCGTTTGCCATTTTGTCTCACTAGAAAAGAAATATCGATGTGCCATTAACTGAACCTGCTATCCCTGTACAGAGAGGTCAGATTCACTATTGGTTAAGGTAATGGAAGGGCAGATCTGAGATGAAGTGAATTTATAGCTAATGGAGCAGATTTTTGAGAAAAATCAATGATGTTTTGGAAAGGCCACGCCGGTCAGACCCACGACAGCATGCAGTGTTATTTACAGCAGTTGAACGTTTTGAAAGCATTCAGCACCGCACCTCATGAGAGCTGACATGAGAAACTGCTGTGGATGCAGTGGGGAATGTGGAGGATTTGACATTGTTTTGTAACTGGTCAGTGGTCGCAAAAGTTTAAATCATTTTAGGTGACCTCTTCATTTTGGGGTAAACGTTTCCCTCGACACCAGAGTTTAGCTTCCAGGGTACAGTAAGTGGATGGACACTGCTTCAGTCTGCTACCTGGGATGAAGGTCCCAGTGGACATGTGTGGAACCCAATATGTGAGCCCCACAGAGCAGGTGTGAGGAGTCAGGCCAAAATCTTGAGCATTTCCCCTGCTGTTGGCTGGGCTTTGTAGGAAAAGGAAATGTGCAGCAGGGTCCAGCTGCTCGTGAGAGAAGTGCCAAAGGGCGCCCGTGTGTACTTAAAGAGTGGGCTAGATTGGGGGGATCCTGTGGTTGTGATCGCGGCCATGATGTTCTTGGCTCCTGGGTGTCATTGGTGCCACATGATAAGCCTTCCTACCATTGTCTGTGCATCACCTTATTTTAAGGTTGCCACCGTGCTTTCAGGTATTTGCATACTGGATCGCAAGTGTGACCTTTTTTCCACAAATATTTTTTGGGTTAGGAGAAAGGATATCACAGAAAGGATATTAGAGTATTTTTTGTCCTATGATTGTTTTGGATAATGTTTTCTGATTTTGGTGATCTTCCCCATAAGTCCTTCCTTTGGTTTTTCTCCCTTGTCTATAGTGTCTTGACCCTCAGCTCTGTTTTGTGTTAATTCCTATACAGTTCCTATCAATCTCTATAGGGGTGAGAAGGCTCTGAGACTTGAGGGATTCACATGTGTGATTTTGTTTTGGTTAGAATCGATTCTGAGAAAGTTCATCATTTAATCATGTTCTGTCACAATGTCGTTTTATTTCCTGTTTACGCACTGCTGCGTTGGGTTTCTGTTTCTGATGTCTCTGTGAAGATCTTTCCCAGAATTTCCTGGGGCGCACTCGTTTGTGACGTCAGTTTGCGATGATGCAGAGATCATCCTGAGCGTTTCTGGGGTGGCCCAGCTTGATGTATAAACCTTGTTCCACTGCACTTGTTTAGTCCTTCCTGGTTTTTCTGTCCCCGCTATCGTTTTTTGATTTCAGATTCTTGAATCACATTCTGGCTTTGATGAAAGATCTCCTCGTCTCCCAGTTTTGTCTTGTTTTTTGACTTTCACTTCTCCTGGTCATTTTAATTTCTTTTGTACTGTCTCTCGTATGTCAGTATACTTTATCTCAGATAAACACTTAGATTGTTTTCCATTTCCTGACCCTTGTTCCTTTTTTTGCAGTTTTCCCTGCCCACTAGTTATAATAACAGTGCCTGCCCAGAACTGAACAAGTAAAAGTGAACCAGTGGTAATTTCCAAAACTGTGGCTGTGCTGGATGCAACTCTTTGTGTAGGCAGGAATGATCCTTCTTCATCACTCGGACTGTGTCCATGCCAGAGATCTGAAACACTCAGTCCAGTAAAGTAACAAAGTCACAGCTTCAGCCGCAAAGGCTTGTTACCATCTTGAGCTTCTGTGCTAAAGGTGGTCCTCCTTTTTTTTTTTTAACTCCTTTTTTCTCATGTACGGGATATGTGTCTGGGGGCTCGACATTCACATCCTTCCTCCTTTTTTTCTTTCTTTCTTTTTCCTGCATCACACACCTCATCCCCTCTCCTAACCCCACTAATCCGAATGTAGTAACGGGAGACAGCCAATCACAACAAACTAGGTTGTGCTCAAAGTGCTCCACATCTTCACTGGCACTTTTCAAAGAAGTTAAAACTAAAGTGAATTTAATGACAAACTAAAATTCAGCTGGGCTGCACCAGGGTTATGGTGAGCAGGTGGTCTTGGATTCTGCAAGTCTATTTTTTGTTTCCTTCTTTTCAACAGTATAGAATTGCCCCCTCATCCACCCCTTCAAGAACAGGGGGTCAGAGCCAAAGTTGAACAAGCCCTTAAATGAGTGAAGACAGGGCCCTGTATGAACACCCCTCCTAAAAAAAATACCTGAAATCACCGATCACTGTTATTTTCCAGTGTTTATTTCCCTTAGACTAAAGGTTTACATTTTAAGTGACACTGTAAATGAATGTCAGCTAAACCCAGACCATCAATTTTTTTACATCCTCCGGCAAGGTCCTGAGCACTTAATGCAAGCTGCTGTGCAATTATATGCTTACAGTTTGCCGGCTGTATTGTTTACTGTTCACTGGAGACATTGGCTAGGCCTCCGGCAAATCGAAACTTATTAAGAGTCTCATAATGCTTTGTAAAGTCCGAGTGTTTCAGTGAAAATACCCCCAGAGTTAATCCACAGGTGATGTCTCATGAGTGTGTAAAAACTTTCAAGATGACTGACAAATAGCAAGACAAAAACAATAATATCTTTTAGTAGGAAGGAACTAGTTGCATTTAGCGCCATTATTTTGGCCTAAATAAAATCATATGTTGTATCTTCTTCTTCTTCTTTGGGTTGCTCACCACAGCAAATCACCTTTTTGAAATCTTCTTTCTTGTCCATCACACACCCAACTTGCGGTGCATATGCACTAACAACATTCATCATCACACCTCCAATTTCCAGCTTCATAATCTGTCTGACACTCTTTTCACCTCCAAAACACTCTTGACATACTGTTTCTTCAGAATAACCCCTACTCCATTTCTTCTCCCATCCACACTATGATAGAACAATTTGAATTCACCTCCGTTCCTCCTGGCCTTACTCCCCTTCCATTTAGTCTCTTGCACACACAATATATCAGCCTTCCTCCTCTCCATCATATCTGCTAACTCTCTCCCCTTACCAGTCATACTGCCAACATTCAAAGTTCCTACCCTCAGGTCTGCTCTCTTTACCTTCCTCCTCTCCTCTTTCCTCCAGACATGTCTCCCCCCTCTTCTTCTACTCCTTAGACCAACAGTAGCCCAATTTCTGCCAGCACCCTGTTGGCTAACAGTACTGGTATTGGCTGTTGTTAACCCCATTTTAGTATAATCCATTATGGAAATTTGTATTTTTGTCTGCATATTGATTTGGCAAAGTTTTACACTGGATGGCCTTCCTGACGTAACCCTCCCAGTTTTCAAACTTGGGACCAGCATGAAGAAACACACTGGTTTGTGCATCCCCTATGGCTGGGTAATGTATGCGTACTTATATTTACTTAGTGTAAATTTGTACCTAGTTACTGGGCATGCCCATCAACTCGGTACAGCCGATAGAGACGGCCAGACTAAGCTCTCTGCCATTAGGGAATTGGATGGGACTGACCTCCTGTCTAAAAGCTCTGTGCCAGCCTAAGCATCATTCTCCACTTGGGCCTCTTGTTGATAAATGGGGTGAAAAGTGGTTGGGGGGTTCCAACTGGGGAGAAAAATAAACAACCCAGAAAGAGCAATAGAAGGTGCTTTAAGACGCCACCACTTTCATAGTAGTTAGTTTCTTCTCTTGTGATCATGATGACAGCTCTTGAGTCCAAAAAAAATTCTTTTTTTAAGAATGATAGTTTACTACCTGTTGGAAAAGGCAGACCAAAAATATGGCAAAGGAGATTTTTTGAACCAGCAGCTGAGGAAGGGAGAACGTGTCTGGAATACTATCCTGGGTCAGGATGGCATCTGATTTTTAGTGAGAAAGGGAATCAGAAGATGAACCGAGGTCAGTGTAACAGCCAAGAATCACCAGGAATGACAAAGATGTAGTAAACAAAGATTAGAATTTGAAATAAACATTGTAGCTTGAAAATGTTGCAAGATAGTCAATAACCAAAACAAAAATATAGAATGAAAACCAACAAAGGAGAAAAGTCAGAATCCAAGTCAAAACCAGAGTTCTAGTAATAAGCACTAAGAGGACAAAACGAGCAAGAGGTTATCCTGAATGGAGATCGACAGAGAAGCAGGCAAACATGATGGCTCATAGGCGTGTAAGACAAACAAGACAGAAATGTACAGTGACATTCGGAACAAATAGTCAGACTTCCAGCAATTTGAAAACATTGGCTTTACATCCTTATATTGATGTTTGTTTGAAGAGCACTGCTTAGGAAAGTTAGATCACCAATGCAGTCACCATGTAACTGTATTCTTTAATGGTGGAAACAAAAGAATGTGCTGCCAAAGTGGAAAAGCTCTGCTTGCTGTAGATGAACCCCAGAAGTAATAAAATACTTTATGACTTTTACAGGAAGTGAAAGAAGCAACTGCTTAGAAAACACATGACGTGTCCGCAGCCCCTTAGCTTTACCTTGGTGTGTGTTTGTGTTTTAGTTTACAACCGCCGGTCAGCATTTTGCACTAGTATGCTTTCCTTGTCTACAGTTGGCACGTTAAGCTGTGCCCTCAGGATCACAAATGAGAGTTGGAATCGTTAGCTCTGCACTCCGGCGTCAGTCCCACAATGCCTAGCTGAAGTTGGTGCAGGCGCCACACACAATGGTGTTCAAGACAATGCAGTATCAAGAGGCAGCCTGCGCAGGACAAGGCGGCCTGGGCCATTATTTTTCTTTCCGCTCACAACGCGCTCCCGCAGTGCTGGGAATTGTTTGCAATTTGTTGCTTTGCAGGAGCTTAAGTTGACAGCGAGAGCTTTGTGCCTAAAGCAAGCTAGGCCTGCAGACAAATCTATATTGAGCAATGAAGATGTGTCTGGGCCACAGAGAGATGGAGGAGAGGCAGAGAGAGTGACGTAATGTGAAAAGTGCTGGCATGCCGGCCCAGACTTCCCTGCACATCACCCTCCTGCTCTGATCATAGGGGCCATTCAGGTTTAGGTTATATAGCACCCATTACAGGAGTGCTGCCTCCTGAGATGTATGGCACCGTGTTATGGTGACACAGAACAGAAAACTAGTGGTGCAGTTTATGTTGTATGTGAGAAGTTAATTTGGGCGTTTGATATGGCACTTGTACCCGAGTGAATGTTTTACTTGAGCTGACAGCTTTAGATTTTGAGACTTCTCTCTGATGCCAAACTTCTGCTTCAATGAGCAGTGTGAAGACACTGCTAAGTTTGTGTGCCTTCATTAATTAATTCATTTTTTTTTTCTTCAGTTTGGTTTATTTACAATTTAGCTCTTCTTGGACTAGCCAGAGCCATCGACAAAAAGTCAGGAAGGTGGCTTTTTCATTTGGCTGACTCCCCATGAATAATATGACATTAGAATCAAATTGAAGTAAATGTACGGTTTGGATTTTTTACAATGAAGTGTCGCCTCTTATTTACCCCTCTGCCGGAAAGACATCCTATTGCTATTTGTATCTCATTATACCAGCATCTCAGAATGCCAATATCGTTTATGGGTTTTTCTGTTTCCTGTCTGTATCTTTTTCACACTGTCTGTGCAATCAAAAAATCTTTTGGCTACATTATTCCTCTTCCCTGAAGTGCAAATAGGGAGTATGTTAGTATTCAGTATTTCAAGAAGCAGTTTTATTTTGTAGAAATTGTAAATGGACAGGTATCCCATCCAGTGTTGCCTCTTATCTTAAACCAGGTGCTACTGGGATGTGGCCTTGAGAGTTTAGAAGATCAATTGATGGGTGAAGAAATCTGTAAATGCTTTTCCATTGTGTTGTCCATATCTCTCAGCAGCCCAGAAGGTTTGGAAAATAAGTGAACGCACCTTAATAAAAGGATAAGTGTTTGTATGTCCACCCAGATGCAGTGTCTCTATCATTCCAACAGATGCCACATCACAAAATTTTTTTGTAATAAAATGCATTGCATTTGTCATTCTAAAAGATGGCACATCACCAACATTTTTGGTAATAAAATGCATTGCATTTGTCATTCCAACAGGTGGCACATTGTAAGCATGTTTAGTAATTAAATGCATAGCATTTGTCATTCCACCACATGACACGTGACAAACAGCTTTTATGACTTCCATGCCCAATGGCACATAACAAAGACTTGTGCATTGTATGGCGCACTGCTAACGCTCAGGTCTATTCTGATTACTTAGATTTAAATCCATCTTAGATGGGAGGCACAGATAGAGGATGAATAAATGAAAAAAGAGTTCTTACATATTGTGCTTTTCCCCTTTGTTTGTTCAAGGTTGCTGTCTCCTTGGGCCAATTTGCATTTTTTAATTTCTGCGTCTGGACACTTGTTCTTTGGATTTGGCAAACATGTTCAGTTGCTTGATACATCATTTGATGCACGTACTTGGACACATCATCAGTGGGTATTTTGGGTCTTTCACACTATCGTACACCCTTTTCCAGGTGACCCACCTGAAGTTGATCAGGGCTCAACCCATGCCCAAGTGGCTTACCACAGCCCCTTGGCTCTCTTCCCTTGAGCCAGAGCTATCAGGAGACTTTCTCTGCAGCCTCCAAGTTATTCCTGATGACTGTTGCTCTACTTGCCCTGATGCCAAGGGTTCTGTAGGCCTTCCACAGGGATTGCCCTGCAAACCCCCTGCACTCCATCTCTACAGGCCAGCACCTTGTTTTCCACCCTCGCCGCTGACAGCCCTCAACCAGCTCCTGGTATTTTGTCTTCTTCTGCTCTTGGGCCTCCTCCATCATCTCCTCCCGTAGAACTATAAGCACAACCAGGATTTGCTGTTTTGTGGTCTCAGAACTGATAAGGGTGCCAGGTGTCAGTGTGGTCTGGATGATGTGAGATGGTATTCTAAGTTGCTCTTCTAGGTTAATTGACATCACCCAACCCCATGCTGTGTGTAGCAGGCCAGTCTCGCTGCGTTTTAATGGCTCCTTCCTTGATAAATGGCACCGCTTTGGTAGACATACGGGCACTTCTACTGGCATGTGTCCCCTTGCTGATCTCTCCTGCCCCTGACCTGAGCACTTGATCATGTCATCATCGATATCAGCCCTGCTCCAATGTTCCCGTCCCTGGACACAGATAAGAGGTAAGGTTAGGTGTCCAAAAAGTTCCAGTTTTTTGCCTTTCTAATCTGGCATTGTCTTTCAGATTGGCAGGTTCAGTTTTCTTTATAGCACTATCCCCATTTTATCCATTATTAGGTTAAGAACCTTCTACTAAATAACTGTAGTTACATAAATGATATCCAACATAATGATGCCAAAAGAACATGTGACTAGCTATGAACTTGGTCTTCATATATGCTGTGGTCATGAAACAATGTAAAAAAACAAAATAAAACAAAAAAAAACAAATGGCACTGTGATACTGTCAGAGACCAAACGGTACAATAGCCATAAGAAATGAGCAGGATCAGATACAGGGCACCAGAAACTAAGAATCATAACACTTGGAAAACATTAGCCCAGTTCTTTGGCTTTCTTCCCATTTTTAGCCATTCTTTGGACAGCAGACTTCTTAATAAGCCATTCTTACATTTGTCTTTGTTAAGTTGTAATGTGTAAAGTTATGAAAGCCAACATTACGTTTCATTATGTCTTGTGGCCTACTGGTAGGGATGCCAACCTTAACTTAACTTGAAAGGGTCACAAGATTATTAGACAAGGTAAGGATCCTTGGAAATACCCACTCGGGTATAAGGAAGGAAGGAAGGAAGGCAGGTCAAGTGTGCCAGTTCATGAGCTGTGCGGCTCCCTGGCCAATAGTTGTCATCAGGCAGGCACCCTCATTAGTGAACTATGCAGGCGTCTGCAAGGGAGTCTGGGGATTGCAGTTTTACGGGGCAGTCTTAATGCCAGCATGAGTTCTCCTGCAGAGGGCAGAGGCTTAAAAACTCTTTGACCTGAAGACAAAGGTCCGACTGAAAGAAGTTTGGCCAGTACAGTAGATTTGGAAGGGAAGCCTGAAAGGTCATAGTGGTCTGTTTAGCTCATCTTGGCACTAAAAACGATCTGGTTAGTACTGGTGAGGGTAAAGTTTGTTTATTTTATTATTTATTTGATACTTTGTATAATTACCTTTTTGATTCTTCTTGCTGGTTATCGGGAAATAGTAAAAGTAGCCAGATTTATAGTTTATACAGACTACTATGAAAAATAACATGAGCTACTGAAACACCAAAGGGCACTACTGAAAATGGTGCAGAAATAGGTTCTGATCAGCTTACAACATCATGCAAGCAGGGTTGTGTTTTCTAATACTTAAAAAGTTCAGATATTTAAATACATTCTTGCTTATCATGTGCAGAGGCGTACCTTGGGTTTTCAGCACCTGGGGACAACTGAAGATTTTGCGCCCCCTCCTGTTTGCCAAAATGCAGTGGGGAAGGGAAAGAAAATTTTAAAAAATGTATTTAAAATAATAGTATTTTAAGAAAAAAATTTCATATAAGTCTCCGAAAATGATAAAACCGCCTCATGTTCTTTAAAATTTAAATCTGTCATTATTTTTTGTAAGAAAAAATTAGTTTTCCGCATTTAAAAATGATTTTAAAGCAAGTATATAGCAAATTATAAAGCAAAATAATTATATATTTATAAAAACTGCATTACTTGCAGTTTATTCGTACGAAAATATTATGGGGAGACGTCTAGACTTTTGCAGTCATCTACTAGAATACTGCACCACAGCCCAATCAATTTTCTATCAAACACATAAACACAAATCACTTGGCACACAGAAATGGCGTTTGCAACAACTTAGACAACGATACACTAATACCTCAGGTCAGTCGCTCGACCTGTTTAATAACATCAAAAATGTTTCTGGGTGGGAGTCAAGCATGTTAGAGTAGTGGAGGGGATAACTTATTGTCTGTTGGGTATATAGAACTAATACGTGCTTCGAAATCAGAAAGATAGATAGAAAGATTGATAGATAGATGGATACTTTATTAATCCCAAGGGGAAATTCACATAATCCAGCAGCAGTATACTGATACAAAAACAAAACAAACAATATTAAATTAAATAGTAATAAAAATGCATGTAAAAGCAAACAACAGCTTTATAACTTTGAGTAATAAAGCAAACAATAACTTTGAGTAATGTTAGCATTTACTCCCCTGGGTGGAATTGAAGAGTCGCATAGTTTGGGGGAGAAACGATCTCCTCAGTCTGTCAGTGGAGCAGGACAGTGACAAAAGTCTGTCACTGAAGCTACTCCTCTGTCTGGAGATAACACTGTTCAGTGGATGCAGTGGATTCTTAATGATTGACAGGAGTTTGCTTAATGCCCGTCGCTCTGCCACAGATGTTAAACTGTCCAACTTTACTCCTATAATAGAGCCTGCCTTCTTAACAAGTTTGTCCAGGCGTGAGGCGTCTTTCACCTTTATGCTGCCTCCCCAGCAAACCACCGCGTAGAAGAGGGCACTTGCCACAACCGTCTGGTAGAACATCTGCAGCATCTTATTGCAGATGTTGAAGGACACCAATCTTCTAAGAAAATATAGTCGGCTCTGACCTTTCTTACACAGAGGATCAGTATTGGCAGTCCAGTCCAATTTATCATCTAGATGCACTCCCAGATATTTATAGGTCTGCACCCTCTGCACACAGTCACCTCTGATGATCACAGGGTCCATGAGGGGCCTGGGCCTCCTAAAATCCACCACCAGCTCCTTGGTCTTGCTGGTGTTAAGGTGTAAGTGGTTTGAGTTGCACCATTTAACAAAGTCTTTGATTAGCTTCCTGTACTCCTCCTCCTGCCCACTCTTGATACAGCCCACAATAGCAGTGTCATCAGCAAACTTTTGCACGTGGCAGGACTCCGAGTCGTATTGGAAGTCTGATGTATATAGGCTGAACAGGACCGGAGAAAGTACAGTCCCCTGTGGCGCTCCTGTGTTGCTGACCACAATGTCAAACCTGCAGTTCCCAAGACGCACATATTGAGGTCTGTCAGTAAGATAGTCCACGATCCATGCCACCAGGTGTGAGTCTACTCCCATCTCAGTCAGCTTGTCTCTAAGGAGCAGAGGTTGAATGGTGTTGAAGGCGCTAGAGAAGTCCAAAAACATAATTCTTACAGCAGCACTGCCTCTGTCCAGGTGGGAGAGGGACTGGTGTAGCATATAGATGATGGCATCCTCCGCTCCCACCTTCTCCTGGTATGCGAACTGCAGAGGGTCGAGGGCGTGGCGGACCTGTGGCCTCAGGTGGTGAAGCAGCAGCCGCTCCATGGTCTTCATCACATGTGACGTCAGAGCAACAGGCCGGAAGTCATTCAGCTCACTAGGACATGATACCTTTGGGACTGGGGTGATACAAGATGTTTTCCAAAGCCTCGGGACTCTCCCCTGTTCCAGGCTCAGGTTGAAGATGCGCTGTAGAGGACTTCCCAGTTCCAACGTACAGGCCTTCAGCAGTCATGGCGATACACCATCTGGACCCGCTGCTTTGCTGGCACGAAGTCTTCTCAGCTCTCTGCTCACATGGGCTGCAGTAATTGTGGGTGGGGATGTCTCACCTATGCTGTTATCAACAGAAGGATGGTTGGAGGATGCAGTACTCCGAGATGAGAGTGGGTTAGGGTGGTCAAACCTGTTAAAGAAGTTGTTCATTTGGTTTGCTCTCTCCACGTCTCTCTCGATGGTGGCACCCCGCTTCGAGCTGCAGCCAGTGATAATCTTCATCCCATTTCACACTTCCTTCATGCTGTTATTCTGCAACTTCTGCTCCAGCTTTCTCCTGCACTGCTCCTTCGCTGCTCTGAGCTGGACTCGTAGTTCCTTCTGCACGCACTTGAGCTCATGCTGATCACCGTCTTTAAAAGCCCTTTTCTTCTGGTTCAAAAGGCCTTTGATGTCACTTGTAATCCATGGCTTGTTGTTAGCATAGCAGCGTATTGTTTTTACTGGAACTACAATGTCCATACAGAAGTTGATGTAATCAGTTGTGCATTCAACAGCCTCTTCAATGTTCTCACTATGTGACCCCAGCAATATATTCCAGTCTGTAGTTCCAAAGCAGTCTCTCAGAGCCTGCTCTGCCTCAGGGGACCACTTCCTGAATGATCGTGTGGTTGTAGGTAGCGCCCTCACTCTTGGTTTGTAGTGAGGCTGAAGCAGAACCAGGTTATGATCTGCTTACCCAAGCTCAGGCAGCGGGGTGGCGCTGTATGCGTCTTTAACATTTGCATACAGTAGGTCGATAGTCCTGTTTCCCCGGGTGTTACAATCCACATACTGGGAGAAGGCAGGTAATGTTTTGTCCAGCGTCACATGGTTAAAGTCTCCAGCGATTAGCACAAGTGCCTCAGGGTGCTGCGTTTGTAACTTAGCAACTGCGGAATGAATGATGTCACTCGCTATCTCCGTGTTCGCTTGAGGGAGGATGTAAACAATAACAACAATAAAGTGTCCAAACTCTCTGGGCAAGTAATAGGGACGCAGACTTACGGCCAACAGTTCGATGTCCCTGCAGCAAGTGGAGATTTTAACGTTTACATGTCCTGAGTTGCACCACTTTGTATTGACATAGAGAGCGAGTCCTCCTCCTTTCTTCTTCCCGCAGGTACTTGCGTCTCTGTCCGCTCTAACTGTGCTAAACCCGGGTAGCTCCACGTTAGCATCTGGGATGGTAGTTGTTAGCCACGTTTCACTAAAACACAGCAAGCTGCATTCTCTGTAGGTTCTGACATTTTTCACCAGCACAGCCAATTCGTCGATCTTATTTGGTAATGAATTCACATTTCCCAGGATCACAGAAGGCACCGACGTTTTATAACGCCATTTTCTCTCAAGTTGCCTGGCTTTTTTCTTATCTTTTATCTTTGCACCGGCTCGGCTGCCTTGATATCGTCTTCTTACCTCGTCGGGTAAACAGGGAACCACACCGACGTGAGCATTTCTTCTCAGTGCTTTAATTTGACTACTTGAATAGGCGAGTCTCAGAGTGTAAAAATCCATATCAAGTAGTAAAAATAATAAAAAGTGTCCAGGGAGCGATTCCACATAAAAGAAAGTGGTAGAAGTGATCAGCGAAATAGAGGAAATAAATAAATAAATAGAGGAAAAAAAGGTAAAAGATAAAGTCATACACGGAGCTGCTGAAATGGCTGCCACTAACATGCGGCGCCGTAAATGAAAAAAAAAAAAAAGAAAGAGACAAACAACATAGGAAAACGATATCCTCATACTGATGGAGTGATGGACTGAGTATGCGAATGTTTTTTATTTACTTTTTTAGTGCATTTAAGAATGGAAAACATTTCATTCTAAAATTTCGTAACATCAATTTGGCACCCCCTGGATTCCGCACCCGGGGACAGAAGTCCCCCCTTGCCCCCCCTAGCTACGCCTACTGATCATGTGACATGTTGCATGGTGGTTGGTACTATAAGTACTACTACTACTACACGTTAGTCCTCCATTCTTATTTTATGTAATAAATGCCTTATTTTAGTAATCATTGGTTTTATTGGCTTTATTCGGAGTGAATGAAGAGCTCTCTAAGGGTCACAAATGTTTGTTTATTTGTCTGTCTGTCTGTTAGTAGCCTTAACTCTATGCTTTTAAAGGGAAGCAGAAAAGCAACACCTCCCGCTTTTAGCCATACCACCCGATAACGTCTGATCTCAAAAGCCAAGGTGGTTGGGCTCAGCTAGTTGTGTGGGGAGACCACCTGTCCATACCAAGGGCAATAACCGCTCTCATTTTCTTCTCATTATCCTTTTCAAATGACTTTGTCCCTTGTTTGTTTATTTGCCTGTCTGTTTGTAGCAGCTCCTCTTGCTTACAGCCATACCAACCTGAACATGTCCGATTTCATGAGATATGCAGGATTTGTGTTTGTTAGTATTTTCATGGGTGACCACCTGGGAGTGCCAAGTGCTATAAGGTTTTTAGTTTTCTGGCCAGCAGGAGGCAATGCTTTCTTGTTAACTTACTGATGGGATGAATCTGGGTTTTGGCCTATTACAATTTCATTGGTTTGATTTTTTGGACTTACAGTATTCAATAGTTTTATTGTTTTACTGGTGACACCATCATGGCACAGTTTTGTATCTTTGCTTATTGTGGGCACCACAATTTTGTGGTAGCTTCTCAGGGTTACTATGCCCATCGCCAGTCAGATGTTAGAACTCAACTTCTGGAATTTAAACTTTATTTATTTATTATTTATAATTAAAAACAAAACAGCACAAGGACCTTTTTTCTACTGTAATGACTTGTGTAGCCCAAGAAAAAGAAGAACTTGACCAGGAAATGGAGTTTAAACAAGTAGAACACAAAGAGTAGTCTTTAAACTGGCAGGGGTTATTCTGAAAGGGGCGAAATGCTGGCATCTGATCCAAAATTACGAGACAGTAAGTAAAAGCAAAAGTTCAAGATAGATAAAGAACACTTCCTAAACAACTGCTTCACACCAAGAAACTTTTGTTTAGAATTTCCCCAATAAACCAGGGCACCAGGGCACATACGGTGACAACAACAGTCACGCAATAGCATGGATATTGTTGCTACTTATGTTGAGCAGCACAATTCACCAAAGCTTTTTTTTGTAATGAGTTTGCTGGGTTTGCCAGTGACCTTGTTCGTAAACGTTTCTATTGAAAATAGAAAGCCGACTTCGACGTTGACTTTTTACACCGCAACATAAGGCCAGCATAACATCACAGAGCTGTAGCAGCCATAGCTGGATGGGACAACCTCCCAGATATATAGCACTGATCCCTTGCTCTTACTTAGAATGCATTATTCAGTTCTTTACAAACAATGCCAAGTGTCTAATACAGCAGCAAAGCTTTCAATATGCACAGCCAGCATCATTTTTACGAGAGGAAAGGAGAACGTGCAAAATGGCACATTGTGGTTGGAGCAATATGCAAGTGAATGCAGCTCACTTGCAGTGTTTTCACAGACACGGCAGACATAACAATGTAAGTCAATTCAAGAATCGACCGTTCTCTTTGCATGTGTATACATCTGCTATCAAATTGTGTGTGATTCAATCCATTTGATTGTGTATGTGTTAGATATAATTCAGTACATGCACCAGCATTTCAAAATAGCTGTATACAAATCATATTTTGTTTCTCCTAAAAGACTCCTCATTAACGGTGAAGTACCACGTTGCATTGGTCCTTCCATTTTCACAAAGTATGCTCACCATTTATTCTTGATTTATAGTCATTTTCCAATCTACTGTGTGTATGACAAGTTTGTGAGTAACTTGCTGTTCACCGCTGCTCTCTTCATCGGCGGTTGAATTGCTTTGTCCACAATGTGTTGCTTTGCATGTTCTTCCTTTTCTGCATCACATTCACGCTGACTGTATTTCACATTGCAGTGCCATTTCAAGTGGTTTTATATTAGTTTCTTTACCTTACTGAAATAACACAAGCAGCAAATTTTTTTTCTTTTTTTTTCCATTTATCCCGTATAGTGAAACAATGTGACTGATTATAAGTGTAACATTTTTTTCTCGATTGTTTCACAGTTATCTGAGACAGTAATTCACATCTGGGATGAAATGTTCAGTAATGTCGATAACAGCAGCAGGAGGTAAAAAGGGATATGCAAATGCAGTCACATGTGAGACGGAGGCGAGAGACAGCAATTCACACCCCGGTACAGATGCTGGTGGCTGTAATGGGGGTCTTTTATGAAAAGATAAAACAAAACACAAGAAAAATATCAATAATTACATTTTCTGAATAAAATTTCAGAGTTGTATGGCCATTTGAAGTACAGCAATTTAGGAAAAATCATAGAAGGACTAGAACATGACATGCAATCTGATGAAATAATTAGAGATTTGTAAACACAATGCAGATTGGTGTTGGCCATGGTGCTTCTTGTCTTAAACTATTTTATCTCTCAACTTCTTGCGACGTTCTTTCAAGTGGGAAAGTGCACTGTACAGTTTGAGTGCCACTGCTGTAGACATAAGTCCCCCTGCAGAGCAGCGGGCCTACATAATGCAAATAAAGAATAGTGTTGATCGGCAAATCTCGCCAAAGCATTATTTGCAGCGAACTGGCTGCATTTGCGTTCTCCCTTGTTTGTCAAATTATTTACTGATAATTTGGCCAGTTTAGAAGAAGTTTTTCCCCAGCGCCCCATAATGCTTTGCGAGGCCAGGGCATCATCCCCCGGAGCTGTAAGAGCCAACTTTGGATGGGACTGCCCCCACAGATATATAAGGCTGATTATTTGCATTACAGACTCTTAGTTAGTGGTAAAATAGATAAGTAAATAATGCAGGTTCTCAAAATTATATTTTTATGAAACATATACAGCATAAATAATGAGTTACCTTGTCTGCTTGTTGCCAAATAAGCAGGTCAATCTTCAAGTTCCAAGTCTGTATTAGAGAAGGAGGCGCATGTCCTGTGCATGCATAATTAATCACGTGGAGATAGAAAACAAACCTTGAAGGAACCTGACACACCCCCACATAGGGGACTCTATGAAATAATAATAATAATAATAATAATAATGAACGATTTATTACTATTTACATGACTTGTCTATCGTTTTGATATAAGACAAAGTGCAAAGCATCAGCATAGGCAGTTTGGAAAGCCAGCACCTTCAATCATGACACGCCACTTTGAAATTTCTGCCTTTAGAAGGCCAACATATTTTTTCTGACTGATCATTATGATTTCAGCATTTCTGCTTTGGTTTGATGAAATATATGACCGTATGTCTCTGACTGTGTTCTTTCTTCTTTGATCTCACTGAAGCACGGTGGTGCAGTGGTTGGCACTGCTGTCGCACAGCTCTGGTCACCTTATTGTCCACAATAATCAGCCCAGTATTGTTGGCAGAAGTTTCCCAAGCCCTTAGGAACACTTGAAAAAGATGATTGTACCATTATAATTCAGTCAAATCTATTATTGTTATCAGTTAGTCCTTCCCCTTTGACTTCAAAGCAGTTTGGTGATATCTGCGAACACTTCCGTGATTTCTCCAAACTCAAGGTGAAGCGAACATCAAGAGGCAGGCATTTCAGGTGGCTTAAGCCAATTACATTGTAAAGGTTTTTATTACCGTGAGATATGAGACTTGTGCATGACTATTGTTGATCTAGCATTTTTCTGACTTCTGTCCTTGTCTTTTTTTTGTAACTGAGATGGCTATGAAAGCATTGACACAGCCCGAGACCTGAGATAGTTTTATCTCAAGGAGGCACAATGACAAAATGGTTAGCACAGCTGCCCCACAGCTCAGCTCACATTTTTGGCCACAGTAACCAATCCAGCATAGTTGGCAGATGTTTTCCTAGCCCTCAGAGACACTTGCAAATCCACTGCACCATTAGAATCCACTGAAAACTAGTTTAGCTTCTTCTTCCCCATTGACATCAATGCATTTTGCAGAAGTTTTCGCAGAATTTGAGGTAATGAAAATTCTTCACTCATTACTAGTTTCTATCTCTCAAACTTGCCATGGCCAGAAAATCTATTGTGATAAAAAATGACGATGTGATGATGTCAACTTCATAACGATAAAACAAATAAAGCATAGCAAAAATTGAGTAATTATATGCAGAATGGATCAGAAGTGAATCAACATAACATAAATTGATGTTCTTTTCCAAATCATAATATCTGTGTTGTTCTCTGACTTCAACTTTGGTTTTGTGATTCTGGCCTGGATGTTCCATTCTTAGTGTCTGTCTGTCTGTCTGTTCAACTTCATTTCTTTTTCTGCCATCTTCTGCTTATTTTTTCTTCCTCCAGTTCCTTCTGTTTCTCTCAAGGTATCCACAGCAATTGAAGCCTATCATATGAGAAACTGTCAGGCTTATAGCATAACTGTGGACGAGAAATACATTAATTAATAACAAATTCAAGTCTTTACATTTATAAATCAATATTGTTCATTTCTAACTCTAAACTAGATTTGCTTTTAGCATAGTAAAGAAGTTTTATAGATTTTGTTTAAAGACAACAACAGACCCTAAAGGTAGATTTTTAAGCAGTTTTAAAAATGGTAATATATAAAGACAATTTTATTACAGTTCGCTCAAGCTGAAGTAAAAGGATGGCAGATATTGGGCGGCTTTACGTTTCAATTTAAGTGAAATTCTGAGTTTAAAGTCTACATTTATTGTGGACATTTGTAGCATCCTCATTCAAAGGGCTGCAAAATGCACTGGTTTGTTAAAAAATGTACTTTTTCCTATTTGTCGGTCATTTTAAAATTTAAATTTACATTTTTTTTTTTTACATTTTTTATTTCCTTTTGTTTTTACTCATTTCATGCCAGCTCATGCAGGTCTGCACTTCATGGTGGACTCACATTGCCAGTCACAGTTTACAGAGCTGGGAGACCCTCGGCCGTCCGACAGCTCAGCTGTTCCTGCTCTGAGGGGCTCCGTTGCCCACGTTTGTTCTTCTAGTCACTCCGGTGCCCCTAATTGTTCCTTTTAAGAGTTTCCCAATAAAGACCCCCTTAGCAATTCATTCACTTTTAGTGAACCTACCTGTTGCAATTCAATCAAGCTGTGCGTTTAATTTTAGTTTCTACGAGATTCCACTCATGTCTGCGCTCACACCCATAATGCCACAAGCCTTTCTTGCTTAAAGAGAAATGGAAATGTATTTGCAGTGAAATGAGTGAAATATGTTTTTCTCAATATTTCTGACAATCTTTACAAAATTACAAGACTGTTACTTGGATTTTACTTTTATTTTTTCAATAGTTCCTTTTATTGCTCAGTTGCCTGCATTTCCATTTTGTCGGTCAAAGAGAGGACGTTAGCATCTGACTAAGGGGCCATGCTTACAATTGGTAAATGAATTGCACCTTGTGCTCAATTAGAAACTCCGTCATATTCGGAGTAACCCTGTACAGGTTATTCACAGAAGTGTGCCCAGTGTCGTTCCAGCTCAGGCGGAGCAGAGTTATTTCTGAATGCTCTCAGCTCTCCAGTTTGGTGTCCTCAGCTGCAGTCTTCCTCTTCACACTCCTTTCTTCTACAGTTAGTTAGATGAAGGTCCTTTGAGCCCAAGTGCAAATTTCACACTGTGCCGACTTAATCATTTTGCTAATACAAGAAGGCAAATAATTTAATTTATGTCTGATACGGCAATGGTGCCATCTACAGATGTTTAAAATTATTATCACTGTGTTTTGTGACAAGGTGGCCCTGGCCTTGTACAAGCTGGTGTTTAGTGGCATTGATGCAGGGGACATAAGAAGGCCCAGTAGCCGCCTCTGAGGCTGAGTAAAAGAAAGTGACCCTTTGCCTGCAGCATGTCTTCAGTGGGTAAATACTTAGGGTCTCACTGCTGTCTGATTCTCATCCTCGCACAGAGAAGCTGGCTGTGATTTCTGAGCCTGCAAGTCTGAAGCAGAAGCCCACACCTTTGAATAACAAAAGAGCTCCTCCAGCTCCTTCCCACACTTTTCGCTGCCCTGGGTAATCCTAGAAATGCTCCTAAATGTTATCAGTGAGAAAACACTCAGGGGTCTTGTCCTTCTCCATTTCCCATCCTCAACCTGGCAGCTAACCCAGGGATGCTGAGCCAGAAGTGACTGCGTAACCACTTGTGCAACAGCTGAACCCCTTTGGCACACACAGGCTGATAGATAATCTAAAGGTCCCGTGTTTATGTCCCAGAGGGCACATAAGAGAGGGGAAGGGGTGAGCACAGAGGAGGCTGAGAGAGGACCTGTCATTACCTAGAAGGTCCCTTTTAGTGTGACATCTGAATGACCATTCAGTGGTGGTGATCTGTTGCTCCACTTGATAAGCTCCCACTTCTGAAATTATGAGGGTTGAGCCCCTGAATGACTCACTACTGGTGACCCATACTGACACCCGACATCCACTTGATACCAACTCAAGGCCAAACCAAGCACAAGGTGGAGAAGGCTGGGACTGTCCCTCTCTGTTCTGCCCAGCCATATTTAATGAATAAGCATAGTCAGAAATAACAGGCCAGAGTTGGTGGCCAGAAACCAAAGGTGTGAGACGTCTAAACCAAAACACTAAAGCTGTTATGTGAGGCACACTAGCAAGAATTTTATGATGGTGACCAGTAAAATGGCCAAGTCCAAAAATGAAAAAATAGTTGAGATTGGGAAGTCAATTAACGCTGCAACCAAAACCAAAGCAACAGACGAGAATTAAATTCAAACTAAGCAGGAGTCAAAACCAGAAAAGTGTTTTGAAAAGAGACACAAGGACGTTTAAAAATGGGCTGTGTCATCTGCAAATTCAGACACTTCTTTCCCTGACCTTTCACCCTGTCTTGTCATCAGTCAAGGGTCGTGATCTCTGAGCATACGCGCTACATGACAGGGATGGCCGTTCTGACGATGATGGAGAAAACACCCAAAATAAAATACAAGAACTAAAGTAAACGTAATTTCAAAAATACTAACTGCCGAATCAGAAGGATTCTGTAGGAAAACCTGCAAAACAAGTGTAAGAACACATGATTTGTATAAAATAAAGACAGTGAAAATTACCAACATGCAGATTCTTGACAAAAGCTAAATCATAATCTAAATTCGAAACTGAAAGAATTGTATGTCAGTCACACTAATGCACCAAACACATGCTACGAGTCTTTGAATTTAATCCACCGTCTTGGACAACCAGTAAGTGCACGGTGACCTTGGTACCGTCACATTGGTGACATTGCATGTCTCTGGTCTATTAATGATGGTAACCATAAACAAATCTCTTTAAAAAAGAGTGGTACTTATTCAATACAATAACAGACATGAGATAATGACACAAAAATAATTAGATATTAGTACTCTAGTGTACTGAACCCCAAGAAAAGTTGGTAAAAATTTGCAATCACATCACAATAATGTAACACTCTACAGCTATGAAAGGACATAATTGTGGGAATCGAGTGGGGCGTATTGATGCGCACTGCACTCTGCTGGGTGAGAGGCCACACTTTACAGACCCCATATTAGTGTGGTCAAACCAGGCTGCTTTGTATTTTCTGGTTGACTTGTTTCTGCCCACAGTCAGAGTCGTTCCCGGGCGATGACATTCTGGTCCCCACTAACCCTGTATTTGTTTGGCAAAGCAACCTAAAAAAAAAATTGCCCAAAATGAAACCAAAACCCAGACCTGAACAACACAAACCATATCCCACTTTGCAAGCTTATTACAGCCTCGGGATTTCAAAATATTTAAAGGAGGAAGAACGTGACACCTTACCAACCAGAGACATCTTCCTCAAGAAGATCTGCTCCAGTGAGTCTGCACTGAAGTGACTGCTTTTGTTCTTTATACTGACGCTGAAACATCAGCTTCTGTATTCTGACATCTTTTAGGTTTTTAGTCATGTAATTATGACTGTCTGTCACGACTCTGTATTTTATGTTGTTACTGCAGCATTGTTTTTTAACATGTTTATGTTTTTGGGTTTGTTAAAGTCAATTCTGGCCATAGTTTATCAGTTTATCATTGGACAGATATTTTTGGTGCCCATGTTTGCTAATCATGTTAAAAATAGATTTTAACAAATCTGTGCCATTATGTGTTCTAACTTTGCCCTTAAGAAGTCAAGCAAAATGACACCTTTTAATATCTAATTGAACAGATTACAATATGCAGGCCCCTTCTTCAGGTAAGATTGCTTGCATATTGTAATCTGTTCAATTAGATATTAAAAGGTGTCATTTTTCTTGACTTCTCATTGCATCCATAATGGCTAACCCGGTACAACTCCCTGCTACTACAGACACTGTCCTTAGTCATTTGTAAAATCTACTTGAGAACTTGTCAGAACACTCTGTGCCTGCACTCAGTAAAGAGCGCTGTAGAAAAATAAACTGAATTAGATCCTGACAATGGTGTATTTTTTTATGGCTGTTTCAAAATTATTCATATTTATTCATTTTGTTTTGGCACAGGAGTTGCAATGCTGCCGCTTTGTTTTACAGTTGCCAGGCCATTTGCAAGTGGCAGAGTCAGAGATGATATGGAGTGGCTTCTGGGGTCATGGAGTTTAAAGATTGGCCCTGGGGGTTGCTTCTTTCTCAAAGTTTGCAGATACCTGTAAGCAATTCTAAAAATGCTTGGATTTGAGTTCTTATGACCCTTCATTTTTCCCAGCTTTTGGAATTTGCGTTATGTTTCGGTTTAGGCTTAGACGTTTTTCTGGCTAAAGACTTTAATTTTGGTTACTCCTACTGTTTATCTCCTGGTTCTTCTCATTCTCTTGAGGCTGATCGCAACAATATATATTTATTTTAGGATGGCCGGCTGGCACTGTACTGTAGCAGCTCTCATGATCTGTGATAACACTGTAATTAGTGCTTCCACTGCCTGTTCCGGTACAAGACGCCATTTTGTTTTTTCTTCTCCAAACTGCAGTGCTGCTTACAACAATCTGCCATTCTTAACAAGAATAGCACAGAATAAAGTCGATGAAACTATGACTTTACACTCCTAATGACAGTCTGGCTTGAGAAGACAGATGTCAGATCAAATCTCACATAACCAGTTTTAACTCTTCTGTAATTGGCCAGTGTAACAAAGGCGCTATAAGGGCTACATAAGGCCAGCCCATGGGATGCCCTACTATAAAGCACCAGTTAATCTACAAGTTCCAGACATTTAATTGGTTCTTTTAAACAGGTTTATAGGATTATTACAGTCAGATGCAGAGAGTAATGTTGCATGTTGTACCAGTTCAAAAAAAGAACAGAACTACCAAAATGTTGAAAACGGTATTATAACAGGGTTATGCTAAATTCAGAACCGGCACAATGCAGACATGCAACAGATACCCTACTATTCGAAGCAATATTTGTATATAGTGTATAGTGTATATATATATATATATATATATATATGTGTATAGTGTGCTTGAAAATCCAAGGGGGATCCCTGACAGCACTGTAGTATAACATGTGCTGTCATGCATGGATGTCTGAGGTTCACCTTCTGGCCTTATAAGAGTTAAGCAGTACCACTCCAGGACAAGAGGGGCCACTGTTGCTAACAGCATCCTTTCTTTTTGCTCCCATAGCCCTGAGAAACCACCTAAGGAGGGCAGCCAACTCCGCCCTGTAAGTTATGGCCGGCCATGTACCCCGGCCAATACCTCCAGGCCGCCAGATGGAGCCCTCCTTGCAGCGTAGAGGTGCCCCAAATGCCAGCAGGGAATTATGGACAGTGGTCTTTAAATGCACAGCCCTGCTGGATACCATGGGGGCTGCCAGGAGTCGCTGCAGGGAGGCCCAGGGACTATTTTCCCTACACTCCGGAAGTACGTCCCACTCACATGGACAGAAGAAATGATGTGTTTCAGGGATGAAGAAAAGAGAAGTTTTTACCTGACCCGGAAGTGATAGAAAGTCACATGGACTGAGGGACAAACACTTCCGGGTCAAGGAGTATAAAGGACTCTGGGAGATCCCAGACAGACGAGCTGAGTTGGGAGGCAGGGTGGCTAAGCGTCTGGGAGATTGGAGGATTTGTTATTATTTATTGTTATTGGAGTATTTGAGAGTGGAGGGTGCTTTGTGCACATTATTGTTATAATAAATATCATTATTGGACTTTTACCTGGTGTCTGACGTGGTGTCTGAGGGTGCAAGGGTGCGAGCATACCCTTAATCTGTCACAGTTGGCGTAGCCGGCAGGATTCTCTGGCCGTCAGTTTGGCAGAGGACCTGGAAAAATTTTTACTGTGGACAGAATACCCCGGGAAGACAGCGTCACGACACACACAGGAATAATCACCAGAAACCTCACCTTTTTCAAGTCCGTAATGGGGAAAAAGAAGACAAAACAGAACGCCAGCAACAGCGGAGGTCTAGCGCTTGACATTGCCTGCGCTCAAGATGAACCATGGATCGGCTATGCGTTTCGGGAGAGATTTCCAGAGGAGGACGTCTCCTACGAGGTATGTGCGGGAAATGTACTGGAGAATCTTTTTAAATTAAAACCTGTTGTCCCGTGTACATACCTCCCAGATGTCCATCCGAAGGCTCTGCGGGAGGCAGAAGACAAACCCGAAGGCGATGGCGCGCTCTTGTGCAGGCAAACGAGTAACCCGAAGGACTTCCGCATTACGGGTGCCGGCGAGGGACACGTGACCCACCACGAGGGATTCCAGGAAGGTGACGTTTCATGTCCAGCTGTTTGTAGCTTTGCCCAAGAAAAGACGGACTTGGTTTTTCCGAAGGGGAAAGGGGAGGCGAGCGAAGCACCGTTCTTCCTACAAAAAGGTAAGGAGGTCCGGGAAATGACTGATCGGTCCGTCAATAAATTGATACAGATGGATCGCAGTTAGCCAAAAGCGACACCGCGGTCCTCGTCCAAAGAGAACTCCAAATCCCAGGCTCCCTTGCGGGACCCGTCAGAGCACATGCCGACAGTGGGCGTGTTCATTTGAACATTGCAAATATTAAAAGGAGTGACCCGGTTGGTTCCCTAATATTTTCCATGTAACCAGTGTGGTCCCTCGGTCAACGAGAGCATATATTAGCGCACTTTAAATGACAAAGGGGATAGCTCAATTAAGAAATTATGAACCTCTGACAGACTCTGGTGGAACCAAGGTGGCAGTCGGGTTGCATGTGGTCTTTGGCGGGCAGAATGTGGGACTGGGGAATGAAGCAGCTGGGAGCCAGGAGAGGGGGAGTTATGTGTTATTTTCTTTGGTATCATTTTAGTACTTGTATTGAGGTGTGACAGCTGATGTCGAAGCTGAAGTCAAGATATTAATTATTGATCCAACACCAGTAAAGAGTTCAGTGAGCTTCTTATTGAGAGCACCTTGATAGACAGTATATATATATATATATATATATATACTCAGCAAAAAAAGAAACGTCCCCAGACTTTCAACTGTTTTTACTTTCAGTAGACTTAATGTGTAAATATTTGTATGAACACTAAAAGAGTCAACACCATAAGACATAAACTAAAAATGTTTCACAATGTGTCCCTGAATGAAAGGAGGCTCAAAATCAAAAGTACCAGTCAGTATCTGGTGTGGCCACCAGCTGCTTGAAGTACTGCAGTGCATCTCCTCCTCATGGACTGGACCAGATTTGTCAGTTCTTGCTGTGAGATGTTACCCCACTCTTCTACCGATCCACCTGCAAGTTCCTGGACATTTCTGGGGGGAATGGCCCTAGCCCTCACCCTGCGATCCAACAAGTCCCAGACGTGCTCAATGGGATTGAGATCTGGGCTCTTCGCTGGCCATGGCAGAACACTGACATTGCTGTCATGCAGAAACTCACGCACTTTTTGCCACTCCTGTCTGGTCCAGCGAAGGTGGGTTTGTGCCCATAGGCGGCGTTGTTGCTGGTGATGTCTGGTAAGGACCTGCCTTACAACAGGCCTGCAAGCCCTCAGTCCAGCCTCTCTCAGCCTATTGCGGACAGTCTGAGCACTGATGGAGGGATTGTGTGTTCCTGGTGTGACTCAGGCAGTTGTTGTGGCCATCCTGTACCTGTCACGCAGGTGTGATATTCGGATGTACCGATCCTGTGCAGGTGTTGTTACAAGTGGTCTTCCACTGCGAGGATGATCAGCTGTCCTTCCTGTCTCCCTGTAGCGCTGTCTTAGGCGTCTCACAGTGTGGACATGGCAATTTATTACCCTAGCCACATCAGCAGTCCTCATGCCTCCCTGCAGCATGCCTAATGCACGTTCACGCAGATGAGCAGGGACCCTGGGCATCTTTCTTTGGGTGTTTTTCACAGTCGGTAGACAAGTCTCTTTAGTGTCCTGCGTTTTTAGAACTGTGACCTTAAATGCTTACTTTCTGTAAGCTGTTAAGGTCTTAACGACCATTCCACAGGTGGATGTTAATTAATTGATTATGGTTAATTGAACATGCATGGAAAACATTGTTTAAACAATTTACAATGAAGATCTGTAAAGTTATTTGGATTTTTAAAACATTATTGTTGAAATACACAGTCCTGAAAAAGGGACGTTTCTTTTTTTGCTGAGTATATATATATATATATATATATGTATATATATATATATATATATTTTTTTTTTAATTGTAGGCATTATGAAATTTAAAAGAAGCTACAATGTGTATATTTTTTTATATCAATGTCCTGTGTCCCCTATTCTATTTTCTTCAGTCCCACCCTTCCCACAGTGGATATGGAGGGGCTACACAAGGCCAGCCCATGGGACGCCCCACTAGAAAGCAAATTCCTTAATAAAGTGTAACAATAAAGCACAAGGTGTATGTGTGCTGTGGGTCAGGCAACCCCATGTCAGAGCTCAAGAAATAAAGATGGCTACTTTATTTATTCAGCCCTTCAGTTTTTGTCTTTGCGTAACCCCCTTTATTGCATCTACCATTTTATGACTGCCATACATTTAGAGTTTATTGTTATTTTTATTCAAGCAGTCGGACTGAGGAGCCTTTCATCGCATTATCCTTGTTCCACATGTATACACGCATGACAGAGCTGCTTTCACTTTCACACCTGACATTTTATCAAATTGAATAACTGATTGTCAACGCTCATAAGCATTGCTCACATTAAGAAGCGCGACTTCTGTGGGGCTTTTTATCACCCCCCCAACAGTTTTAAATATGCTGTGACAAACTGATAGAACACACCTAATATGATTAGTGATGATGACGCAAAAAAATATGGCACTACTGGAGAGGACAAGAAATGGCTAAAGAAACGAGGTCACTAGGGGAACTATTCCACTTAAAGGAGTACTACTCCCAAAAATGACTTTTTTTTTACACATTACCCTGTATAGTCTGTAGTGATGGCCAAGAAAAAAATCTCATGTTTTCTTGGAGAACAGACATTAAACAAAGTTTCTAATGGAAAAGGATCCAGTGGTGACCAATGCTGAACAACAGCAAGCACATTCAAAAAATGGCCATGAAAAAAACTTGTGTTGCTTGTATTGCATAATCTACACATCAAATCATCCAACTGCATGCTCATATTGGCCAAAGTGCAGGTATATTTTGCTGAAACATTGTTAAATAAATACCAACCACCACTGACAGGAAGCCCCTTCACACAGGGGTCATACTTTTGTATTGACAACAGGACTTTTGACCAGTAAATGATTTGGAGAAATGGAACCCTACTTCTCTAAACTCAACAGCAGATCCTTGATTGGCTTCATCCTTGCCACTTTCAACACCCAAGTGCCTCATTTCATCTTCTTAAACATAAACTGGTCTTTGTAGTGCTCCCTAGGATAGGTGTGATAGAACTGAGGCACCAGTGAGCCCCAAACCCCAAACGTGAAGACACATAACAGTCCTGGCTTAAGATAAATGGATGATTTACTGCACAATACTTCAAAGTACAGCACAAAGCACAATCACCTCTCCTCTCTCCACCGCACTGCCCTCCTCTAGTTGTGTGTCTCTCGTCTTCCTCCCAGCTCTGAATCGCCTGAACAAGAGAATGTATTCCCTTTTATTGAGGACCCAGGAGTACTTCCAGTGCCATGAAGGTTGCCTGTTGGAAGTACTTCATGGTCACACAGAAGTCCTTTCTGAAAGAGTACCTTTTTCTGCAGCACCCTGTTATGGCACCCACAAACCCCAACAGGGCTGTGCTGCTGGACTACAATTTCCAGCATTCCCTGCTGGTTCCCTAATTGGCACTGATATTGAGGGCTGCTGCCATCTAGTGGCCTTAGGGAGCAAACATCTTTTATTGCCAGTTCTTCCCTTTCCTTCTCTTTTATCCTGGTCAGGGAAGGTACTGCAAATATGTCCGGTTGGGATGTCTGTGCATTTACCTGGGGCTTCCCACCCTGTTTTGGATGTGCATCCACCCATCAGGGAGGTCCCATTCAGGTATGGCACTTTTTTCTTCTCTGGCTGGGATGCCTGTCTGTCTTCTTGGAGCCTCCTGTCCAGGCAAGGAACCATCCCCTTTCCTGGTCAGTATGCCTGTCCATCCTGTGTGCCACCTACAGGAGATTCCCTTCAATGAAATCTTCTTTCTTAACTTTTCCTATTTTTGATATGGGAGTTGCTGTTTTTGACTGGATTCCTCCATATGCTGTGGTTTTCACATTGGTTCCCATTTAATTCTTTCTCCCTTAGATCGTTACTTATACAATCCATCCATCTCTGCTTTGGTCTCGCCACTTCTTCTCCTTCCCGCAACATCCAACCTCATCACCATCTTACCTACATCATCGCCATCTCTTCTCATAACATGGCCATTACCATTCCAGCCTCTTGTCTGGGGAGGTGTTTCAGATTTCTGTAACTTTTGCGTTTTTTCTTATCCTATAATTTTCGATCTTATCCATTTTTGTCACACCAGCAGTCCACTTTAATATCCTCATCTCAGCTACTTCTAGCTTTCTCTCTGAGGTCCTCTTTAGAGGCCGTCGCTGGTCTACCATCCTATAGAGCCATCCCTTCATCGTAACAGTTATCCTTTTATCTCGCCACACACCAGACAGCTGTTTCCAGATGTTCCAACCTACCTAGATTCTATGGTGTACCTCACTGCTGTCACATAGGAACCAAGGTACGGTATTTACATTAATTTACCCCTTTTCATCTCACTGACAGCAGCTGAATGCCTCCTTCACAAAGTTCTTTAAGGAAACTAGGGGGCTTGGCCCCCTTCTCGCTTTGCTCGCCCATCAAACCCCTACCTGTGCTACGCGGCAACCTCTTTGCGTCTCTGCCACACGCTTTGTGAAAAGGGGGGCTAAATGCAACTGAAGGAGATGCGATTGCTCCTCTGACACCCCCTCTTAAACGGTGATACAATAGGTAACACATACAGTTGTTTTTTACCTCCTCTTTGCTCGATCAGCTGCTGGAGTGCTGCTGCTGCCATGTTGCGTGATCTGCATTTCGTGCACCGCACTTCTGTCATATCACCTATGTTCATATATTCGATCTCTTTTCGCTTTTACCTTTTCATCAATATCACATTGAATTTTGATTCTGTGTTTGGAATTACATTGTGACAATGCAACGTATAACTGCCCGTGAGTGAATATAGTTTCTTTCTCTCTACAAGAAATGTGTCTGGCATAACCACGCAGGACTTTTCCAAATCTCTTTGCATAAGCTCTTGTCTTGAGGGGCTTCTGGCCCCGGGCGTGGTTACATCACTTAGCACGAAGACTTGTCTCGCGGGATGTGAAGTGTCTCTGAGACAATCACGTCTCATCTCCTTCCAAGATTTTTTTTTATAATAGAGAGATGAGCTGCAGAAAATGCTCATTGACTCCAGCTCATCTTCTTATGGGCAATGCAGCAGAGGTTCAAATCCTAGTTCAGTCAAGCTCTGTGTGGAGTTTGCATTGATTATCTGAGGGTCCTCTAACATCCAAAACAGACTCAATACTAGGCTGGCAAGTGCCTACACATGTGAGTGTTGGACATCCTTTCCACAATTATTCCCCAGATTTTGACAGATACAGTCAGAAACGCAAGCGTAGAAATGAGTGAATGGCTGGGTGGGTGATGTTGCTGTCTGCTTGTGTTTTTTACTTGGGGTGTCAAGTTCAGTGTGCTATAATGTGATGCACCTTTAACTCTGTCCTCTCATTCATTTGTTGAACCCACTTTATCAAGTCTGTCGCAGGTGCTGATGGAGTACATGGCACATTCATGTGAATTCTTTGAGATTATAGTCACAGGTTATTGAAACGTAGACATCTTTATGGTTCTGAGTGTCACTGTTATTCAGATCATGCTCTGGATTTCGCAGGATTCTATTCACATTCTTTTCTTTTGGAAACAGTATTTATCTCTACAAAATCTCTAAGAGCTAAGGTTCTGTGATTATTTTCAATCTTTAAGAAAAAGATTTATTTTCTTTTTTCATGGTGTACATCATCTTTCACAAAACTATTTTGCTAGTCACAATTCTGTGAATCAGTGGCAAAGATGCTAGTCCTGCTTGCTGATGGTTTGTGTTTGCAGGACGCACTCTCTGACATCATTAGCACAACATGTTATATGGTGGCGTAACGTATATATCGTTATCCATGTTAGGATAAAATAAAAAAACAAAATGTTTCATTTTGTGCTTCTTTGTTCCGATTTTCTGTTTTTGATTTTCTTGCTTGTCCTTTTCAGCTATGTTTTGACTTATTTTTGATCTCACTGTCCTGCTGGTGATGACTTTCTCTATGATCTTCAGCCTGTTTTCATTTCCTGAGCATGATCCTCTTTTTATTTTTCGAGTTTCACTCAGTGATATCAAAAATAAGCATTGCTTGACTTTTATTATTTACTGCTTTAAACTAATTGTGTGCTCTGTGTTGGAGGCATTGCTTCATTTTGCGGTCTAATTTGATTTGCTTTGTAATTAAGGATATGTAATAGAGCTCCCATAATACATCTCCATGCTGTCTCCTAATTAAGGGCTCAGTAAAGAAAAAAAAATTGTTCAGTTTCAAACTGGAGCAATGAATTTCATACGTGGGCACAGATCAACAAGTAATAGAAATGAATGATGCAGTCAGTGCAATGTAATAATTAATACAGGATGTACAACGAGCAACCAAGCTGTCCCTAAATCTCGTGCTGTTGTACTGCCTCACAGGGAGACGGTAAGACTCAGCAGAAACGCAGTACAGTAAAATTGCTTTTCGAATAAATGTTCAGTGTGTCAAAAGCTTTATAATGATACTCAAAGTTTCGTAAAGAGATAGATAGATAGATAGATAGATAGATAGATAGATAGATAGATAGATAGATAGATAGATAGATAGATAGATAGATAGATAGATGTACTGTAAAGGCACTATAAAATAGCTAGATTGATAGCCTTCCTCACCAGCTTTCGGCCTTCTGTTTTGAATGGGAAACAGATTTGTATGTCAATACATCTACTGTTCAGACAGCATTGTGGATTAGTTTCTAAAGACTTATTAGCATTCCCCATAATGCCTCGAGCACTAAGAATTGCAAGGTGATGCACCTGGTGGTAGCAGCCCATCTTTTTATCTTCTGTGTTTACAGCAGAAAGCTAACAAAAGTTAATTAAAAGGCTCCAGCACCCTCTGCAAGTGTAACATTACCGCTCGTCTAATAATGAGACTTGACACCTGTGATATTAGTGGTGCCCAGTGGGAATGATGAACTGTAAATCCCTTTTGCGGTGCCTCTTTGCTGCTGATTAGTTCCCTGCAAGCATCACCGAGTTATGAGCGAGTGGAGGCCCATTAGCGCACCACGCCAGCAGAGGCCGTTTACGACAAGGCTTCCAGGGATGGAGAGATGGCTAATGAGAAGCGTAATCTCTTGAGACTCAGTGGGGTTCCACTTTGCCTCTGTCCGCGTCAATGGCTTCTGGATGTTTGGATTTCCTTTTGTCCATCTGTGTAGTTCTTCACAGGTGACGTTGCCTGCAGCACTCAGAAGGTCCATCAAGAGCCGCATCGAGAGACTCCTTGCTTTAAACATTATCCTGTGACTGAGTTTTAGTCCTTTTTTGAAAGGACAGATGTCAGAATTATCTGTATTATTCTTTAGAAAAAAGATATGTGTTGTGGTTTTAATGTTGCAAAAATGAAGACAAAGGGGCTGAGATGGAATCCTCTAACTAAGAGGTGGATTTAATAAAAAGGACTGGCAGAAGATGTTGTAAGGAGTCAGACAAATGGAAATGTGGAAACCGGTCATTGCAACCCGAAAGAGTGAAAGAACAAAGCAACCATTTCAAACACCAAAGATAAACCTTCACCTAAAGAAATGACTGCGTGTAGATTATTTTTAAAGAACATCTCAAAAATGAAAGATATAAACCTGCACCGCCATCTTAAATAACAGTCTCGCGGTGATGTTATACTGTTCTACCTTAAAATTAACAACAGAGAAATGTGAATACAGTACATCTAAAAAGCAAGAACATTAGAGAAAATAGCTAATAAATGACAAGAAGAGCTCCAATAGCAAGTGTGTGAAAATAAAACTAAAGCCCAATCAGAGCCATCAAGGTCAAAGAAGAACTCAGCAAAAACAGGGAACCTTAATATATTATAAAAATCATAGCAATCACAAGTGCTTGAGGACCCATAGCTCACAACCAGATGCAGTACTGAGGTGGAACCTTCCACGAGGCAGAAGGTGTGGGCCTTGACTAACCAGCCCAGATTCTACCTGCTGGCTTTAAGGAGTACTCCACCCCAAAATGATTTTTTTATGTTAGTTATCCAATGTACTTTGAAGTGATCATCAAGAAAACATTTTTAATCTCATGTTTTCATGGAGAAAGTGCACAGAACACTTTGAATAAGATTTGAAATCTACCGAGAAACTTGGGACTGTACTGAAAGCAACCACATTGTTGTCAAGTAGGAACTCTTAGAATGGCAGCCAACACATCCCAAAACAATCCACCAAATGGTGCTACAATGTCATCATGAAAATAACAGTTGTGGACGGCTGTGACAATGACAGGTCTGGATGCTCTGTGTTGCACAGGAGACTGGAGAGAAAGATCAGGTTTCCAAGGTACAAAATCTTTATTGTTGAACTGGCAGGTATGGACACAAGAGTTAATGCAAACACTGATTATCTATAGAAGGCAAGCACACTAGTTGCAACTGGCAAACATGGCGGTCCAGCTCCCCTCTCCTGGTTAAAAGAACAAAAAGTCTTTTTCATCAGGCAGGTTCAGTGGCTCGGAAGCAGCAGCTGGGGTAGACGTAGTGTGAGGGAGAGAGGAGTGAACCTTTAGGTTGGCCGGGGCTCGGTCTTTTAAATGTTCTAAACCTCATGTGAGAAACATGTTGCACGGTAAGCCGGCAGCTGATCCTGCAAAGGGAACGGGTAAGAGTGTGTTTATTTCTCACTGAAATACTTTTTAAGAGGGAGTTTCTGAAGGGCAGCTGTGTTTCTTTGCTACAGGTTTACTGTTAAACAGAGCAACAGCTCATAGTTAAGAGCGTATGAGCATGCAGCTGCTGGCACTACCATTATGGGCAGCTAATCGGTGGTGACATTGGTCACAATATCAACACCGATGTTATTTCACACAACAATAAAAGAAATGAAATCAAAGATTTTACATCTGCTTTTTCAAAGCCAAAAAGGCCGTGGGCCAGGTAAGAGATGAGGGTTAAAGAGGAAAAAAACATCGACAAGGGTGAGGCATGGGAGCACTCCAGAAAGGAAACAGATGGAAATTTGTGACCCTGACTCTGTCTTCATGTCCAGGCCAGAGGGTAGCACTGCTTTTTCCAATTTAGGGTCCTGAGGTTTGTCTAAGTTTAATTTTCAGAAACTTCAATGCAACCAATCAGTCCATCAAAATGTCAATAGAAGAGAGCAAGGGAATATAAATGACTTTTTACATTCAATACTTGTCACCTTGAACAACACAGAAGAGGCATTTTGATATTCAACAATATCTCGTTTATCTTGATTATATATATAAAAGTCAATGTTTGTATGTATGTTCCAGCATCATGTCCAAATGGCTGGAGCAATTTTCATGAAACTTGGGGTGGGGAGTGATTTAGCGGTCTTGTATGCATGTTATCATCCAGTTGACACTTGGAACGACCGCCAGAGGGCAAACTGGAGGCAAATGCCAGCATTCTTTATGTTTGAGCGCCACCGGGCCCCTGTTGCTTTTGAAATTAAATATAGTCCGGCCCGGAAGTGAGACGCAGAGTTGGGGTGAGGGCTCTAGCTCCAAGGATACACAAGCAAGGCCAGTACACCGGCAAAAGGAAACTTCCTAAGAAAGACAGTCGCTTAGCTGCTAATGCACAAACGATGCGAGCACTTCGGCAACATGAATCCTTCTAGCATTGAGATGCCCAGAGTAGTTCTGACGATTTAAATACTTTCTAGGATCCTGTGCTTTTAACAGCACAGGCTTACACAGTTAGTATAGACCAGGCGACTGCCAGCATTCTTTATTTTTGAGCAGCACCGCGCCTCTGTTGCTTTTCAAATTAAATAGAGTTGGCCGGTTCCGAGCGTCAACTAGATGATACCATACATACAAGACCGCAAGACAAGGACATTAGTGAGTCTTTGTTTCTTAATTTATTTTTATTTTTAATGTTGTGTTTTTTTAATTATGTTTTTCTCAAACAATTAAAAAAAACGATGGCAAACTGGAGGTGACTGCCATCATTCTTTATGTTTGAGCACCACCACACCCCTGTTGCTTTTCAAATTAAATACAGTTTGCTGGTTCCAAGCGTCAACTGGATGGTAACATACATACAATACCGTAAGACAAGCACATTAGTGAGTCTTTATCCATCCATCCATTATCCAACCCACTTTATATCCTAATATAAGGGTCACGAGGGTCTGCTGGAGCCAATCCCAGCCAACACAGGGCGCAAGGCAGGAAATAAACCCCGGGCAGGATGCCAGCTCACCGCAGAAAACCCATGCAGACACGGGGAGAACATGCAAACTCCATGCAGAGAGGACCCGGGAAGTGAACCCAGGTTTATTGTTTGTTAATTTATTTTTATTTTTAAAGTTGTGTTTTTTTAATTATGTTTTTCTCAAAGTTTTTCTCTGGGTATTTTCAGCTAGTATATATATATATATATAGTCGCACATGGTTGGGGGGGTGACCCGTCCAGGATGCCCGGGAGGACCGGAGGAGGGCTTATGCCTCCCCCAGACCATGTGGGTGTGACCACCCTGGTGCCTTTGGGGGCTACGGGTACAGAGCTTCAAAGCTCAACACTGCAGGGGCTCGTGGTCACTGCCAGGGGGTGCCCCAATGCCTTGGGAGCCCTGGACCTCAGCACTTCCACCACACCCGGAAGTTCTGGGGGGAAGAGGAGCAGGGACACCCAGAGTGCTTCTGGGGATACAGCCAGCACTTCCTCCACACGGGGGCATGTCAATGGAAGATTGCCGGGAAGCACCTGAAGCACATCCGGGTGTGTATAAAAGGGGCTGCCTCCCTCCATTCGATGGCTGGAGTCGGGTGGAAGAGACAGAGCTCGGGAGGAGACGAAAGAGGTGGCCTGAAGAGAGGAAAAAGCATTGTGTAAGGGGCTGGACTTTGGGGTGTTTGGTGCTGCAGTACTGGGTTGTGTGTGTTTCCCACTTGTATATATTGTAAATAAACATGTTGTGGTGTTTAACATCATGTCTACCTGTCTGTGTCTGGCCTGTTCCCCACAATATATATATATATATTGTCACAGGTGGCTGGGGGGGCAACCCGGCCAGGACGCCCCGGAGGACTGGAGGAGGGCTTATGCCTCCCCGAGACCATGTGGGGACAACCACCCTGGTGGCTATGGGCACCACAGGTGCAGAGCTTTGAAGCTCAACCCTGTAGGGACCCGTGGTCATTGCTAGGGGGCACCCCAATGCCTTGGGAGCCCTGGACCTCAGGGTGCTTCTCGGTGTGCAGCCGGCACTTCCACCACACTGGGGAGTGCCGGCGGAAGATTGTCGGAATGCACCTGGAGCACATTATAAAAGGTGATTATGAAAGGGGCCGCCTCCTTCCATACGATGGCAGGAGTCGGGAGAGAAGGAAGGGCAAGGTCTTGGAGGAGGCAAGCAGGCGTCCTGTAGAAGGAAAAGGCATCTGAGTTGGCCTGGACTTTTGGGGTTTGTGTGCACTTGTGTAAATATGGACGGTGAAAATAAACGTGTGTTGGGTGAATTGAACATGTCTGCCTGTCTGTGTCCGGGCCGGCTACAACTATATATATATATATAATTTTTTTTTTAACTTTCATAAATGATTATAAGCAGCTGTAATGACAGCCACCATGTGCATCTGCTCTGTACATATCTGTGGGCGTCTGTTAGCCTCTTTCAACAGCCAAAGCATACAATCTGTTTTAAGACCACCTGACCAATTAATTTGTGAAAAAGATGTCAGCCGCACACCAAACATGCACACAGATTATTTAATTTTAAACACTGTTGCTAAGAGCAACTTAGATTATTGCGCACCTCTCAGAATAATTAGCAGTCTACACATCCTGTTGTGAGGACACATTTCTTTAATTTAAAATACACTGCACTTGCCTTTCAAAATTTACTTTTTATTTTCTTCATTTCACACAGAAAAGATGCACTCACTATTACCTGTTGTCGCCTGAGGAAATGACAGGCTGATCCAAGGATAAGTTTTAACTCGGATCGTCCCCATTTACTTAATGGCTCAAACAAAAACAACACCCGATGGCATGACAAAGAAACCCAAACTGCTGCCACCAGAATAACGGGGCTGCTACAATATAGATGGCTTCAGCTGCCATCAGGTGACTGAGGAGCTTGTTTGCTCAGGTCGCATGGGTAAGAAGTGACGCCTCCTTCCATACACTTGAGCTTTTGTGGCCCAAGGACCGGAAGGGGAAGTGTCAGATGCCTTCATTTAATTCTTATTTATTTTATCTTTTTTCTCTTTCTTCATCATGTAAAGCACTTTGAGCAACATTATTTGTATGAAAATGTGCTATATAAATAAATGGTGTTGTTGTTCTTCATTGCGAGATTTCCTTTACTGTGGAGGAAGAAGACCACCAAACAGTTAGCATCAGCATCCCCTTTCAGTCCAGGGTGGTGTCACATACCTAGGAGAAACTCAGAGGGTGACGCTCTGACACGCATGCGTCACATAGCAAACGAACATCTTAGTCAATGAATGTGTAGCATGAAGACTAATGCTCTATTCTGAATATAATAGCACTTTGGGGTTAAGATGGGCCATGGCTGTCACCCTATCCGTGTGTGGCATGTTGGGGTTTTTTTCCAAGTCCTCCAATGTCCCCTCACACACCATTTGAGTGAACAAAGGTGTGCACAAGACTGTGCCCTGCCAGGCTCCATTCCTGCCTTGTACCCAGATCTGCCCCAGAATGCAGGAATTTTATTTTTGTTATTTCTGACTAGTTGTGCATATTATGCTTTGATTAGCCTTATCATTTGTTCATTTTATCATTCTACTAGCTGTGCTACCCATCGTACCCAGCCGGGGTGAAATCTGACTAATCAATGTAGACCTCAGCGTTTACATTTACAGTGCTCTATCTATTGCAATGTATTTTTAATACATGTAGTGATAAAATTTATGCCATTTGTCATTCCAACAGATGGCACATTGTTGGAACGACAAATGTGTTATATCTCATTTGGTATGTGTCATGTTTCAGATGCAGTTCAAAGTGTTGTTTCATGTCCCCTTTTGTTCATTTTTTGTGGCTTTTATTTATGTTAATATTGTTTTTGTTAATTATGTGCATTATTCATCCTGTACCTTATCTATAAGTTACCTGTATTATGTTCCATGTACATTGTATTTTGTGGACGATCCCTTTAGTGGTAGGGGTCACCTGCCAATCACTGCCAGGAATTGCCCTCTGCGCTATAAATCTAGAGGGTGCCCCACAGTCCGCAGGGGTTCATTTTGAATGTGCAGAGGAGTTGGTGAGTGTTTGGAGTTTTTGCTATGCTAATGTGTTTACCATATTCTTGAAGCTGTGCTTTGTTTTTCAACCTTTTATTGGACTTTAAGTATAGGGACTTTATTTGCCTTGAATTGCCTTGCTAGCATCAGTTTTATGCCTTTTGTGCTGTTCAGGCCCCCATTTTGAGACAGATTGTTATTGTGGAAATAAACCTATTTTGATAATGTTGCTCTTATATCTAGCTGGGGGTTGGACTCCCACAGTCCAAAGACATGCAGGTTAGGTGCATTGGCGATCGTAAATTGTCCCTAGTGTGTGCTTGATGTGTGTGTGTGCCCTGCGGTGGGCTGGTGCCCTGCCCGGGGTTTTTTCCTGCCTTGCGCCATTTGCTGGCTGGGATTAGCTTCAGCAGGCCCCCGCGACCCTGTGTTAGGATATAGCGGGTTGGATAATGGATGGATGGATGGTTTGGTGGTATACTCCCTCTAGTGGGCATTCTGAGAAATGTTTGAGACTACATGCTTTGGAACTTATTGGGATTTTTTTGCTTTGGAACTCCAAGTCACAAAAGCATGGGGATTGTTAATACTGTGGATACATACATTGCATTTTATTACTGCAGATGTTTGTGATGTGCCATCTGTTAGAATGACAAATGCAATGCATATGTGTCTGTTATATGCCATTTAGTAAAGGATTTGTAAAAGCAGGTTTAACGTTTGTGGTGCACCATCTGTTAGAAAGAAATACAATACATGCTATGAACGCAGATGTTTGTGATATGCCATTTGTTGGAATGACAAATGCAATGCATAGGTCTCTGTTATATGTATTTGGTATGGGATTTGTAAAAGCAGTTTTAATGTTTGTGATGTGCCATCTGTTGGAATGACATAAACATAACAACCAGACAGACACACAGACCCTTATCCTTTCGTTAAGGTGAATACTTAATGTCTTTCCTTTGCCATTTGTAAAAAGTGTTTGGAATCATGTATGATTTTCATTCCACTTCTCACGTGTACACCATTTTGTATTGGTCTTTCATGTGGAATTCCAATAAAATTGATTCATGTTTGTGGCTGTAATGTGACAAAATGTGGAAAAGTTCAAAGGGGGCCGAATACTTTTGCAAGCCACTGTATTATTCTATGGGTGGTTGTTGCCCCTTTGGGTGCATTGCAGGGAAGAAGGATGCTGTAAACACACCATTAAGGGGGAGGTCATAACTCGGTCAGGGTGGTTGGTGTTGAAAGCTTAAAAACCGGAAAAGAAGGGGAGAAAGGGAGACATCTTGTGGTGGAGCAAAGAGAAGTGACAAGGTAGCGCCAAGAAAAGTATCTACTGGAACAAGTTCTTTATTTTGAAGACTCAGCGACACAAGGGAGACACGTCTCTGAAGACAGACTCTTTTTCTTTGATTTCGCGGATGAATATCTTGGACCGGTAGGATTAAACTTTGTTGTTATCGGCTCGACGGCCGGAGTATTCCAGTAGGGTTTCTCTTTGCCCTGAACAATAAGGACAGTAAACCCATTTGGACATTCTGGTTTTTCTTATTTATGAACATCGCTCGTTTAAACCAGAGAGGGGGGTTTCGATTGCTATGTATGTATTTGTTTGTTTGTTTTTCTTTATATATGTAAAATAATATATTTGTTCTTTTGCTTCTTCTTTATTTGGTGATATGGCTTGTTGTTAATGCTAAGCTGGGACTGGTGGTGGGGGTCAATAAAAGGACGAGCGTTGGTCACGTTGCCCGATAGATTTTAGATACTGAACTGCTTTACACTAGCAGTTTTCTAATCGTGCCTTAAATCGGGGTTTAGTTGTTTGCCCAGGGTTAGCGGTACAGAACATACAACATTTGTTTAAGCCGCGCCCATCTTGAGCGTGTTTTGGTAAAGGGAATCCACTTAAAAATCCAAGTTGAAGATCGCTGGGATATCTTTGCACCTCTTGCGTCTCATTTTCAACTCTGAAATGTCGAATATCCAACTGGGTACAGAGTGCTAGTAGCCTCTTGTCTTTCTGTTGTTAGCTCATCGACATCGTAGTGCTGGCAGTCTTCAGAACGGGCTTTTAAATCGGTCATGGGAAAAAACTCAATGCCATTTTAGTGTCTTGATGAAACTGTAATATATCATTGCTTTTATGACTGTGGCTGTGGTGTTAATATCTGGGAGGCCTAACTCCACTGGGCCAGTCGAGAGGTTGTTGTGAGCAGCTTCTTCAGCAGAGGACACCCACTGATGCCAGCTTGTGGCTAATGGCTTGGCAGCCGTGTGTGTTCAGCTAATCAATTGTGTTTTTCTGCTGTTTTGCAAGTCTGGCTAATATGATTTCTTTTTTCATTTAAAAAAAGTGGAAGTAAAACGTGATTGTTGGGAACCCTGAGGTTCACCTTGGAAAAATAAGACCAGTATATGAATGTGGGTAGAATTGGGCCAATTAAAAAATGTTTTA
This sequence comes from Polypterus bichir lapradei, assembly GCA_026402145.1. NCBI lineage: Eukaryota > Metazoa > Chordata > Cladistia > Polypteriformes > Polypteridae > Polypterus > Polypterus bichir. Next base: position 3,854,330 of record JANRMT010062799.1, read on the forward strand.
AGGCAATGTCAGGTTATTACAAGTAGTAAAATGAAATACAAAATGAGAGGCTTGAAAGTTGAAGATACAACTTTTCAGAAGAACCCAGGATTTGTAGTGGGCTCATCATTATCCAGTGTGCAGAAGTGATTAAGAAGGCTCATAAGATGTGTTACGCGTACACCACAGAGGGCATCTTCTCAGCACTCTGAAGGTAAAAGAAGATGACAAAGTAAGCAACAGCGCTCCCTCTGTGCCTGGGGCAGTATTACATGCCTTGGGTGACCCCAGAAGGTGACCCTGTGATACACATGCCTGACAACCTATAGTGGTCCCCTTGTGGTGACAAGTACACTCTTGAACATGCTAGTACTTGAATGGCACTCTGTGTTGTGTGGTCCTTCATAGCCCCATTAATGACTGAGCACTGTGGGTTCTTTCCATATGAAGTTGGCTCTTTGTGATTTGAAAAACTTCCTAATCTATAGGAAAAGGAAACAAAACAAACAACATCTTTAATGTATGGTGGGCTGCCAGTGTTACTGTACATAGGCAGCGAGAGTCCTTTACAAATTAGCACCTACTGGTATTTCACAAATCTCTTTACCATCTCTTTGTGGTTAGTCACCGTACTTTTACTGCCAGGAGGGATCCTACTCCATTGGGCTTTTGAGCAAAGGCCCTTAACCTGCACATTGCTGTACAATGGCAGACCCTGCACTGTGACCACAAACGGTTATGCAAAAAGAGAACATCCCCTTGGCGCTTAACAAAGTATATCACATCAAAAATGGAACCTGTTACTGATCTAAATCAATAAAGGTTCTTTCTGGAACCTTCATGTGGATGGGTCTTTAGAAAATCATAGTTCCCCTATGACATCACCCTGAAGAACCACTCTGGCACCTTTATTTTTAATGTTGTAGTCACTGTCAGTGCCGTCTTCAGGTGGACAATTTCCTACGTGACTCCAGTCCAAAGACCCCTGGAAAATACCTGTAGCCCAGACTGGCTTCCACAAACGATTCCAATTAACCTTCTTTTTTGAGATATGTGAAGAAGTTGGATAAAATCTACAGTGGACATGTGGAGACCAAGCAGTATTCTCACAAACACTGAGCATGCTGGGATTCAAAGTGTCTGAGGCTGTAACCATTGTGCCACTCTCCCAGCCCATGATTTCTAACATTTAAAGCACAATGAAAATATTTTCGCAGCAGTATACAGTATTTTCTCAATAATCTCACTTTTTCCCCCTGAGGTAATGCACATGCATTACAGATTTCATTAACTGCTCACGTAAATGGAAATAACCCCTTTAGATCACAGTTTGCTGGGATTTATGAAGCTAATTCTTACCTCTGAGACGTCCCCATGGCGTCACTCCCCAGATGCTGGTATCGACTCTGTGAAATCCACTTTCGCCATTCCCCGCATAGGCTTGTCATTAAAAATCTGCTCTTTATGAGCTGACCGATTGAGCATGGAGCGGCTGAGCCCAGCATTGCACGTGCCGATGGCATATTAGGCGGGATGCTGTACATCTCTATTTCACCACCCCCAAACCCCTTCTGCATTCACGCTTCACTGACTCGCAGTAATAGATGAAAAAGAGAATGCAAGCGAGGTAAAAAAAGAAATGCATCTGGACTCATTCGTAAGAGGACACTGTGAGAAGGCCGAGAGGGAAGTGCCGAGACGTGCCAGAGGAATCTGGAAGGGGAAGTAGCACAGCAGTCTGGGGATGACCAAAAGGAGCCAGGAATATGGTACAAGTAGCACAAGATGACTGAACTTTAATAATTAATTTGTACGTCGTGATGAGCACCATGACAAATGAGACACACACAAACACACATACATAGACCACTGCAGTTACACGTGTTTGAGAAGCACCTCTGTCTGCTATGAGATCTTTCTATCATTTTAACTATTGCATTGCTACATGACATAACCACAACAAATAAGAGTTTAGGGAAAGATTATGGTCTCTCTCTCTATATATATATTGTGACAGTAAATGGCGCTATACCAGCGCTCAACTCGACACAGACAGATGCAGGAGGCACTCTTATAAAAGCACAAGCTTTTAATTTTGTTTTCTTCCCTCATGAAGAACGTCTTCCCCATTCCCACGAGTACACAACACAGTCCCAAAGCATAAACACAATGCTTTATTTATTTTCCCTTTCCTCTTTTTCCTCCACTCCTCCTCGTCAAGCTTCGTCTACCTCCTCCCGACTCTTGCTCCCCAAGTAGTAGCTGCTGACTCCTTTAATAAGGCACCCGGGACTGCTCAAGGTGCTTGTTGACCTAATTCTGGCAGCACTTCCGGGTGTGGCAGAAGAGCTGCACTCCATGGCTCAGCAGCAACTGCAGCACCCCATGGCAGTGCCCCCGGATCCCAACAGGACTATATCCAGCTCCATCTCCCATAAAGCCATGCGGGAGTCCGAGGTAGCACTGCAACCCATGGGGGCTGCCATCTAGTGTCCGGGGGGAGGAACTCTGTTCTGGCCACACTTGCTCCCCCGGTCCTCTCAGTGAAGAAGCGTCCCAGCCATCTGTGACAATATATATATGTGTGTATATATTGTGACAGAATTGGGGTTCGCTCGCACCCTTGTACCCTCAGACCACACGTCAGACACCAGATAAAAAGTCCAATTATTATTTATTATAATAAAATTTTTCCACAAAGCACACTCCTCTCCACAATTCTCAATAACAATCACAAATAACAATAAACCAATCCTCCACTCCCAGACGCTTAGCCACCCTGCCTCCCAACTCAGCTCGCCATCTGGGAGCTCCCACAGTCCTTTTATATCCCCCGACCCGGAAGTGTTCCCAATCCAACAGTCCACAAATCCTTATTCCTTCCGGGTCAGGGTAAACAATGCTTTTTCTCACCCCGGAAGCCCGTCGCTCTTCCTATGACGAACTTCCGGGACATAGGGCACGAAGAACTCTTCGGTCCTCCCTGCAGCTCCCTCTCGTGGCCCCCATGGCATCCAGCAGGGCGGTGCATAAAAACTCCATTGTCCATGATGCCCTGCTGGTCTTCTGGGGACCTCCATGCTGCAAGGAGGACTCCACCTGGCGGCTTGGGGGTATTGGCCGGGATAAACAGCCGGCCATCCTCCACAATATGTATATATATGCATACTGTATATATATTTATGGTATAATGCTGTGACTGTATTCTGGCATGGCATGTTTGCATTTCCAATTAGACAGTGACATTAACTTCCTTTATTTTTCCGTTTAGACGTGCAGTCAGAAGGTGATTCTGCTGGAGTAGTGTCAGTGTCGCTATGCAAATTTACTGATTCATGGTCTTTGAGCACCCTGATATACATCTCCGGTTTCTTTCCTTTATCAGCTTTCTTAACAGCAGTTCTTTTTACCTCCCTTTGATGGAGTTTGACCCACAGTTTACTTCAAATGCATATTCTGTAATTCATATTTTCATGAATTAAGATGCCAGTTCCTTCAGGCTTACATCAACTCCTACATTATCGTCATAATTCTGAACAACAGAGAGCACACACAGCACCTGTGACAACATATCATTCATGTTTGCCACTCGTTCATTGATGCCATCAAATGCCAGTGTATAATCTGAGGTTACAGAAAGGGCTTTTTTTCCCTTGCATCAGGTTATGTTTCTTTTTTACCCACATGCAATGTGCTTTCTGAACATGCGACACACATTTATATGTCTAATAGGAGACTTTTCGACTGTTCATCGTAATCAGAAGCTTGCTGTCTATCGGACCAGGTTAATGAGTGCACCTTTAATCTTTGCCGCTCAAAATCACTGCCCCTACTGTGAGTGCCGTGTTGGATTGGTTTAGAAATGTGACACCCACTAAGCCATCTAATCATCCCCAATCATTTTTACTCAGAATTCACTCATCTATATATGTCTGACTCTGTGAAACTAAATAACCCCTATCTGTTACACAGGGTGCTTGTCCATTTTCCACAGCTCTAAATAAAGACGCCCAGTGCCCAGGACAGTAGAAACATTGTCAAAAACTCAGAGTTTGTTGAAGAGATGGGTCTTATGAGCCCTTGCGTAATCCTAGTACTTCTGGGTTCATTCCTGAGAATCTCTTCTCAGGTCTTGAATATTCTGAAGAAGACCTCAGTTCATCTACAGTGTGAGGAGCTCAAAAAATGGATGGAGATTGTGTGTTTATGCATCCTCCTTTTCTTTTCCCATGTGTTTCCCTTTACCAGGGCCCATGAGACTCTCCCTATGTGTTGGACAATTTAAGTGACATCAGGTTAGAGGGACAAACAAGTCAATTATATACAGTATGTACCGAAAGCTGATTAACACATGCAAGTTAGAATTTCACTTTACTCTGCACACATGAGAGCAGTGACCCTATAAACCTGTAATGAAAACAAATAAAATTGGCAACCTAACCCCTACTTTCCTGTCAGGGAGAAGTTCTTGTGACCTTTCTTAATACAGGGCGTGCTACCCTTGGTACCTGATGATTTGCCGTCAGCAAGGACATTGCCCTCAGGCAGCACCTCCATCTCTTCTGTGCTGGTGCCCCTGCCTTTAGCCTTTCATGGGCACCCAGCATCTTTCCAGAATGTTTTGCCCTGTCCTTCTACCAGTGAGATCCTCACTATCTCTGATGGAGGACTTTCCTCCCACCTGGGCTGCTCTTCTCCCTGCTTATTCTTGACACTCACGCAGCACAACTGCATGCTTACAGTGGATGTGTTTGTGCGTGGGTGTAGGAATTTTAAAGAGCTGGTGCCAGATGCAGCTTAAGCAAACAGATGCATCATCACACTCTGAAGCCACTATCAAAGTAGAATTGATAGTTTAATATTTTTTGTTTTCATTTTGGGTTTAATTTGAGTCACAGCAGTGGTTTACTCTATGTCTCACCTTCGAGCCACCTTACCAGAGATTGCATCTTATGTGAAAGTTGCTCTTCCAGACCCAAGGACAAGGAGACCTTACGCTATGCTGGGAGCACCTGCACAGTCACATTTCTCAGACTCCTTACCCAGAAGAACCATATTTATATAACAAATGCAGCTCTCGCAGTACTCAAGATGGAGTGATACCTGATCAGATGTCAGCCCGTGTGTCCTCTTATTCAACTTTGGTCAAACCAATGGTTTTTGTTCTTTGCCTTTCCCAAGAGCTACTAGCCCACTTGCCAGAGATACGACCTTATGTGAGAGTTGCTCCACCAGACCTTAAGAAGACCTCACCCTTTACATTACCCTGTAGGCACATGCACAGTCACTCCTCTCAGACCCTTTACCCAGAAGGACCGTATTTATATAATGAGCGCAACTCTCACAGTACCTATGACAGAGTGATAGCCAATCAGATGAAATTAATTATTCAACTTTGGTGACACCAATGGTTTTCTCTCTTTGCCTTCCCGATGAGCTGCTAACCCACTTGCCAAAGACAGGACTTTAGACTCCAAACTCAGAGTCTGTTGAGGTAGGACCTTAAGTGAAAGTTGCTCCCCCAAATCCTAAGAAGACCTTGCAATTACACTGTAAGCACATGCACAGTCACACCTTTCGGACTCCTTACCCAGAAGGACCGTATTTATATAATGAGCGCAGCTTTCACAGTACACAAGACGGAGTGATATCCAATCAAATATCAGCCCATGTGTCCGCTTACTCAACTCTGGTCTTCTTATGCTTGATTGATATAATTAAGCAGTGCTCCGGACGTAGCCCCCAACCTGAAAAGATGCCCAGGTACATTTAAACAAAAGGGCATTTGTTGAGGTCAGGTTGGATTGAACTAACAGAGGATGAACAGAAAGGGACAGACACTTTGGAGAACTGAACACTCTTGCTTAATTAAGGCTCATTGCCAGATTCTGCCTGATCCCACTCCATCCTAAAAAGGTATACAGAAGCCAAGGGTGAGACAGACCTCCCAATGCAGAGGGTTGCATGGGGTCCTCTGTTCACTCTCCCATGTTTCAGATCTTGGCCTGCAACTTCTCGAGAGGCTGATGGCTGTCATCTTGTCAAAGCCACATCTCATTGTCTAGCTGCAGCCATGTTTTCACAAATGAGAGTCAGAGTCGGGCCCTTAAATGTATTAAATTATGTTAAAATGTATTTGTTTTCATGAAAAATTTGTTTTCTTGTGTTACAAGTATATAACTTTATTAATCAATACCCTGAATGGTAACTCCATCTTCAAATATCCATCAGCTCTTAGAGAGTCCATCCTTTTAACGATAGTATGTTCTAATGGTCCATCTTGTCAATGCTGCCTAGGCTGTTTAGTTTGGTGGGTGTCAAGTTCATTAGTGCAGTGCTTCTCAAACTACAAGTTTGCTGGCTGCGGCTGGTGGGTAATGAGTTGCTGTTGTTTATAATACAGTAGTAGTGGGTCACCTAGGGGGATGCAGAAGGTTGCTGCTCCAACGATTGTGCTCAACCAACTCTGGTGATTGCGCTCAACTCACCAAGAGGGACGTGATGATCATGTTTGATTCACCAAGGTGTGGGGCTCCTACCCCGCTTTGCAAATTGCACTCAATTCATGAAAGGGAAAAAATTGGGTCATAACGCCAGAAACATTGTGAATCCCTACATTAGTGTACACCTTTGTGTTCTGTGGTTACCCTTCAGGCTTTCTCATGTATCAGGTCACCAGCCACCTGTCCTCATCCACCTCAAAGATACTATCTTCATAATAATTTAATGTCAGGCCACTGAGCTAGATTTTGACAAATGTGTTGTGAAATTTTTCAGGCAAGGAAGACAGAAGTTCTGAAGTAAACTACTCCTGCTAAGTGCTGGAGAGTGGCGACATGTTGATTAACACATGCAAGTAAGCCTTTCAATGGACTTGAGTACACATGGCAGTGATGACCCTATAATGACGCTTTATGTGGAGCAACAAGGCCAACAGGATATAGAGAAGCATATGTATAATCACCACAGCAGGAACTGCAGGGTCCGTCAGAGGAGTGAGTTACTAGCAGTCAAGATGAATGTTGTTTACGTCCAGCTGTTTAGTCAAATTGTACAGTTTACAATTACTGAAACCATAACAATATACATAAAGTCATCCAAATTTCACCATTTCTATGGTGATCGTTATCTCTAGGCCATGTTTAGAATGCAAGTGGGTGAGTGACTGGCACAGAATCTCACTTTGAGTGAGGCTGAGATTGACAAGAAAGCCTTTGTCACTACTCTGGTGGGGTACCCCGGCCTTAATCCACAATTTCCAAATAGTGCCTGCCATAGTTCTGGCTTTAAAATGACTTCTTATGCATTTAGGGTGATTTTCCATTGAACGTTTTTGCCCCCACATTCCTAAAGACCTGCAGGTTTAGGATGACCATTGCTGAGTATGCCCCTGTGGTTTCTAACTTGTGCCCCCAGTGTTGCTGGGATACACTCTGTTATAGACTGTTACAGAATGTTATGAATGACACCCACCAGTCCTGTCAGCTGAATTAAAACACCCTTAGTGAATCTCTGTCTGTCTGCTTGGCCGACGTGCCTGAACATGGATAACATGGGCTTCAGAGTGTTTTTCTTTTTTAACTGAAACACATATTTCTTTTTTTTAACAGCTCAAGATTTAGTGTAGCAAGCAGCCATCTGCAGAGCAGCACACCTTTGCAGCTCTGTTTCTAGGGAGATTGATGACTGTGATTGGAAAGGGATAAAGCGTAATGACAAGGACAGAGAGACAGAATATTAAACAAAACAATACCTGAAAAGATGATTGAGACTAGGGCTCTTAGGCAGCAGTGACGGCGGGCAGGAAATAATCTGGACAGATACTAGGGGTCGGGCTGATGGGTTCATCTTCCTGGATAATACAAGCAGGAAAGGAATTGTCATGTCTAATATATAAAGCTCAAAATCTGTTGGTGGGTGTGCATGGATTTGTGTGTATGTATATATATATTGTGTGTATTTTATATATAAAATCCTAAGCCTAAAAGTGCAACGATTTTATTTTACATTTTTATGTCGCTATTTTGTCATGCTTTGGCTTATTGGCTTATTTTAAAACCTACATATATATGTTTGGTATCATTCTTTTCAGAATTTATAGAACTTTAATGTGATGTTGTTAGATTTTCAGATTCTTATTCTATTTTTAAATTATAAACTACTAGCCGAAGCCCGCCGTAGCATACGGCGGTGTAAGAATAGGAATGGAAAACAGTGAGAACGGAATTCAGTATAACAAAGGCTTAGGAAACCACCGTTGCAGTATAACGAAAATAGCAAGGAGCGAAACCAATGCCAATGGTTGAGAGAGTACCTTCCTGTAGCAGGCTACGGAAAACATAGACATATATAGAAAGATGCGGCATTCACTGTGTTGCCCAGTCGACACGATAAGTTAGCGTGTCCGCCCTATTGCGAGTGGTAAAAGTGCCATTTAAACTAATACAGGTAGATGTGGAAATCGGGTTTTCTGATGAAAAAACAATTAACGTTTTAAACAGTATCATTTACATACAACCAATTTTGGCAAATCGTTTACATGCAATTATTTATATCCGTTTATACACTACATGCGTGCGTATCCCATGGTCTTAGAGTTTGTGGGCGGGGCTCTGTGAGTTGGCGGTCGTGGCTCTCTGTCTTGCGTGCGCTCTCTGTCTTGCTTGCCCTTAGTTAGAGTTGGCGGGCAGGGCTCTGTGATTTGGCAATTGTGGCTCTCTGTCTTGCGTGCGGTGTAAAGTCAACGTGGCTCAGAGGTGCATGTGGACTTTTGCACAGACGGAAGCAAGTGAGGCTGTGTTTGGTGAGTTGTTGCATGCCTCGAGAGCAACGCTGGACTCGGGAGGACAGTTACAGTTGGCGTGCGTGGCTCTGTTGTGCTTATCCCATGACGCGGTAGAAGGGTTAGAGTTGGTGGGCGGGGCTCTGTCGAGCATATCCAATGGTCTTAGAGTTGGCGGGTGGGGCTCTGTCTTGCTTGTGTTCACTGTCTTGCATGTCCTCAGTGTCTTGTGTGCCCTTAGTGAATTATATATATAGATAAAATATCAAGAACTCATGTCCCGTGAGACAAGACTTTGCGCCAAAAGATTTAACCACGCCCAGAGAGGAAATAAAAGACAGAGAGTAGGACAACTGCTGTACAGGATTTTAAATGTTTGAAACGCCCTGTGAGATGCAGATCACACAGCATGGCAGCAGCAGCAAGCCAGCAGCTGATCGAGCAAAGAGGAAGTAAAAAAAATTGCATGTGTTTTCCATTGTATCACCATTAAAGAGGGGGTTTCGGAGGAGTGACCACATTCAGCCCCCCTTTTCACAACGCAAGCGGCAGAGACGCGGAATGACTGGCGCATAGTGCAGACCGGAGGAGTTGGCGAGCAAAGCGAGCAGGGGGTAAGCCCCCTAGTGTATATATATATATATATATATATATATATATATATATATATATATCTATACTAATAAAAGGCAAAGCCCTCACTCACTGACTGACTCATCACTAATTCTCCAACTTCCCGTGTGGGTAGAAGGCTGAAATTTGGCAGGCTCATTCCTTACAGCTTACTTACAAAAGTTGGGCAGGTTTCATTTCAAAATTCTATGCATAATGGTCATAACTAGAAGCTATTTTTCTCCATTTACTGTAATGGAGTTCAGCTCGAGGGGCGGAGTTTCGTGTGACATCATAACGCCTCTCACGTAATCACGCATTACGTAGAAAACCAGGAAGAACGCACTGAAGAAAACATGCATTATATAATTAAGAAGGCAGCGAAACAATTAGAAACGATCGAGTGACATATAAAACCATATTCAGCGGCTCACGTGAACTGACGCAGTGCGCAGACAAAAAGCAACAGTTCCAAAGAGTGCTGAACAAAAACCGAATTACACTGCTACGCTCAAATAAACAAACCACACGCCGTGGCACAATAGTAGAGCATTCGCCTGTAGCGCCCACGTCCGAGGTTCGATTCCCGAGAGGGGATGCACTAAGTATGTACGCGCACTTCTCGATTTATTTTAACCTCGCATCCCCTTAGTTTGAGACGTATGAAAACGCATGCAGTTAACGCAGAAAGACAGATCACCTATTGAAGCTTCATGAATAATGGATACTTTATTCGCGATCAATGATTGTTTTGGTAAAGCCATACTCAGTGTATTCATTAGATGAACAGTAAAAAAGTAAGAGCGAGGGGAGGGTGACTTATTAAGGCATGCAGGCAAAACCACAATAGCACACGGGCTCGATGTACTGTAGTGCACGTCAACTCGATCTGAATTGCGCGATCACATTCGAAAAAATATATCTTTTCAAGTTCTATTTAGTCCATATGTGTCAAACTCAAGGGCCGCGGGCCACATCCGGCCCGGCGTGTAATTATATCCGGCCCGCGAGATCATTTTATATACTGTATTATTGTTATTAATGGCCCGGGTATATGAAGCGCTGGTAACACAATAAACTACAGATCCCATAATGCAGCGCTTCAGCTGCCTTGCCGAACACTTACCGCGTTAATCAAGTCTAGCTTATGATGCTGCAAGTTATTGCGAAGCTAGCCCACACGATGCCGAAGAGAAAAGTTGATTCTGAAAATAGAGCCTTTAAAAACCGATGGGAGGCTGAGTATATGTTTACTGACATTGCCGGTAAACCTGTGTGTCTCATTTGTGGAGCTAATGTGGCTGTAATTACAGAATTTAATCTTTACAACAACTGACAAACACAGAATGTAACTTGAACACAACACATCGTACAAATACGACCCTGATTGAAACAAATAATGATAATCGAATCCTTGATCACAGCAACACTCAATAACACTCACAAAACAATTACTGTATATTGACAATCATGTTACATTATTTTTAAAATGTTCCCTTTTCTTTTTCATAGCTTCTTTAACACACTACGTCTCCGCTGAGAATATATATATATACCTCGATCTACATACTCTCAAATACTGTAGATAAGACACACACCGTGGCGCAATTGTAGAGGCTTTGCCTCTATCTCCGAGGTTCGATTCCCGAGAGGGGATGTACTGAGTATGTACACGTGCTTCTCGGTTCATTTTAACCTCGCATCTCCTTGGTTGAGACGTATGAAAAAATATGCGGTTAACGCAGAATCATGTTACGTTATTTTTAAAATCTTTCCTATTCTTAGCACAAGCACAGCTGAGAAGCTTTGATGCATGTACTCCATAACAAAAAATAATGCATTTAATCACACTTTCAATTCCAAGCAAAGGGGAACTTTTGTCAATGCATGATTTCCTGGTACATCGATTACACTGATGCACACATCACAGCTACAAAAATGTTACAGTCGGAATGAAGCGCGTTCCTACGACTGATTGGAGGAAAATTTAATTTCAAAAAACTACCCGAGCGAAACCTTGATAAAAGCATGGTTTTGTGCACCTTGATAAAAGCATGGTTTTGTGCACAGTGAAAAGCAAGCAAAATTAGATGCATTACAGAAAGCAGACTTTGTGGCTCTTACTGGGGATCATTGGACTTCCGTGACCGTTAGTAATTCTAATTACATCTAATTACAAAATGTTCAATGATCACACTGTTTTAGCCTAATGTACAAAATAATTTTGGCTAAGGTTACTCAGAGTTTAAAGATTAAGTTGGTCAAATTACCTTTTATGTTTCTGACTTATTTTTTTAAGAAGAAAAACTGCACTTTATGTTGAAATTTTGGTTATTATTATTTAAAGACAATACCATTCTGAAAATGTACTTAAAGTACTTAAACTACCACTTTATTTTTAAGTCTGCCCAATTTTAACCAGGGATGATATTTTTGTTTCTGTTTTGAATTCAAATGCAGTTTTAAAGCATTTTTTTTTTCAAAAATTAAAACAGCTTGAGTTTACAATATTCATGTCCATGTCTATTATTTGATTCTGTCGCCCACTAAAACCCTTTTAAATTAAAAAAACACATTTGCGATTTGGGGCAAATTTACGTGTGCGATTACATATGATTAATCAAGATTAATTATTACACAGCCTCTAATTAATTGGATTAATTTTTTTAATCGAGTCCCACCCCCTAATATATATATGTAGATATAGATGTAGATTTGTATATATATATGTGTATATACAGTATATATGTAGATATGTATATGTGTATATATGTATATATATGTGTTTGTGTGTATATATATATGTGTGTGTGTGTATATATATATGTGTATATATGTATATATATGTATATGTATATATATGTATATATATATATATATATGATGTGTATATACAGTATATGTTTATATATGTGTGTGTGTGTGAGTGTATATATATATATGCCAGCAACACTCATGACAATGACAAAACAATTATATTGTCAATCATGTTACGTTATTATTAAAATGTTTCCTTTTCTTTTTCATTAATTCTTTAACACACTACTTCTCCGCTGCGAAGTGCGGGTATTTTGCTAGTATATATATATATATAGTAGAATAAGAGCTCTTTTGGCGCCGACCCAACACAGACTAACAATGGAGGCACAGGTGAAAATGAACATAAAGATTTATTTTTGTATTCTTCACCTGTGGGTCATGTCTTCCCCATGTCCCACAGGCCCTACACAGTCCCCAAAACACACAGAAAAGAAAACACCCAAAAATCACTCTCTTCTTCCTCCACTCCTCCCAGACAGCTTCATCCTCCTCCTCCCGACTCTGGCGCCTCGAGTAGTGGCTGCAGGCTGTTCTTATAGCCCACCCAGAAGTGCTTCAAGTGATAATTTACCTAATTCAGGCTGCACTTCTGGGTGTGGCTGCATTCCAGTCCACAGGGGTCCGTTAAGCCATATAGCTCCTCCCAGTGGTGGCCACAGAGCCCAAAAGGGCTGAGACCTGAAGTCCCACACCTGTGGCCCCGATGTAACCCAGAAGGGCTGCCACCACATGTTCCGGGGGACATATACAGTAAATGTATGCCTGGTATACAAACCCACACATTTGGACCACTCTCTGTCAAAACGTGCTTACCTCCCCTATTTATTCAGTTGAAGACCTTACAGTACTGTGCATCCTTACACAAAATGTTGGCCCTGGGGTTACCTTTGCAGTTTTCCTTTTTAACTACAATTTGAATAGCAGTGCTACCTGGTGGCTGAGATCAAGTGCAACTGCAGAACAGACTGAAGCCAGACTAGCAGACAGATGGACCAGAGCTTCAAATTGCTTAGCTGGGCCACTCCTGGTGTTACTTTTAGTTTCTTATAAAACCTTCATCTTTAAGGACATGTAGATGATTTCAAAGGGTATCACTTTACATTACATGTCTCTAATTAGAAATGTGAGCATATAGTGCTTTCAGAAAGTATTTAAACCCCTTCACTTTTCTACATTGTTATGTTGCAGCTTTGTGCTAGAATTATTTTTCCTCCCTCAATTAACTCAATCCCTCTGAATGACAAAATGAAAACAAGAGATTAAAATGTTTTAGAATGTAAAATACATTAAAAATGTATTAAAAACAAAAAAGCTAAAATCTCGTGATGATACGGGTATTTGGACCCTTTGCTATGACACTTGAAATTTGTCTCTGTGCCTCCCAAGCTGTTGATAGTTGCTGAGACGTTTCTACGCGTGGTTTGGAGTCCACCTGTTGTCAGTTCAATTCCTTGGACTGATTAGGAAAAGCACACACCTGTCAGTAGAAAGTCCCAAATTTTGTGAAATATGCCATTGACACAAGAGTTCAGACCCTTTACTCAGGATTTAGTTGAAGGCCCTTTGGCAGGAATTCCAGACTAGAGCCATCTTGGTCTGACATGACAAGCAACTTTGCACATCTAAATTTGGGAATTTTTGTGCCATTCTTCTCTGAAGATCCTTTCAAGTTCTATCAGGTTAAAGTACTAGGGTGTTGTACCATGTTAGCCATTATGAATGTAGTGAAAAGTCAAGCAAAATGACAACTTTTATTGGCTAACTAAAAAGATTACAATATGCAAGCTTAGGAGGCAGCTCAGGCCCCTACTTCAGGCAAGATATGAAGAAGGGGCCTGAGTTGCCTCGAAAGCTTGCATATTATAATCTTTTTAGTTAGCCAATAAAAGGTGTCATTTTGCTTGGCTTTTCACTATCAGGTTGAATAGAGACTGTCAGTGAACAGCTATTTTCTGGGGTCTCAAAGTGATTGGGTTCAAGTGTGGATTCTGGCTGGGCCACTCGAGGACCTTCTCAGATTCGTCCCTAAGTCACTCCTGTGTTTTCGTGTATGTGGGGTCATTGTCATCTTGGAAAATGAAACTTTGGCCCAGTTGAAGGTCCAGAGAGCTCAGAAGCAGGTCTTCATCGACATTATCTTTGCTCATTTTTCTCCCAACCCTCTCTACTCTCCCAGTCCCTGCCACTGAAGAACAACCGCACAGTATGATGCTGCCACACCCATGCTTCACCATTGGAATGGTACTGCGCAGGTGATGAATGGTGTACTCCATTCATGATGGATCACAGGCTGCCAGCGGTAGATTGCAAGATGCTATTGTACAGTAGTAATTGGTGGTGGGTCACAGTGTGTCATGAGTGGGTTGTGGTGGGTCTCCACTCTAATGATGGTACTTTGTCCATCTCCTGCTGTATTCAGTCAGTCAGTCATTGTCCTACCCGCTATATCCTAACACAGGGTCACAGGGGTCTTCTGGACCCAATCCCAGCCAACACAGGGCACAAGGCAGGAATAAACCCCGGGCAGGGTGCCAGCCCACCACAGGGCACACACACACACACACACACACACACACACCAAGCACACACTAGGGACAATTTAGGATCGGCAATGCACCTAACCTGCATGTCTTTGGACTGTGGGAGAAAACCCACGCAGACACAGTGAGAACATGCAAACTCCACACAGGGAGGACCTGGGAAACGAACCCAAGTGTCCTTACTGCGAGGCAGCAGCGCTACCACTGCGCCACTGTGCCGCCCCCTGCTGTGTTCAACACAGGAGAATTCCACTGGTCCATCCTGATGATTGTGCTTGATTTAACATGCTCAGGTTGGTGGGTCGAGACACCAAGATGGTTGACAAACACTACTTTAGGTGACTTTTTGCAAGCTACAAAATGAGCTTCTATATGTCTTTTACTAAGGAACCTTCCATAACGCCCAGATTGGTGAAGTGTCCTTCCAGAAGTTTCTCTCGTTTTTGTGCATGTTGATTAGCACATATACATGGAATCTGAACATGCCACTGATTTCACTAGCGAATCATCTCACAAATTAGGACCCTCTTTTAAGGTAGCACCAACATACCCCACGCTGTTCATCTGATATTCAGTTACTCCTTTACCTTTCAAAGAAGAGAAACTGACTTTAAAAAATGGTAAGTGACTGCTGAGTCGCTCAGGGACCTGATTTATCAACTGTATTAACATTGTAAGGAATTGCTCTTAGTTGGGTTGTCTCTTTTCAACTTCCCGTGACCATGTGTTATATTTGCTTGCCTAATGTAGTTTTCTTGGATCAAAAAGCATTAGACACTGTCTAATCACACATCCGTTTTGACTTCCACATAGATTTGTTTTGTCCATCAGTCACTCATGGTGTGTAATCCAGAGTGATATACGTTCATACTCCCCGCATAATATTCCCAATTCAACGGTACTTCTGAATCTGAAAGCCTTTTCAAGAATCGGGGCAGTTGATGCCAGACGATGGTTTCTCATGGCGGTGAAGGTTGTTCCCCTAACTGCCTCTCTTTCTTCTTGCATTTGCACCCAGTGCACCAAATGTTTCACAGCCCATTTCCTGTGTGTAGCGCAGCTCTTTTTCATCTAGAAGTTATGTATACATGTAATCCCCTAATTAACAAATCTTAATGGAGTGTTGTGCCTAGTTTAGATCTCACGAGTACCCGACTCAATAAGTTGTTACATTGTTCCAGTAATTCACTTGTTGCCCCTAAAGAGAATTACTGCTAAAATTGGCTATTGGGCCATGGTAGGGTCCTAGGGGGACCCTGTTTTATACTCTCTATTATGTAGACCTGAACAGAATGTCTGTAGCCCCTTGCATGTTCACTGTTACTAGCCTGGTCGATTGTAGATCAGTTTTTTCAACTTTCTTTAACATGTGTAACCCCAGATAATAAGACAGAGGAGCAGAAGAGACAGGAGGGACAGTTGCACATTTATTCCTGTATTATAGATAACAGGCTCAAAATATAAACAGAGTACAATGGGTGTGAGAAAATAATACAAGCTGGATAACAGGCTACTAGGTGGCTCTCTGCCTTAGTGTATTTCTTGATTTCTGATCTGGCCTAGCCTGTGCCATTGCACAGCTGCACTTGGGCCCTAATCTGGGTGGTTCATCATGTGGTGGGTGCAGCAATGCACTGTAATCAGCACATGCTGCCAACCTCCTCCTCCTCTTCATCCTGACTGTTGACTGGAATGGTAGAAAGAGACAGCATAAGACAGCAGCAGGAGACACTGCATGCATTTGCAGGCCATAGTTTGATGCAGCTCTAATGGTCCTCGGCACCCCTCTTGCACCAATGGGTGTGCAGCTCCCAATGACTTTGCTTAGGCAGACTCAGCCCCTAAAGTCCAGTAAGTCACTTTTCTGATTTGGTATTTTCAGCTAAAACCTAAACACCTGCATGCAAAACACTTATTTTCATCTGGTAAGACATAAATGTCCTGGACTGGCTTATACCAGTGGTTCTCATCCTGTGGGGCGGGCACCACTAGGGGGGCGCGAAGTAACAAAAAGGGGGGTGCAAAGATGTGAAAAAAAGAAAACAAGAATCAAAAATATGAAAAAAACATTTGTTGCAACCAAAACAAATTAACTTAAACTACATTCTAATACTAGAACAATAAATATAGAGTGAGATAAATGTCGATAAAAGTTAAGTAGGTATAATAAAATATGCATCTACATTTCAAAAAAATGTTAGGGGGGGTGTGATTAAAACTGTTATGAAAACTCGGGTTGCAAATACTTAAAGGTTGAGAAATGCTGGCTTCCTCCACCTTAAACATTACTAAAGTTATAATATAAATGTACGAAGACAATCTACAAAATATTTACAGCTATGTATACTAATTATTACTGATTTTTTGCTCTATAATGGTGAATCTTTAGTTAGTGAGATGGACATCACCCAGTCTATTAGATGGCAATAAGGGGTTCCTCTCTGTTACAAGTAGACCCATGTTATACTTCAAGGTGGTCACCTGTGCCCATTAGAGGTAGCTATGGAAATACGACCCCATGACTTCTAAAGCAGAATCGTGAATCCGTAGCATTAAATTTGATTTCCAGCTCGTCCGATTGACAACCTTAACAGAAAGTGACTCACTGGAAATACCGCAGAAGGTTCCCACTGTTTCACCATACAGGGTCTGAGATTGAAATCCACCTCTCTGTGCACAGCCAGTGTAGCTTCAGAATAGGCGTCTGAGTTAGGCCAAGGCCACGGCTGGTGGAAGACAAGGGGTCTGAACGAGGAGAGCTGCCTGCAGGTAATGGTAAGACTGCTTTGGGCATATGCAGGTGGGTAAGTAGGGACAGAAGCTGCCCTAAAGAGTAGACGGGATTTTGTCGTGCCTCACTCAGGGTTCCTCCCCTGGTTGGGGTTCAGACTCACATTTTATGTCTCTCTTGTTCATTTACAGTATGTTGATTATTTTAATGTTACTGTTTTGATTATGTGCATTATTCTTTGTTTTTGATTGTGTTTATGTATGTAAGCTGCTTGTACTGCTTTTTTTCCATGTGTTTTGTGGGCCACCAGGGGCCTTCTGTCAATCACTACTAAGAAATGCCCACTGCCTTATAGATTTGGAGGGTCTCCCACAGTTTCTGGTGGTTCATTTCCAGCGTGCTTGGATTGACAAGTTTCCTTGTGTTTTTCTGTGTTTATTGTGGTTATGTTGGTTTTTATGTCTTTATTTTTTAGACTTCTTGCTCTGTTTCTGACTTTGGATTGTCTTTTTAGCATGTTGCTCATCTTGGTTTGCCTTACTGGCAACTCATTAATGCCTTTTGTGTTCTTTAAAGCTTTGTAGTGAGATTGAGCATTTTTGTGATAATAAATCTTTTTATTTCATGAAGACCCTGTGATTAATGGCTGGGGTTTGAGGGTGATATCCCCCTTTAGTAGGCTTTTTTGGAAGTGCTTTTAGGCCTCCTAGTTCATGCCAGACTTTGCCTATTTATGGACACAACAGGCATTTTTTTATTGCTTGCCTTGTATGATGGTATTATGCGTGCTTTAATCGCTTTCCTTGAACAAATACAATTACATGCATAGTTAGAAAGAAAGGCCACAGCCTCCAGTGCGCGTCTCATGTATGAAGCCACTGTGACCCCCCTGCCACTTTTAAAATGACACTAGGGCTTTACTTTCAACCCTTCATATCACTATGGTGATTTCGGCTTTCCTGTTGCTACAGCCTGAACTCTGGTGACTTGAAGCTGCCCCTCAATTCCTTGGTCTCTTCATTCAGACCTTCTGGTGATTTGCCTGTAAATTGATACCCCGACCTCCCAGCATTCGTCTCGCATTCAACTCATTTGGCTCTACAAGGAACCCTGACTGTGCTGATTCCTGCAGATTTATCATTCCTGACTGTTCTCTCTGTAAAGGTTAACCAGAGGCGAGCGGCCCAAAGCTGAAATGCGACAAAACCTTTTATCAGGGTTTAACAAGAGAAAAGGGGAAAAATTGCTTTGTGACATTTCTTTTTGTGAAATTCCACCGGGCGCAGAGAGCGGGCGGTTATGTGGGTTGTAGGCTGCATTAAATTCAGCAAGCTTCCACCATCCCTGATCTGTTGCAGACCTTTATGACAGTTGATAAGCATAGCAGGGCTCTCTCAGGGACTGGGATATTGTGTTCTCACAGCAAAAGTGGATTTTATCGTGTCCCCTCAGGCAGAAGGAGCGTTCTGACGGTGCTCCAGGATGGCGAGTGTGGGGAGGTGGAAGGAGTCTGTGACTTGGGTGCAGAACTAGTGAGCCTTTCATTTTACAGCTCTACCCCAAATGAGGGCTTTTCAGGGGCTCTCTTACTGTTGGCTCCTGTGCAATCGTGGTGTCAGCATTGTTGCTCTTTTCCTTTTTTTCCATAGGATTTTCTATTTCGTTCAACTTCCAGCCATTCCCACTTCCTGCAGCACTTCCTTTCTGTGAAACTCCTTTTGTCCTGACAGGCAATTTGATCCCGAAATGTGTTACAGAAACGGGACATTTCATTAACAATGTTTTGAGTTTCACTTGTCCTTGAACTTTTTTGTGCATTCCCAGCTGTCGATATGTTGCATTTATAGGTTTATTGGACCATCATTGTCATGGAAACAGAGTATAGCGAAACTCTTACCTGACCAGTATGTGTTAATCAACATGTCGCCACTCTCTGATTCCATGGTTAGTGAGTATTTTACAGATTATGAAGACTGAAGACAATGTGTACTTATCCCTGTTGGACAAATGAGTTCTCAGTTTTTATGTAAGGAAGACAGAAGTTTTAAAGCAGTCATGTTGAATGTTGATTAGCACATACAAGTAAGAATTTCAGTGTACTTCTAGGTATGTCGCCGTTAGGACCCTATAAACCTATGACTAGCTTACCTTAAAATCGCCTCCTAAAAATACTCAAAACATATCTGTCATTACTAGTACAGCAGATTCAGAGTATACACAGACCCTGCACTTTCTACACACTTTATTGTGTTGTAAATTTAATTGAAAATGTCGTAAAAGATATGGCAAACTTGGATAAAGAGTTGGGGCACCACCTTGGTGACCTCATATAACTGAATGTTGAAATTAAAAAACACGCAATAATCACAGAGTTGTCTTTCTACAACGGAGATCAGTCCCAGACTGGGAGCAAGATGGCGGTTTTCCAGGTTAGGAGGTCAGGAGGCAGAATGGGTGCGGATCCAGGAGGACCAACAACGGAGGTGATGTCAGCAATGGAGGGGCTGTCAATCTTCTGGTCTGCAGAGAGAGAAGAAGAGAAGACATTAGCACACAGTGCCCACCCCTGGCCTGGAGGGTAATTTGCATCACCAAAGCCCTAAAAATGTCTCTTAATGATAATATTGCCATTTTTGCCCATCAAACTGCAACCAAAAATAATGACAAAGTGAAGTGATTTCTCACAATTAAAAATCCAAAAACTGAAAATTCTCCTTTTTTGG
The DNA here is from genome assembly GCA_026402145.1 of Polypterus bichir lapradei. Lineage (NCBI taxonomy): Eukaryota > Metazoa > Chordata > Cladistia > Polypteriformes > Polypteridae > Polypterus > Polypterus bichir. The sequence goes on from JANRMT010062799.1 coordinate 3,874,517, forward strand.
TTTTAACAAAAGATTGTTTTTTATGCACCCTAGGTTGCTGACTGGCCTCTCCTTAGTAATTCAATTAGATAGATAGATAGATAGATAGATAGATAGATAGATAGATAGATAGATAGATAGATAGATAGATA